>JAODJU010000014.1:11949387-11973712 GCA_026776725.1 Gnathonemus echidnorhynchus
TGATTGGTTGATTAGATAATTGCATTAATGAGAAATTGAACAGGTGTTCCTAATAATCCTTTAGGTGAGTGTATATATATATATATATATATACACACACACACACACACACACAAATGCGTGACATAGATGTTTATTATTGCCATCAAGTATTATGGGTATTGAAAGTCAGATAGGCCTGAGTACTGTAGCATTTTACTGCAGGGAGCGTGTCCGCTTTATTTACACCAGGTCCACGTGGTGTACAGCGGCCGCTTACTTCTGCTGTGTCCCGTTAGCCGATCAGGATTTATCAACTTTGTTTTAACCTTACGGGACCTCGGACGTATATACTGTTGGACATTAAGCGACGCATAACCTTATGTGTTACATTTAGCGAAATATTGACCAAGAAAGAATCTTATAGCGGCAGTTGCTCAATAATGTATACACGGTACAAAACTTTGGATGACTTTCAGTGATTTGTTGACTATTAAAATTCCAGATTATCCAGATTATTACTTTCTTTCTCCCTGCGCGACTGCGATGATCTGACGTTGTATTTATGACTTTAGCAATTTGCCATAATCTACACCATGCAATATTTGGTGTCAAGAAGTAAGCAAAAAAGGAAATAAACTTAATTAGCAATTTTAAAGGTATAATCGTATAATAAGACACAAAACTCCTCAAAGTAACAAAAATTTAAAAAAAAAACTCCTCCAACCTTAAATGAAGAAATGACCTCCTATTTACTGTTCACTAAACTCTTCTCTTCACCACTGCCAGACGAAGTCTTATAAAGACTGAGGCTAAAACCATGCACACGTGAACAGTATATGCTTTATAAATACCCAGATAGCATACATACACAGGGCATTAATGATACAGGATATAAGCAAAATATGCGAATGTGTCCAGTTAGTGCAGAAGCGTTGATTAGGAACGCCAGTGAAATGCCCTGGGACACAGTTCAATGTATTTCCTATAAGTACGATGTACTTTAGAATTTCAACGTATACGTCTATTTTAAATACTGGTTCGTTTTGCTTTGAAGCCTATTGATCTGTTATATTATGTTTGACGGACACATGTGACTGAATTAATGTACTATGTATTTTTTTACGCTAAACAGAAATTTACTGCTGTTTGGATTACTTACTATAAGCATGTTCAATTGTGCGGTATGATTAGAGTAATTGTGTGGTACTGCGCAAAAGAATTAAGTGAGCTACTTGAGACCCACATTTGAATCGATTCTCCCATTTTCAATAACCTCTTATCCTATTGTAGGATTAATCTCTGGAAGAATGTAAGAATGTGTAGTTAAGACAGTGAGCCCCCAGAACGAGAGGCCAGTCAATCGTAAACATGCATTCAAAGATATGTCTTATGCATGAAGGTAGTTATTGGTTTTTACGTACTTGCTACTTTTATTCAGTTCAGTTCAGTCCAGTTCTTGATACCTTTAAAAACCATTAAACTAAAATACAATGTGACCCTCATGACAAGCGAAGTGAAACAGAGATACAGGCCTATAATTGGCTAACACTGCAGCTTTGCCTTAAAGTGAAGAACCAAAGAAAGTAATATTATTTAATCTTAATTCGGGTTAAATAGGGGCAATAACTTTGAAATAACCTGCCTTACTAGTCATTGCTTCTTTTCGGACTTACGATCCATGGATTTCCAAAGTGGCTGCATTTTAAATCAGTGGTTATCGTTTTTGATATTTGGACAAGTTGTTCTCATTGCCGATCTGACACGTGGAGCCGCGCTCATTAGCCAAGTAGGCTACATGTTTACTATGTTAAAAAAATAAAAGAAAAAAAGAAATCAATCTTTATCATTACACTGGTTATGCAACCTGTTTTCCAATTATTCCTATCATACTACATTTTAATTGACTGGAAACTGACAGCTGTCGTTTCTCCCACAGGAAATTTGTAGTTTAAACATAGGCCTATGTATCTCATCCTGGAGGTCACAAGTAGGCTTTATGACGTAATTTTCGATGGGGACACTTGACCGATATTTTTATAAGAAATATCCAGCGGTATAGAAATGGGAAATCCTTCAGATTAAAAATAAAGCTATTTCAAAGGAAAATCGTATATGTGCCGGGATTAAAATGTCACTAAAATCATCTATTAATTTTAAATAGATACAGTATAATTATAAATAATAATAATTATTATTATTTATATAAATAAATAAATAAATTCATTTTATCATATAAAACGGTGTAATATGTATAAAACAGGGCGCCGTGTTGTTTAATTTATTAAATATTACAGGATCCATTAAAACGTAAGACTTTAGTGCACAGATTGCACTATATTAGGCTACTTCCTGCTATACTCCCGAAGAACAAGCAGTGAAAATAAAAAAATAAAAAACCAATTAAAACTAATAAATATGGTACCATGACTATTTTAACAATAAAATTTAATAGCTGTACAGTTTAAAAATAGATGGTTTAATAAAGGATCAGTACAGTATAAATGCATGTTCTGTTAAGGTCATACATATACAATAAAAATAATACAAAATAACATAAATCAACCAGATACATCTTAACACGTCAACAAAATAAACATGTTCGTACATTCATTTAAATTGCCTTAATCCAAAAATCCTGTTAATAAAGTGTTTAACGCGATACATAGAGGCAAAGATCAAAATGTCTTTGGCTGTGTTTATTGTTGCAACTGTACGTTATTACTAGGCCTATGATAATTGTTACATAACTTCCAACTGTTCTTGTAAACAAGAACCGTTTAATTAACCATAAACGCTAAACCGCCATTATAGAAATTAAAGGATGAATACGATAGGCTTCATGTTTGGATGCTTCTTTAACATATAAGCCGCTCCCCTATGCTTTTACTATGTTTAACCGAGTGGGACTATCAGTTCTCACATATCAGATGGTATATAACAAATGTAGCAAAAATGTAACGGAAGCATGTCGTATTAAAATAGGAGATCGGTGTCACGGTTATAAAAGCGTACTTCCAAGCTGTTCATCCAGAAATCTCAAATTCAGCTTCGCAATTACTTTTATCCCAAAGTACTAAATGTAAACGGAGAAAGTCGCGCGCATACTGACGCGGGCGTCGCGCGCCTGCTACTTTCCCGAAAGGGAAGCACCTTGGATCATAAGTCTCCATCGAAAAGGTTAAAATATTTGCTGGCAGCTGGAAAACAGAGATATGGCGTGCTATTTCCAGGGTACACAACAGGCAAAGGCATTGGTAATATGCATCGACCCAGTATGTCGTTTTCTTTGTAAAGGGGTGGAAGGACCATGGTCTTGTTGGCCACCGTGAAATGGTCAGCAGAAGGTCTCTCCATCTCCGTTGACAGCTGCCGTTTCAGCTTATTCCTGCGGTTCTGAAACCAGATTTTTACTTGCGTCTCGGTCAGTTGTAAAGAATTGGCCAGACAAGCCCGCTCCGCACTGCTGAGATACCTTTTCATGTCGAAAGTAGATTCCAACTGAAAAATCTGTCTTTTTGAAAATATTGTGCGAGTTTTCTTCTTGGCTATCGGCTTGCTTTTCTTGGTTATTCTGTGCTGCGAGTCGCCGTGGTCGCAGCTTTCGGTGAGATCCCGATCCCGCAAGTCCGCGATCCTCAGGGATCCAGCGCCGCATAAGTGCTCTCCCGCAGTGTACTTGTAGCAGTCCGTGCTTGTTTTTTCTGAGAAATGAGGGGTAAAGATAAAACGGACACTATTACTATTTATTTACTTATTATTTTAATTATCACAACCTATACATATTATCCGAAACATTAGATCGCAAAAAAATCTCACGATTGTACAGACAAACTGGAAGAAAGTCGTTACCTGGTTTCTGAGTCAATGTTCCTTTGACATAAACATAAAATTTAAACTGAACAAAGTACCGTACCTGATTTTTGTAAAGAGTCAGTTTCGTGTCCACTTTCTATACCATGGTCTTCTTGTTCGCGGTAAATATTTTCACTGTCCCTGTCAATTTTTTGCTTATAATGAAATCCGTCAAAATTCTTGCTGCTTTGTTTTAGATTGAGAATGCTGTCAATTGTGAATTTCAGCGAAACAGGTCGGCCTGACATGATTTCATTGCTCATATTCTCCAGAATTTGCCTCAGACCGTGAATTTCTGCTTCTAATTTTCTACCCTATTTCCAGAAAACTGTTAAATCTGGGCACTCCGAAAACCATTGCTCCAAAATCACAACTACAGTACTGGCTGTCTAGCGGTTATTCAATGAACCGGAAGATAGTGGCTCTCCAGCAGTGGATTGGTGACCCTACAGAGCTGTCGTGACGATGGGTTACAGGAGAGGGCGTGGATTGGATGCTGCATGCTTGGACCGAGGAGGGAGTTCACATTTCTTCCCCTTGTGATTTAACCATGTTTACTCGTATATGAAGGTGGTCGCGGGATCGCCGATCATTGCCTAATAGAAAACCTGAGGACTCGTCTTTTCCGGGAACACTTGAATGCTGTTATATTTCGCACTAGTTCCGTAAGAACCTACTGCTAAACCTGTCTTTAGTTGCAATAGCTCTTCTGTTATGTTCTTGCGATTTTTCGTAATGAATTGTGAAGCTCCTACTCCAGTGCTGACCAGTGTCTCATTGACTGCTTATATATATATGCGCTTCTAACTCGCTTTTACATCGCTTATAGGACAAAAGAAGCGTCTTCTAAATGCTTATTTATAAATGTTAAATATGGACAATTTTTACTTTACTACTACGCTATGTTGCATTTGCATTTGTTCTTGTCCTCCATAGAACGTTTTCGTAGAACTGAATGCTTTTAAATACAAAAAAGTGACATATATTTTCTTTTACTTGCGATCCCCGAGATCCAATGCTTCGTTATAGCGCGCTTCTGACAGCGGTCGGTAAATTGTAATGACCTGAAACGAGACAACTTAATAAATCCCCAAAGTCGTTGATTTTAAGGAGTAACATCGGATCCATTGTCTTATGTATGCTATTTAATACTTCAGTGCGCTTCGTCCGGAATACGCGCATTCAGTTAGGCTGTTAATTACAGTAGGGTACAGCAGTCTTTGCTTCTGAAGGTAATTTATAAAGTGAGCTTACTACAGATTCAGCAAAAGTATCACAACAATTATACAAATTCAATCCAAATTTATTTATATAACGCATTTTCACAGTATTACATTTTCTTACATTGTCCCTATACCCAATACCCCCAGAGAGCAAACCAGAGGCGACAGTGGCAAGGAAAAACTCCCTAGCAGGATGAAACCTTGGAAGGAACCAGACTAAAAGGTCCATCCTCTATAGGGCCGGTAAAGAAAGTCCAAAATAGCAAAAGTGATGGACCAGTTCATACAGAATGGCCCAGATTGTTCGCGAAGTATATATATGTGGTTTCGTTATATGATGATATCTTGAAATTAGACAACTCGATTAGAATTCCTTCTTGAGCGAAAATTGAAACGATAATTGACCTTGATGACTAACAACATGTTATCAGAAGAGCTAATGCCCGGCCCCTTATCTAATATGTACATATACAAATGTATATTTAAGTTTATATAATAATGCGATGTTCAGTAATGCTCTATTTATCTTTGTATTTTCACCTATCCCTAATTCGCCTATATAAGAGTAAATGGCCAACTTAACCGTTTGAATTTCTTTTTCGGCAAATATTTTTGCTAGTCGCATCTCTCACTGCATAAAAATAACGATGTTTCGTTACTTCTCGTTAATAAGAATAAAATCTTTGTACTTAGATTATACAGAAAACTTTGATTTATAATAGGCCTAACAAATCGAATATATCTATGTATTACCAATAAATTAATATAAATTAATTTTACATTCGTTTAATCTGGATAGGATTTAGGCCTATTGTCAACTTTCAAGGTTTTTGCCCAGTAAAAATATTTAAATTACATGAAAGATAAGAAGTAGGTTTGTTGGTTGCTCCACAGTGACACTCACTGAAGTGTTGGGCTGTCATTCTTAACCTATACAACGGCGAATAATAATCGTGGTCCTTAACGGACAGGTGCGAGCAAAGGAGAAAAGCCTGACGTCACAGACAAACAAACACGTACGCTCATCTGTTTTATTAATTGCTTAATTGCTAATTAAGACTTGGTATCATGGAAAAAAGGTGAATCCTTAAAAAAAGTTTTTACAAACGTTTTGTAAAATAAATTTGCAATTGTCTTCATTCAATATACAGCAAATACTTTTGGGATGTGAGACCATTGATATTTTTGCACTACCTCGGCGAGAAAATAATATCGTAGAACAAAACAAACATCCCTTAAATGATGCATTCCTAGGACACATTTAGTGTTATCCATGTAAGGAACAGACGCTAATCCCAATGAATTATTGCACGTAGGTGATTTTATAAGTACCCACTGATTTTTAAACTCGTACATTTTTATACAAACCCTATCATTTGTGACCTTATAAAAGATATAGAAGGGGTGAAAGGAGAAAAGGGAATATTCAAAGGGCGGGAAAATCCAACTAGAGAAGCGGACACAGGCGCAACGGTAAATCCGGTAGGCACCGTGCCCTCATGGTACAGAATGGGGACCCCGAACGTCCTCTGGGCGGAGTGGGAAATGCTGGCGGCCTCCATGTCCGTGGCCAGCTGCCGTTTCCACTTATTCCGTCTGTTCTGGAACCAGATCTTCACCTGCGTTTCCGTAAGGCGAAGGGACGCGGCCAGCCCCGCCCTCTCGGAGCTGCTCAGGTAGCGCTTCACGTCGAAGGTCGATTCCAGCTGGAGCACCTGACTCCGGCTGAACACGGTCCGCGTCTTCTTCTTGCGAGCCGATTTCTGATCCGGAGCGAGGTGCCCGTTTCGCTCGTAAAAGGTACGGCTGCTACTGTAAGCCGGTTCGTCCAGAGGAATTTGCCGTCTGTTTAAGTCCATTTCCTCATTACACTCCTCTACTTCAGATATAAATGGTGAATCACGATCATTGGTTGGGATTAGAGAACCACAGAGTTCGTCCGAACTGTTTAGATATTGATTCAGACCTAAAGGGCGCAGTGTGCAAAAAAACAGTTGTAAGGAAATCACATATCAAACATCACTTTACACATATACTTTTTAAATCAAGCGATTATTGAATAGTCTGGTAATTATAATGGATGACTACTTTTAATATTAGTAAAATAGCCTGTGGGTGACAGAAGTGTTTGGGTAGCCTATTTTCCGCCAGCAGTGACAGCGACGAGGCTATTATTAGACCTGTTTAATTTTAAAGGCTTAATTCTTTTAATATTAAATATACATAACGATTATCCTACCAGTTATATAATGACGATTGAGTTATATAATAGCTTTGAGATTTTACCATGCAGAGAAAAGAACAACTACAGAAAGATGTAGTCGCCTGCTGTGCTTATAGACTTTTTCGATATTATTATTATTATTATTATTATTATTGTGCCTAATAATATCCCATGTTAATTGAATATACTGCAAAATAGTTATTTGCGGTCTCACTATGTATTGCTGTGACTGTAATACCTTACCATTGGACATTGTCTCTTTCTCCCGAGTGGTTACAATGCAATTAATCTAATGAATAGTTGGTAATCTTATAGTCCAACCGGAAGATGCCCTGTTTTTGAAGCGGAGTGATGACTTACTTGGTAGATTTCCTCTAGCGCCGCCGGGCGAAGATTCCCTTGGACATGAGCAATCACGGTCAGCACGATTCGTCAGCCGTGGACAGCGTGCATGGCTGCATTGCCTGCTGGGCGCTGCTGTGCGGGGCGCCTTTTCTCTGCCGCCACCCTCCGAGTTTTGGCGTGAGCGGGATTGCGAGGTTTCATCCCAGCTAGAGCGAAGCAAATTTTCGATGAGAAACGACGAGACCCTCGGTGACATTGAATTCTGAGCCTCTGCTGCTTTATCTGGCATTGCTTATATATTTAAATCCAGGCGGCTAAAGTATCCGTCTCTTCTTGCTTTACAATATTCGCGTGCCGTGGCACAGTGCTCTGCCTCTGTCTTGACCTCTCCGATCAATCATCGCTATTGTTTCCCGCAGTTAGCGACCTTGAACAAATAGGACATCATTCATTGGCGAAGGGACAAGCGTGCAATCAGCGATGGCAAGGCGAAGTGCACAGCGAAAGAAACTATTCCCAAGAAAACAGTATTCTGCGATTGGTCGATCACTATAGCAAATGGGATTCCTCACAAAAATATAAGGAATTGGCTGCACTGCGTTTACCAATTTGTGTGATAGTACGCTGTGCGGCTGCGGGGACCCCTGTCAGTCAGATGCATTATTCAGGCCAATTAAAGAAAAAAATAAAAATTCAGCTAGCGGTTCCAGAGGCGAACGGAATCACTCACTTAGAAGATGATATACTCCCATTGGCTATCCGTGACTTCGCATACTGTCATGAGTAAGAGGAGAACCCGACCTCGTTAGCCCAGCTAGAGTATAGGCCTGAGTGCCAACCCAATGGCTCAGAACTCGTTCTTCGACCCTTGAATATGTGACTGTAGGTATTTTTGTATGTTATCGCCAAATTGTATTTTATTATTTCCATTACCGTTATTAGCATTATTATCTTCTCCTCACTGACGTTATTATGTCGTTTATTGTTTCTTCTAATAGGCCTATAACTATTCTAACTATAGAATTTTCGATAATTCAAACGCGACACCTTGATTGTTATGGTATTTTCTGCGACGCTATAAATCGGGTAGTTGATCGTAAATTTGAATCAGTCACCTTTGATTTTCTTCTAGTTTTTATGTCCCTTCAATATCGATCGTGGTGTCAGATCGTGGTAACTCGCGGTTAACAAAGTAAAGTATTCTGTAGCATATTGACTTTATTGTAAGTAAAAAAATCCTTAACACGTATACAATACTAGCGTAGGGACTGTACATCGACTATACAACGATTAAGTATTCAATATCTAAATATCATCATCATCATCATCATCATCATCATCAACAACAACAACAAGAAATACATCGTACCAAAACAGAAAAATTATAGCACCGAAATTAAGAAAAAATATCTTGGCGATTTATTTGGAAGCATTCCTACAAAATATTTAACCTACGAAAAAAAAACAAATGTACAAAACAAAATATATGCGTTTCTAGACCATATTTCAACAAAAAAATTGGAAAGCAATACCACCACGACTACCACTTAATGCTAATATAAGCCAAAATGTCATTTCTATATTTTTTCATTACTACGGTTAGATAATGTTTCGCCTTCAGTAACAAAGACGTCTTAATTAAATACTAAAGGCGCCCACAACAACCTGTGCTTTTTAAGGCCAAATGTAACAATGCGTTTCGGCAGAAAAGAACGTTTACATGTACATTTAGATAGATAGATAGATGATAGATAGATAGATAGATAGATAGATAGATAGATAGATAGATAGATAGATAGATAGTTTACTGTACAAGTACAAGTTTAACACAAGTAACTCAAACGCAAGTTTAAACTTATATTACGAAAACTAAATTTGTCACGACAACCAGATTGTCGACCTACTGACGGTTTCATTAAAATATTTTATTTGTAAGGCCTATACGGCCAGGATTATCGATTAGAAAAAGCATCGAATTAAGGATGGATGAACGGCAGAACAGGCTACATTTATAAGGACATTACAGGAGACAAATATAATAATAATAATAATAATAATAATAATAATAATAATAATAATAATAAAGAAATGCTATTTAATCATTAGAATTACAGGAGTGCATTGAGTAAATATTTCTCGTTTTAATATTTAATATCTCAGTGTTGACCGAAGTCTACATCTGTCTTTATTTTTCCAAATTTCCCCACCTATCGAGGAAGAAAAATGTTTCCTTTATTTAATCAGTTCAAAATGTTTGTTGGGCAACTAAAGAGATTTAGTACTTCTGAACCCACTTTATAACCTCCGGAGACCCTACGTCCTCATATAAGGACATCATTTTTAGTTTAAAACTATTAATTGTTCAAAAAAATAATGTTTGGTTTTTATGATTATGAGGTCCAACTAATCCCAAATAGCTACAGGAAATAAAACACGCACACCGAACAAAAGGACGGGACTAGGAGGTTAAATAACTATGAGGTCTAACTAACGAATGCCCTTTGTAGGCTCATCTTGACTATCTTGGGCATCCTTTGCTTTGTCGAATTTTGTTTGACTGTCTACCACTGGAAAATATGACAGTAATCTGACAGTAATTCTTTTTCTGCACATTAAGTGACATTTATGGTATGTGTTGCTGTCTGATGTAAAGAACAATCTCCCTAACACATATTGGGGCCTTCCTCTGACTTAATAGACATTGTTGAGCTAAATAAATCATTTTTCCGCTCAGATACTTTGTGAAATTTGACTTGACTGCCCTCTAATGGCTAACAAGCCAAAGTGCACACACTCATTGCTCATGTGAGTAGTTTAACCACAAGAGTGTTTTTAAATATGCATATCCATCCCCGGCGCCAGAACCATTTTGCCAGGCCTGCTATGCGTCGTACGTACGGGGTGGCGGGGGGGTAATAGCCTACTAGTAATACTGCTATGACAATGTTATAACAACATGCAATCATTGGCGAAGCAAATGACAAACTGACAGGCGCACGGGCAGCACAAGTCACACGAGGTCTGTTTTTATGTTGTACATCGTAGTTTTAGTTTGCACAAATATGAACACGCGTGTATACAAGGTCAGCGGTTACTAAAGGAAAAAAACATAACGTGTAAGGATTATATATGTATGCTTTAATCTTAAGAAAGCTAAGTAAGGAAGCTCGACTGACCTGTTTGCTCCACTGATAGGTGTTAAATCGTCTATTGTCTAATGTCATTTTTTCCACAGTTATTCGGATTCTTTCTCAATAGCCTACAATTTTATGCCAGACAGGCAGAAAATATCCGCCCACCTCCAAGTTAACGTTAATTTATAAGTATTTTGCCTGTTTTGGTTTACAGTTCAATATTAAACTACTTTTAATGTCAACACGAACTGACTTAATCTCATCAGATTTCTAATTATCTGAATCATCATTCAGATTTCTAATTATTTATTTTTACAATGTACACAATATTTACGTATTTATTTAGTTTCGCCATTTTGTGGTTCCCATCTAACAGGCCAGGTACAGTGGGGCTGGGGGGTGGCTTGAAGTCATGTCAGGGGGGCAATAAAAAGCCCATCCCTAACCCCCCTACCCCGGGACTGTGCTTATCCGAAATTACAACTTAATATCAGAGAAGTTAAAGTCTAATCAAAGCGCAAAATAAGACAGTACCTTACACCCATCCATCCATCCATTTTCCAAGCCGCTTATCCTACTGGGTCGCGGGGAGTACCTTACACACTTAATACATTTTTATTTTAACTTAGCTGCGACCTCACATAAAAACAAGAACCTGTTTCCAACACATCTATGTCAATGTTAGTGTTTCAAAGGCTTCTTCGGCTTAACAAAAACTCATCTTGAGACCGTATAGGGAACTTAGAGGTGTTACAGAAATTACTCTCGTAATAGACTATTCCTTGCTTTACTGAAATTTAATTTCGTCTTCTTCTTCTTACAACAACAACAACAACAACAATAATAATAATAATAATAATAATAATAATAATAATAATAATAATTATTATTATTATTATTATTATGTATTACATTAAAGTGAGGCACAATCGTTCGCAATCCGAAAATACCAAGGTCTTCATCTAACATAATGACGATCTCACGCTAGTTTTTAAAACCGTGACAGGCTTACTCATATATATTAATATTTGCTGGAGTCGTATTAATGTTTCTAACGTGTTTTGCACAGCCGATGATAAAAAAAAGGTCGAAAACCACAACATCGTGAAGGCGCCCAGTGGTCTCGACGATTGCTGAGGTTTTGCTGAGGACCAGGCCAAGTCGGTGCAAGAGCCGCATAATCGCAATATATTAAAAAAAAAAAAAACAGGGTTACCAGCTCTCACGCATCCGGCGTGACACTCACACTTCCTGACTCTCAAGATCACGCCAGAAATCCTACTGCAAATCTATATTATTCCATTATAAATCTAAAATTAGCTACATCAAAAGCGTTGGGGTAGTTTGCAAACCCTACAGACTATATCCAAGGTTATAAAACTATTACATCTATGCTGACCAAAATTAGCAAACCTTAAAAAAGGACTTACTTATATACATATTTAGAAACCACTTCGATTGCCTTGCTTAAGCTATTTTTATTGAGCATTTTCTCTAAATCAGGCCTTACAAGAAATGGTGTAGGATTAGTTCTGTACAAAGAAATGAGACTATATACTATATACATAACAAGGGGACTAGAAGGTCCTGAAATGTTTCCTGCCCCCCCCCAAAAAAAAAGCCTTTGTTCATCCTGAAGGAAATTGCAGATGTATATGTAATTATAAGAACACACAATAAAACATTAATAATAATAATAATAATAATAATAATAATAAAAACATTTGTTTGACCGACCCTGATCACAAGCGTCTCTGTTCAAGAATTTCGCAGACACGAAATACGAGAGACGGTTTATTTAACCCCTTAACGGCAGCTTAACCTCTGTCAGCTCGGACTCGTCAAATGCAAACAAAAGAGTGACTTTTTAACCGTTACGCTGCCCCTGAGTAAAACTGGTGTTCGTTCTCACAGATCTTTCATAATGTTTAAGACTGAGATCGTGACAACGGTAAGTAAACTCAAGTAATCCAGGCTTTAACGTATACCTTCTTGTTGTTCTTATAATACTTGCTGCCGATGCTTTCGTGTCTTTTAGCTCCCGTAAATTAAACATAATTAACATTGACATACCACTAAAACGTCTTTAACAATACTAATAATAATAATAATAATTATTATTATTTTACATATAACCTAAACGTTTATGCGAGCAAGATAATACATCGTAACATTTACCTCGTTGTTTTATCCGATTTCCTGCGCACAGCTGACCTGAATGAAGCAATCGCGTGCGAAATAAAGAGGGCAGCGAAGTTTTACGAAGAGACTGAAGAGCCGAGAATGATCGGGCCTCGAGGGTAACACAATTCTGCCAAGCGTGATTATTACGTAAGAGGCATTCCTTTCAATAGATTATAATTATTAAATTGCCCACAAGTGCGTCTTTGGTTACCTTTTCTGCTCAGCTTTCATTCACAGATTTTAAAGTATTGTTTTGCATTGCTATGTTAGACTCGAGTTAAGGTTTACTACATCGATACTGTTTTTATGTCGTCCTTGTATGATTTGTAGTCCAGCAGATGTGAATTGTAATGTGAATTATAATGTGAATTGCAGTTGGGTTTAATCAAATAATCCTACAATCGCACAAATTAGTTGAGGAATCAATAGAATATTACGATTATTTAATCATACAGTATAATGGGGTGTAATTGGGATGTTATCTGTATTTGTAAAAATACTACATATTTTAAACCATAGGCCTATATAAATTCATCAGTGGTACACCATCCTACTCAAATAATAAAATGTAAATAAAATGGAGATTAATATGCATATTGTTTTATAGTTTATGACATCGGTGTACGTGATTTTAATTAAAAACTAAATAAAACAATTTAGCTAAAGAGAAAATATACATTTTAATAAAATCCTTTAATTCAGGAGTGGATTGTGATTAGCGCTGTTGCCTCACCCCTCTGGAAACGGGGTCCAAGTGTCCGAAGTGGCTCCATTGTGGAGTTTGCAGTTCGCATGCCCTCCGCGTGTCGTCGTGGGGTTTCCTCTGGGTACTCCGCTTTCCCCCCACAGTTTAAAAAAAGAAAAGAAAAACATGTTTAGGTGACTCAAAGTTAGTAACTTGCCCTTAGGTATGAATGGTTTGCAAGTCGTGCGATGTGTTTGCGCCGCATCCTAGGTTGTCCCCTGTCTTGCGTCCGTAGTTTCCGGGATGGACCCCGAACCCCACGACCCTGCATAGCAGTAGCAGGTACAATAAATAGATTGATGATTAATTAATTTAAGCGAAGCATCAGTCTTGCAATACGCTAAATCCATTTTAACGTCAGGGGATTATCACTACTAGAAATGTCGTGTTGTGTTAATATTTTTTGTCGATGGGATTATACTGTATGGTGAGCTACATTGAATGTATTAGGCTATACAAATGTAGGCTATACAAATAAAATTTAATTTTGGGTTACAGTTAATGTATATAATTCGTTAGAATACTGTATTAATGTAAAGGATATTTCCTACGCATTTACCAGTTTGAATTACACATCCTTTGGATAAATTCTCATTATTGTAAATTTTAGTTGAATTAACAAAATATAAATCTGCAATTGTGTCTAACACGTAGGCATACATAATTAAAATAATTAGGCTAAAACAACTCTATTTCAGAACAAAAACATTATCAGAATTAAGATTATCTTCCGCTAATATGTGAAAATTGAAATAATTTGTTGACATTATTCTTGTTTCAAAAATATATTTTTTTGTCATTTGCTCCATTTCTGTTTAAAATCTCCACATTTCATTGGTAGTATTTCACGTTTAGCAGGGTGCTAATAATAATAAATCATACAAATAAAATATCGCACATGCGTAGTAAAATTTTGCCATTGAAATAAAAAAAACCGAATTTGATGTTATCTAATTCTTCTTTTTCGTATTATTATTATTATTATTATTATTATTATTATTATTATTAAGCTTTATAAAGGGTTTTTCCAAGTGAAGCTGCTTTTGTAGCCTAATAAATGCATTGGTTTCCAGTCAAATAGAACAGAATTAATGGTTTATGCAATTAGCCCGGGTTAAGTTTGAAATGCAGTTGGTCGATATAAAGTCAGGCCTATTACCTTGAAAAGTATAATGGGTATATTGAGATATATGTGATGTGAAACCTATGAGGATAAAACCAGAGTAAGCTACCCTATCATTTAACTCCCGTTTCCGCCTTCGGCTCATCCGACTGATCTTGTAGCTCCATTCGACGTCTCTTATCACGCAACTTCCCTGCTCTTTCTCTTCTGGTTCGAAGAACGTCTTTTTTTTTTTTTTTTTTACTGTAACCTATTTTGTCGGTCAGGCTGATATTGTTGTCTTCCAGGCACAACAAGGTAAACCAAAAGTGGGGACAAAAGGCAAAGACAAAGTAACAGTACCAAACACAGAGGAAAAGCTCAGGACTCCTATGCCCACTGAGCTATGCTGCGGTCCAGGTAACAGAGTAAACACACTAGGGACTTTGGTACAATGCAGCTGAGGGCGTGGGCGTCGCCGCCATTAAATCTGAGGGGGGGCGTGTCCCCCTCACATTTCATAATTATTCGTTTGGACTCCCCCACATTTAACATAAAATATTAGTTCACCCAGCGCTGTTTCTATTGCTTCACGAAAGAATCCATTCCACTTGATCGATATGAGAATACACATACGCCATCTAATTCATTAAAAAAAATTGTCCCCCCCACATTTAAAATGCTTCTGATGCCCCTGGCTGAAGGGCAGGGAGGGCCAACACAAACACTGACACAAATGTTTTAGGTCCCACCGGACCCCAGCCAAATGTGCCCAAAACTGCCTGTGCAGTCAGTAGGGTGAGGATTAATATTTGAAAATGGATTACACAGCATATCACACAACATAAACAGCATATTCTGAATCCCACGACCCTGTGATCATGAAAATATACCTTGTCAAAAATTACCAGTTGACCATGAACCCCACACTCCCCCCCCCCCCCCCCCCCCCCCCCCCCGTTCGGGCACCTGCCTGAAAAGTCTGAGCATCTCAGTAATAAATTATATAAATATGTATCCTACAGTCATGCAAATGTGAAGTTCACTTCACTCACTAGTACATATATAAGGTAAATATTGTTACACCAGAAAATACTCGGGAGAGACTCACGGGTAGAGCAAACCGGGACAGGTAGGAACCGAATCAGCCGGGACAGGCAGGAACAGAATCAGCCGGGACAGGCAGGAACAGAATCAGCCGGGACAGCCAGGAACAGAATCAAACAGCAAAACCTTGGTCGGGGTCACTAAGCTAGTAAGTCGGGAAGCTGGGGAGATCAGTCCTACAAAGACGACGCTGGACTGGGGTAGACATGAAGCAGGAATATGGGGATGGGAACAGGGTGGGCAGGTTGGGTCAGGGCTGCATGGAAGACAAGTAGAAAACGGTCAGTACGTAGCCACGTGGATCCACAATACCTCGCACTGAGTGCAAGGCAGCCCAGGGTTATAAAGGGATCACGCCAGGTACGGCTCCATTCCCAAATGAGCTGGCATTATCATGGGGGGGGGGGGCATGACGGAACCCCCCCACCCAAAGACTGCCTCCTGGAGGTTGAGGAAGGCAACAGGGCCAGCCCCGGGGCAGAGCAGCAGGCTTGTTGGGGTGATCCCGGTGGAATGCAGCCACCATCTCAGGGTTAATGATGTCCACCACCAGGACCCAGGCCTGTTCTTCTGGGCCATAGCTCTCCCAGTCAACCAGATACTGCAGCTCCCCCTGCCGTCTTCTGGAGTGCGCGGACAGCGTAGGCCTCACCCTCGTCCAAGTCATTCGGGGGCTGAGTAATGGACAGGCTTTAGCAGTGACATGTGGAAAGTCAGCGAGATCCTGTAGATGCGGGGGAGCTGCATCTGGAACATCACAGACCCCATCTGACAGAGAATGTGGAATTGGCTAATGTAGTTAGGGACCAGTTTGCAGCAGCCTGGGAGATGGAGGTTCTGGGTGGACAGCCACACTGGTCCTTCAGTCTGCGGGATCAGTCAGCTAAGCGTTGATGGGTCTGTTGCCACATGGTACAGCTCTCTGTTAATGAGTGCCACAGCTCTGGGGAAAAAGCTGTTGGCATGCCTAGTTGTATGGGCATTGATTGTCTTGAGTCTTCTACCAGATGGAAGAGGCTGGAAGAGGTGGTGTCCAGGGGGAGAGGAGTTAGCTATAATCTTGCCAGAGCACTTTGTGACTTTTTTGTATTGTAATTGTCCTGAACTGTTGGCAGAGTACAGCCGATAATCTGCTCCACTATCCTGACAGTATGCTGGAGTTTGGCTCGCTCTTGTGAGGTGGAGGACTCAAACCAGATGGCTACGGATTAAGTGAGGATGGACTTCATGATCGCTGTGTAAAACTGAATCATCAGGACCTGAGGCAGGTTGACTTTCTTCCAGACCTGTGGGGACTGACACAATCCTCATAGCCAGCCCCGTCAGTGCCAGTGGTCACACTGAAGTCACCCATGACCAGAGGAGTGTCACCTCATGGACACCCATCGACAGCCAAGCAAAGTTGTGAGTAAAATGTCTCCCTCGTCGAGACATCACTTACTTTGGTCGGAGCACACACTGAGACAACAACAAGGAGTGCCTTAGCCTGAGTCTCATAATACACTCGTTGAAAGGAGAGACATTGGACACTATCGTGAAAGGATGCCATAAGAGAGATTTTTTTCAGTAATTTTAGAATAATAAAGATTTCATCATTCAGAACTAGACTAATATTGTTTAGGGTGCAGTTTCACAAAAATAAAAACCGATCCATAAAATAAGTTTAATACAGGACTACAGTCTTCATTAGGCATTTGTTTGGTCCTCGTGCTTTGCATGCACAGCCAGCGCTACGTGGCTCTGCTACTCTCTGGCCCCTTCAGGTTCATTCATAAGCAGAACAAGGCACCACTCTTAGAATGAAGCGACCATGTAGCAATATTGCTGCAGAACTATTTCAATCCTGATGTAAATGTGGGCCTATTTCATCCATCCAGAACGAATAACACAACAGATAATGCGATAGTTTTCCAAAACATTATACCCTTGAGAATGTTATAATTAAATTCATATCCAGAATGCTTCAGATGGTAAAAGTGATTAATAATAAATATCTAGACAGGACTTTGACAAGTAATTGTAGGCAACTGTTAATATCAATAAAATTCTATTTGTGTTTTTTGCTGTGTGAGTCTTTACACATAAACAGTAAATTTTTAAACAGTAAAAGCAGAATGAACATATTAAATATTTAGATTTTGAATAGATTGACAATTATGAAACAGATGTACAAATATGTACATATGATTATTTTTTTTCAAACGTGCTAAACAAGAATAATAGTCTATACTTTAAAAATCTGCTAAACAGATGAAGCACATGTTTGTTTGTTTTCTGTGCACGTCACCCCAGCTGGAAGGGGCCTGATAATAGATACTTTATTGATCCCCTTGGGGAAATTCCCTTTCCGCCTCCCCCAATGTGCTGTCTGCAGGTGACAGCAAGCTGGCCATGAAGGGCAGCCGCCCATAGCAGCACCCAGGGAGCTGGGGGTTAAGGGCCATGCTAAAGGACCTGCAGATGAGCTGAGGCTGAGCTCAAACCGGTGACCTTTCAATCACAGACACAGAGGTTTAGTCCACTGAGTCACACACTGCCCCCATGATGTTGAGAGTTTGCAGCCGTACATTATTGGAGAATTGACATCAGTGATGCAGGGATTCATAAAATGTTGATAAGGTGCTCATATAATCTTATTTATTTATTTTGGAAGGGGGGGTGGTCCTCTTTTTCCGACACCCCTTCAAATACAGGTGTGTTTATTACAAGGACAGCCAAGACAGGACAGTCTAGTATATAATATTTGTACATAATAGGGTTGTGCACCATTCAGAACTGAATCAAGAATGGCTCTGAAATTCTAATTGAATTCATGAATTTAAACTGAATTTCAATTGTGGTTGAAAACGGGATGCATAATTGAAGTTCTAATTTACATTTAAGGAAGTAGAATTAAAATCGAATTGAATTCACATAAATTCATATACAGTACAAGGTACAAGTGTAGCTGTAACAATACAGCTTAATACAGGGGTGGCCAATCTTATCCGCAAAGGGCCGGTGTGTATGCAAGTTTTCGCTGCAACTCCCTAATTATATTACTAATTAGAGGACTGATTGGCTGAAGAGTCCTCACACCTGGGTTTGAACAGCTGACCTACAGTTTATCCCAAAAACCTGCATACACACCAGACCTTTGCGGATAAGATTGGCCAGCCCTGGCTTAGCATTTTAACATGAATCACACATAAACATTAACACAAAAGCATATACAATATCATTGTTATAAAAATGTCATGTTGTTCAGAATGAAAGAGTGGAAAACCTGAAGTGTCAACTATAGAATAAACCAGTGTTTTGCCACCTGGTCCTCGGGGACCCACAGACGATCCACGTTTCTGGTCTCTCGCAGCTCTCTGCCAATAACTCTTAATTGTACCATGGTGGGAGGGCACTCCATACAAGTAACCTTATCCATCTGACAGCTCACAGGCACTCGTAAAAAAGTGTCTGCAGACTCTTCAAAATGCCAACTCACATATAAATATTCAAAAACAATAAATATGTGACCAAGGAAAAGGTCTTAGATGTCAAACATAAGGCAAATGTATATTCTTAGAATGGGCTAAAAGTTATGCGCAATTTTTCTCCTACGGCCATTATATAAAGTACACTAAACTCATTTGTATATCTCATATATATATATATATCATCTAGAAAATAAAAAATAAAATATATATCATTTTTATGCTTTTCCTAGATTATTCCTGTATTGTTTGATTGCATTGGATTTCTTTGAATTGATATGAAGTAAATTCTTATTCTTGTCATTCTAATGACAATTAGATTAAATTCCAATTCACAATTAGAATGGGGCAAAAAATCTCAGTTTTACACGACCCACATAATGGGCTAACTTGTTGCTATGTATTCAGGCACATCCTTTAATAAACTTTATTGGGAACTGTACACTTGCTTATTCATGCAATTATTTAATGAGGCAATTATGTTGCAGCAACACAATGCAGAAAATCATGCATATACTAGTCAGGAGCTTCGGGTAATGTTCACATCAAACATTGGAAGGTGATATCTTATCATGAAAACTGATGTCGGTTGTGACTGTGGCATGATTGTCGATCCCAGGATGATTTGAGTATTTCTGTAACTGCTGGGATTTTCATGCAAAACATTCTCTAGACTGTACTCAGAATGTCATGGAAAAAATAACATCCAGTGAGCGGCAGTTTTGCTGACGTAAACCCCATGGTGATAAGAGAGGTCAGAAGAGAAAGGCCTGGCTGAATCAAGCTGACTGAAAGGATAATGAAGAGAAAAGTATCTCAGAATGTACAACACATCAAACCTTAAGGCAGAAGGGCTGCAACAGCACAAGACCATGTCAGATTCCACTTCAAACAGAAAGCTGAGGTTGCAGTGGACACAGGCTCACCAAAACCGAACAGCTGCAGACTGGAAAAATGTAGCCTATTTTTATCAATCTTGATTTCTGCTGAGGCACACAGATTGTAGGGTCAGAATTTGGCAGCAACAGCATAAATTCATGGACCCACCTTGCCTTGTGTCAACAGTCCAGGCTGCTGTTGGTGTAGTGGTGTGGGAGAATGTTTGCTTGGCACACTCTGGGCTCATTAATACCAATCAATCATCGCTTGAATGCCACAACCTATACTACTGAGTATTACTATACTACTGAGTACTACTGTACTACTGAGTACTGTTGCTGACCATATGTATCCCTGAATAGCCACAATTCACCTCTTCTTCTCATGGCTACTTCCAGCAGAATAACGCTCCTTGTCACAAAGCAGAAGTCATGTCAAGCTGGTTTCATGAACATGGCAATGAGTTCAGTATTCTGAGTTCAGTGGCCTTACCAGACACCGGATCTGAATCCAGTGGAACACCTTTTGGGCATAGTAGAACAAGGGGTTTGCTGCTTGGATGTGCAGCCGAGAGATCTGCAGAAATTGCGTGATGCAGTCATGTCAGCATGGACCAGAATCTCAAAGGAATATTTCCAACATCCTGTGGAATCCATGCCATAAAGAACTGTGGCTGTTTTGAAAGCATCGGGAGGTCCTACCTGGTATTAGTATAGTGTTCCTAGTAAAGTGAGTGTATTTTTGTTTTGTAAGGAATAAATTTAGCACAGTAAAATATTTCACCCACAAGGTGGCAGCAGATTACAATTACTGCATTCTGTGAAGAATGGTCTTACGGATTATAGTGGCATAGAAATCCTAGTAGGGCTTCTCATTTGACAGTTGAGTCTGTTAGTAATGTCGTGCATCATTTATAATTTATTTTGTGAACTGTGCTATTAATCAGCACAAAACACAATTACTTTTGTATTTGCTTTCACGCCCCAGCCATATATGATTTGTAAAGAGTTTGACATTTCAAAGGATTGGTCTGATCAAATGCCCTAATGATGCTAAATCTGATTTTATAATCAAAATGAAGAAACAGGATTCTCCGCCTCTTGTCCAGTTTCTATTCCCTTTCTCCTTTTAATCTTTCATCAGTAGGTGGCAGCGATGTAAAACCTTGAAAAGAGCACGAAATATCTTGGGTCTCTTCAGGGTTGTTTGTTGTACTTTAGTAAGCTGGTAGACACTGAATCATAGCATCGAGAACAGTAAGATATAGTTTTAGCGAGACATTGGGAACTCGGACAGAGTGCATGTTGAGAAATTTGGGATGGAAACTAAACACTTCTGAGCAAACAACCAGAACTTCCTTGCAGCAGACCTCCATTGACTTCTGCGAGATGCTGGCCCGGGGCCCAGGGCCCGCCCCCTCTTAATGTGAACACTGAGTCATTTTCACAAGCATATTTGGCTTGCAGCAGAGGACTGAAGTCTGCAAGTACATTTTATTACAATTTTTTTCAGATGCTTAGAGGGGCTGATCAAGCCAGCAGTGCGTGTAGTCAGTCGTAAACACCATATAAGCCAAACCAGAAATACTTTTGCCCAACAGTGACATTATTACTGTTGTAATTCTCCAATGCTGTACATCTTTTGTCAAACAGACACGGCAGTCATCTGAGAATCAAATGTAAATGATAAAATTTGCTTGTTTCTTGATGAGCTCTACAGACAACTTCTGAGGTTCAAACTGGACAGAAGATTCAGAAGTCAGTAGCCAATGTTGCATATATGTAGTAAAACGGTGCAACATTCTTTTCCATAACTCATATGCAGTGAAGGATTGGTTTAGCGCTCATCCACACGTCCATGGAATTCCTTCCTCCATATTCTCTGGTCCTCAATCCTATTGGGTTTTCTCTGCCACCGTCCTTATGACCAATTGCTATTGTTCTATTCTATGACTGAGGCATGTAGGGTAATTACAGCATCAGGGTGCCGGGGCTGGATCAAGCACGACCCACTGCATTGCTATAAACAGTATTGTATGTGATGTTGATGAGAATGTGTGGCCTGAAAAGGAGACGCTTGATAAAATAGAATGAAGGGTCAAAGCACAGCAGTCTTTGTATCAGGGTTATTGCCTGTTATTTCTCAGTGTCCTAAAATGAGTAACTTTGGTTTCCTGTAGTTGAGCTGTACTGTACTACATCTATTACAGTTTTTTCTGACTGCTGAGGCACTATCTTTGAAGCTAAAGGGTATTTATGCAAAAATCACTAACCACAAACCTTACATCAAACCAGGAATACATTATACTTCTCTTGCAATCTTATCTTGCAAAACTCTTTAAAAGAATTGTTTTTTTTCTGGTAATACAGTGCACACAAACCATCATTTGAATTTGCATCATTTTAAATCTACACACTGACAGTATAACTGAAAAACACAGGTGGCTTTAGGGGGTCCTGTGCCCAGGGCACAGCAGTTTGCAAAGAAGTGCTGTCATACATGTAGCAAACACACATACACACAGGTATCCCAATATGTAAAGCAATGTTTCCCAAACCAGTCCTCAGGGCACACTGGACGGATCCACATTTTTGTTTTATCTCAGTTCCCAGCACACCTGTAAGGCTTCTAGAGCTCCTGATTACTTGGGTCAGGTGTTCTGCGAACTGGGATAAAACAAAAATGTGGATCTGTCCAGTGTGCCCCGAGGACTGGTTTGGAAAACACTGGCGTAAAGTATAGAAGTGAATTCTGACCATAATACGCTATCAGTATGAATAAGAGGATAAAGGTTCTTATCTTTCAGAATGTTCTAGCACTGCTCAAAGAACAAAAGGACAGTAAAAAGAAATAGAGATATTTGTGCTAGGAAAAAAAGAGAAAGAATCTAGGCTAAATCTTGCTGTCTTTGTGGGTCCGGCCAGAAGACTTCATCTACATCACTTGCAATGTTGTCTTGAGCTAAGCAGGGTGGAAAATATTACCTGGAGTCCGGGCCTGATGGATGTCTGCACAACCCTCTTCCATTGCCTGTAGGAGCATGCATTGACGGGGCTGGTGATCATAGACCTTCCAGCGCCACGCAGAGGAGAATCCCTCAATGGGATTCAAGAACAGAGAGTATGGGGGGAGATTGAGTGTCATGAAAAATGGGTGACCTGTGAACCAGGTCCACAGCACTCCGGTGGAAAGTAACATTGTCCCAGATGATAATGTACCTGGGCTTCTCTGGCCCCTGGTAATTAGGAATGAGTCTGTTGTGCAGGGTGTCCAGAAAGGTGATAGCGTGTGCAGTGTTGTATGGACATAGGATTGCATGATGATGAAGAACGCTGTTTGAGAGTATGAACAGACAGGGATCAGTCAATATGATGTAGCACCATACACTTCCAGATCCAGTACCAATAATAGGATTGTATGGCTTACCTGCACAAATTCAAATCTCAGCTGTTTTACATGGTCTGAGTTCTTTTCAAAAGGGCCTCTGTACAGCTCCTACTCCCTAATTCTATTGTGTTTCAGTAGACGAGACTCACTGTGTTGACAATTTAGAATATGGGGTTATCTGCTCTCATGTGATCCTGCAGTTCTCTGAGTGTGATGCAGTTAACTGCAGTGACCATATTTGCAATGTGGGTCTCCAGCTCTGGGGTGAACAGCAGGCCTCTTCCACCAGATACTGCTTTTTCAGTTATGTAATATAATTAAAATGGTTCTAGTGATAGATCCTTCTCCTTATGACAGTACAGTACATATTACTGTACCTATGACCTATGAAGCCTACAGTAACTTACCAGTTACTTACTTATTCCTGCAATAGTATAGTTTCTCAGATTTAGTTGAACCTGTTGCCCTGCCTCCCTCATGCTCTTCCCCTGGTTGACAACTCTTCACCTCCTGCACCTCCTCATACTTCCCCTCCTCCTCCTATTTTTTCAGCTCCTCCTCTTATCCCTCCTTGTTCTCCCCTAGTTCTCACCCATCTTATTCCTTTTCCAGTGTTGGCCAGAGGTGTAAAAAGTACTCAAAAATGTTACTCAAGTGAAAGTACAAGTAATGAGTGAAAATTTTACTCAATTAA
>JAODJU010000014.1:11975219-11987985 GCA_026776725.1 Gnathonemus echidnorhynchus
CCCCCCCCCCCATCCCACATGCATACTACCCTTTGGGGCTAAGCCCCGGGTGTATAAAATGTCTGGCTCCGCCTCTGATCTGCAGCTGCTACAACTGGCTCTAGGTGTGAATCTGGATGGGGGGGTGGTCCATTTTTGCCACAGAGCCCAGTGCACAGTTGTTCCGCCACTGGGCCAAAAGTACATATACAGTTTTTTTTATCATACAAAGTACAGGTTCTATTTTGCAAAAGAAAGTTTTTATTTTACAAAGTTACATTTAAAAGTGGGTATACGGTTTTTATTTTACAATATTGATTGGGTCATGTTTAGTCTGTTTAGGTGTTTGAAATGTCCTCCATCAACTTTCATACTTTCTTGGACCCTGTTCCTGACACTGTGACACACTTTAATTACCTTGACAGCACCTTTCCGTAGCACTGGATCAGGCAACGTCGCAGCATTGACTGGTCACCATGTTCACCCAACCTGACACCCATGGACATCTTTTGTAGGCACAGTAAAGGAGAAGGTTCTTGACAAGAAGCCCCACATAATGAGTGAATTGAAGGAGCTCATCTTGCAGGGATTTGTGGACATTTATCCTAACTGGGATTTGTGTGCCTAAGTGTGTCACAGTGTCAGGGACAGGCCCCAGGAAAGTATCAACGTTGGAGGAGGACATTTCAAACACCTAAAAGACTAAATATTAGCCAATCAGTGGTGTAAAATAAAAAAAGTGTACACCTACTTTTGTCCCACACTGCATATTGTTAGTGGTATAAGGTGGCATGATACAAATATTATTATGTAAAATTCTTGGTTTTCATCATGCTGCAAGTGCTATGCAGGGAGGTACCATGTGGCAGCTATTGTGTACACAAGACCATCTGGATGTTGATGGAGATGCACAGGTATGGACTGGCCATCAGGGAATTTGGGAATTTTCCCAGTGCCAATATTCTAGGAGTGCCCAACCCGTTGGTCAGACTTTCCAAGATGATCGCAGGAGATGATTAATGGATTTAATGGAATGCTTTATCTGCTTAGACCTGATCTATTGCGATTGGTAAAATATACCCAGTGGGACCTTACTTGCCTCCCCCCCCAGCCCCCCTGGTCAGTGGCAAACGTCCGGCCTGTTCTTTGTTGCCAGTTTGCCCCTGGATGCACACAAGCCGAGTTCATTCTTTGCCATCAGCAGAAACACCCAGCCACACCTGATCACATGATCAGGTCCCATGATCAGTCTTGTTACGCTTGCATTGGACATACACCTGGTCCAGTCAATGAAATGCTGGCAGACCCATCTGCTCAGGGCATTGTTCAGAGGCATCTTGGGGGCTGCGCTTTCATTATGTGAGTGATGGGATTTTTGTTAGTGTTACCTAACAGTGATATAGTGAGAATATACCTGCCCACCTGTTTTGGATTTCTAAGCTTCTTTTTAATTGTTCTTTTTTTCTTTTTAACTGCAGGAAGCGGGGACAACCTCACAGAATTGTGTTTCAAGTAATACTACTCTCTCATCGTCACTCTGTATGATTTTTACAAATGTGGATTTTTGTATCGTTTAGTCCATTCAAGTCCATCTGTAAGATTCTATTTGCATTCTGATGATTGTATTTGAAAGACACAATTAACATGCTCCAGCCTCCATCATTTCCCAGGGATAATAACACAGAGTAAACAGCATGTGACTGTGTGGTGTTTGTGACAAATGTTTGAGACACTGATACCTCAGCCTGGTTCAGCTCACTGAGCATGAAATGTTTGCTCTTTTTTAAGGCTCATCGGGGGCCATGTTTGATTCGCACAGTATAAAAATACTTGTTTTCAGACACTTCTCCTAACTGACACGTCCCTGCAGAAGAGAAACAATAAATTATTTTGCTTGGGTGAGTTTGCTTTGGTTTTTTGGCATATCACACAATACTAGGACATGCATATGACCAAGGTAACATGTGAACCGGATTCTGTAATAAAGCTCATATACACAAGTGTCCTTGTTAAAAAAAACAGATTTTTAAAATTCCAGCTAATGTCTGCTTTACATTTGAATGCTGGCCACTTTGAACGTTGCCATGGATAACAGGTTCAAACAATACCCAAAAACCACTCACTGAATGCAACAATATAAGTAGGCAAGAATTTATCATAAAAATGAGTCATGGTTTGTGACAAAAAAGAGATTCTCTGGAGTATCTGCTTGTGCCGAACATACTTTTTTCCATGGAGATTGAAAAAGGACTAATTTTTAATTAGATATGTTTTATAGGATATGGCAGTCTGACCCAAATTTTTGTTAGAAGTTATTAGGTTTTATCATCCATCAAAGTTATTACCTTGACTAGTTGCTAAGGTAACGATAAATGGAGAACCTTCTAGCCAGTATGAACTGCTTTTCCAGGGTAGGTTTTGGCATGAAAATAAGATACCAGGATGCTTTGGTTTTCCTATATGAAACAACCTTTATAAATATAAAATTTCATGGTACTAGATCTAAACCAAAGAAATAACCAGTGCCATTATGATCGAGCTGAAAGGGTTTCACTGTGCATGTTTATGGCTGGTAGAGGGAACCTATGATCATTATGGTCCGTGAGGTTGGAATGGCCAATTTGAGCCTTGTGCTCCAAGGCTGTGGGAACGCGGTAATGCGGCCGGCTGGCCCTGCGAGGGGACAGACGCGAGGGGAGGCTAATGGCTCCCAGACAAATGATGTTTTGGTTTGGACCCTGAGAAAAGGACCCCAGGCGAAGTGGGGTTATTTACATCCCATGTGCAGAACTTCAGGCTGCAGATCTGCTGCTCCCTGGATCCGGGGTTAATAACGGCAATAAGCCGTGACCTGGCCGCTCGGCGTCCGGCCTTTCGTGTCATGGGATACTGAAGCCGCTTTCATGTCATGTGCCGGGACTCCCGCAGATATCATGCCCTTGAGTGTGTTTATGTACGCCTAAGCAATAAGGTTAACATTTACATCTCATGTAAATATGTACTGGTTCAAATGTTCCGGAGTTTGCTGCAAATTTCCGCCAGTCGTGATAACGCTATGGCCCAGAAATATTTGAATGCCGCCCCTCATGTATTCAACAGCTGGGTTTTTTTTTATATAGGATACTTTAATCTTGCCAGCATTCACATTTTTCTCCTCCCAGTCACACAGAAGGGTAATTGCTGAAGCATTTCAAGCAAAATGTGTGTCTGACGGCATACAGCAGCTCCGTAATAGCCTACCCTTAATGGCAACCATTATAAGGTAAATGAAGGGGGATGATATTGAGTCTCCATTAATTTTATATAGGGACAGACAGGAAATGTTATCCTGGCAGATTTAATTTTGTTGTGTGACTTTAGAAAACAATTTAAAACTGATATAACGGCAATATGAAACTTTAAATATCCTAGCAGAAATCACCGTGCTCTTCCCTGAGCATTTGTGTTTTTGCATTTGTTGTTTGCCATGGGCTGAGTTGTTTGTCACGACTGAGTCTAAAGAGTGGGGGTGCAGCCTTTGTGTGCCTCCTAGAAGTGTTCAGCCAATCAACATACATTTTTCCCCAATTGTTTCAATTCTGATTGGCTAGTTTGGTTGTGTGAAACTCTAACAAAGGCATAACTTTGGATTGAACATTGGGGGTGGTTGAGGTCCTCACCCATTCATCATAACAATGATTTTTTTTGGTGGGAGGGGGGTTGCACTGGCCAGTTCTGATTATTGGGGGCGTTATAAACCCTCCCAACACCCCGGAATTGATGCCCATGAACTCCATTATGAAAATATATGGCTATAAAACTTTTCCCATGACTGAGAAAGTACCAGATAAAAAGATTTAAAATCAGATAGAAAAAATCTGTGATTTCTCTTCTGGACAAGCCAGTCTAGTAGCAGGCCTGGACTGGAGGAATTCCTCCTGAAAAACCCCAGCCAGGGCTTTGTGAGGCCTTGATGAAAACAGTGGGTTCCTCATTCGCTCCATGCTATTAAATCTCATGCAGGGGAAGTTTGCTCATGGCAACCTCTCAGTAAGGGGACACTCATCTGAGGCTGTCATTTCACAAGCAGAAGGTCTTGCTTCCTACTGGATTTATGCCCTTTCCTTCTCCTCTGCCTGTGAAGTGTGAGGAGAAACTCATGTCCATGACCCAACATGGCCCTTCCAATTCATTAGACTACAATTGAGATTGCATGTAACATGTCACATGATCAGTTTAGGTCATATCACTTCCAGGTTGTCCTTAAAATTAAATAACCTGATTTATATTTTATTTCTACTCAATAATGCTTATTACATCTTATTACTTGCCCCTGGGCACATACTGAGTCTTGAGAAAAATTATGTGAAAATATATCTGGGAAGTTTCTTTGGCACTGGAAGAGCTCCGACCCGCATACAAGGCATGACAGTGTAGAGAAAGTGGTGATGGAAGTCTCCAGGGTCTTAAATTAGCATAAGAACGACAGGGACAATTGGGCTCCCAAAGCAACATTCTCCAGCTGTTTACACAATTGGCCGCTAAGTTTACAATAAGCAGCGTTTGTAGCTGCAAAGTCATCATTGCAACATCCATTATTCTGCAGATGGGAATAAAACTCAATGTTTAGAAAGTGCGTCTGAGATTCTAAAGCCAGAAGCATTTTTTCTCCAAGCGAGAAAGATGTAATCAGTCTTTATGTTTATATAATTGCTTTTGTGCTGGGTTTAGCTGAAAGAATGGGCCTCTGAAAACATTTCATTTATTCAGTCTCCAGCTTTTCATATGTTTTGTGTTAATATTTTAAAATATTTTTTTTTTATAGGCATACAATTTTTTCAGTGAAGCAAAATGAAATCCACAGTGCACAGAATTGCTTGCCTTTTTCAGTAGATGTGTGGTATAAAATTGGATCATGAATACTTCAATGACCTGAATTTAAAATTTAGAGAGTGAGATATTGATTGCTACCCAGCATATAAAAAAGAATATGGTTTGTTAAGCAGCAAAGTAGTAGTGCTGATCGAACCCCACCTGGAGCCCCCCCGCCAAGTAAACTTTACCAGCCAATTTCACTTTGGCTTGACGGGTGGAGTGGCTAAGGGGTTGCAAAGTCAGCACCCCCTTCCATGATGTCGCCCCAGCAGGCTGTTGATGTCACCTGAGGGGTTGACAGGCACTTTAACGTAGGGATGCAAACCTTCATATCCAGTACAAGACAATTTGGATGTTTAGAATTCAATTTGCTCTTCTTTTTGTCAACATTTTATCAAATAACAGAAGTAGAACCAGTGCCAAGATTTAACAGGATTTTTGTGTGGGGTCTGGACTGAGACTGAATTGGCTTGAGTCACAGTTCAAAGTCAGTGTGTGGTTTTGTTTCTCATCCATGTCCTATGATTTAATTCATGCTGCTTTCTATGCCCTTGATCGCCCGGTAGTGGTTTGCAGCAGTAAAAGGCAGAAAACAAGCAATATCTCTACTGAAGCTTGAAGAACATTGGCTCCTAATCGTGAATATGGCTACAAAACAAAACAAAAAGAGTGCAACTGTTCTGTAGCTTGAAGAACATTGGCTCCTAATCATGAAAGTAGCTACAGAACACGAAACAAAACAAAACAGAGGAGTGCAGTGATGGGGGCATGGGTGTGCTGGCCAGGAGTGAGAGAAGGCAAAGCTCAATCTTAGGTAACCACTGGGAATAAAAAATCTGTGGACTGAATGAGTGTGTCGGTCACCTGCCTTTGCCCCCATCCCTGGACATCCATCCCCTCACCCTACAGTCTGTTACATGTTATCTTAAGGCCCCACTTTTAATTTGCTATGACTGTTAATATCAATATTGAGAACGACATGGAAAGTTCTGCCTTATCACTAAACACGTGTCCCGTGGTCTGCGGTCTCGTTCGCTGAAAGTAACGTTCAGTCTGAACATCGAAGCTTCTGTAGCTGGTCTCTCTGCTGGATACTGCGGCAGTTAAGTCACCTGCTGTATCAGCAGAACTAGTCCAGCATGAAATCGCCACAGTCGTACTAAACCAAAGCATTTTGTTGCCAAAGGCCAGAGTTTTAATTGGTCCTGTACCGCAGTACAGAATTTTGTACTGAACACTTACTCAAAGTTTATAAAAATTAAAATAGTTAATTTTAGGGGTTGATATTTTAATTATATCAGTGTTTCTCAATCCAGTCCTCGGGAAACCCCAGACGATCCACATTTTTGCTCCCTCTCAACTGCCAGGGAAATGGGAGAGACCAAAAACACGATGGTCTGTGGGGCTCCCTGAGAGCTGGTTTAGAAACACTGAATTATATGATGTATAAAATGGAAATGTGCACACCCCCACTATTCAAATGTGGCCCTCGATTCCAAACCCACGCTTTGTTTTCAGTTCTCCCAGGTAGTTAGTTTAATAATTACTGATTCTGATTGGTCAGAGGCTTCACACCTGGCTCACAGTAAAGGAAGGATGGAAAATCAGCAGGGCTTGGACCTCGAGGACCATGATTTGCAAAGCCCTGCTGTACACCATAGGAGTGACTTAGAATCTGCAAAAATCATTCTGTTTTTCTCCACTGTTCTCTCATTTTTATTTCATCTCATGATGAAACATGAAAGATGTCAGTGGAAAAACACTTGATTACATTTACTACTTAAATTATTAAAAAAATCATTTGAATCCTGAAACTCAGCAGATACAATAACACGATTGGATAACAACAGTAATCTACTTGTATATAAAGCTTATTTCGGATGTCAGGGGAAAGTCGTGCCTCTCCTTCCTGAGATGGTGTTAAATCCATCGACTGGATCACTTTTTAGGAGGTAAGCTGGTAAGCTGACCACAAATCCATGTCTGTGGTCCTCTGTTCAGCCCTCTGCCCTGCATCTGCTTCTCATTGGCACCGTATATAAACACATTCCCCTCTCTATTTACCACCTGCCACATTAAATCAATATTTACCATATTTGCAAAGTGTTACCTTTCTGCACTTCTCAAATTAAGGACGATTAATTTAATCATCTGTAAGGTTCCCCCCCGGGGATCCAAAATCGTTCGACAACTCCGTCCCAACAAATAACTCATTGCTCTTTTAAAGAACCCATGATTTGATTTTGTGGGACTAAATGTGTTTTGAAAAGGATTTGTGGGATACAGCAGCAATATCCATCTCCCCCCCTCCCCCGCCCCCCCAGACATCTTACCACACACCTTTGAGAAAACAAAGCAATAATGCAGGCTGAGTGTTTATGTGGAAAGCCGTTTCCTTTGGTGATTGGGCGGTGCATACGATCGCAGAATATCAGGGGTCTCTAACATGAGACGTGGTCCCCGGCCTCTCCTGCTGGGTCTGCAGCATGTGTACAGTACGCAGATGCCCAGCGACGTGGAGATCTGTCTGTACACGAGGGTATAGGAACGGAAGCGGTGTGTGCCAGTGCAGGCTACTGTAATCAGAAGGTCACCGACTCATATCTGGAAGCCAACATGATGTCACCATTGGAGCCCTGAGCAAAGGCCCTTAAACCCAGTTGCCTCTGGGTCTGTCTGACCCGGCATCTCAATTGTGTGTCACTTTGAATAAAAGCATCTGCTAGATAAGTGAATGTAACCCAGGCTTTTTGGCATACTAACTAACCCATACTATGCATGTAGGCATGGGTGCGAATAACCGCCATGGCTCCATGTGTGTGGAGTGTGCATGTTCTCCCTGTGTTTGGGTAGTTTGGTTTCCCCTTCCCTGTACAGGTTATTTAGAGTTACCCAATTGCCTGTTGGTGTGTCTGCATGAGTGTGTCCTGCAACGGGTTGGTGCCCCATCCTGGGTTGTTCCCTGCCTTGTGCCCGAAGCCTACGGGATAGGCTCCGGACCCCATGTGACCGTGAATAGGACACGCCATCACAGAAAATGGCTGGCAAGATGGATTTATTTAGTATGACTGTATATTGATACACTGATAAGCTTATGTAGAGTTTTCCCCATGATAGCTGCATTCCTGTGCTTCTTGAGCTCCTGGGTTGGGAGCGTCTTGTAGGTGCTGTTGCCCAGAGGCACTTAATGCTCTTAATCCAACTCTGCATATCAATAGTACATTTTATGCTTATGACATTCCCTTTTCATGGACTGTACAGTCGTGGCCAAAATTATGAGAATGACACAAATATTAATATTCATAAAGTTTGCTGCTTCAGTGTTTGTGGATCTTTTTGTCAGATGTTTCTATGGTGTCAAAGGCTTTTATTGACAATTACATTAAGTTTATGCAAAGAGTCAATATTTGCAGTGTTGGCTCTTCTTTTTCAAGACCTCTACAGTTTGGCGTGGCATGCTGTCAATCAGCTTCTGAGCCAAATCCTGACTGATAGCAGCCCATTTTTGCATAATCAATGCTTGGAGTTTGTCAGAATCTGTGGGTTTTTGTTGTACCTTGAGGATTGACCACAAGTTCTCAATGGGATTAAGGTCTGGGGAGTTTCCTGGCCATGGACCCAAAATGTCGATGTTTTGTTCCCCGAGCTACTTAGTTATCACATTTGCCTGCTCCATCATGCTGGAAAAGGCATTGTTTTGCTACCATTCTTTATTCATAGCTGTGTTTTCAGGCAAATTTGTGAGTGAGCCCACTCCCTTGGCTGAGAAGCAGCCCCACACATGAATGGTCTCAGGATGCTTTACTGTTGGCATGACACAGGACTGATGGTAGTGCTCATCTTTTCTTCTCCGGACAATCTTTTTTCCAGATGCCCCAAATAATCGGAAAGGGGATTCATCAGAGAAAATTACTTTACCCCAGTCCTTAGCAGTCCAATCCCTGTACCTTTTTCAGAATATCAGTCTGTCCCTGATGTTTTTCTTGGAGAGAAGTGGCTTCTTTGTTGCCCTTCTTGACACCAGGGTATCCTCCGAAAGTCTTCGCCTCACTGTGCATGCAGATGCACTCACACTTGCTTGCTGCCATTCCTGAGCAAGCTCTGCACTGGTGGTGCCTTAATTCTGCAGCTGAATCAACTTTAGGAGATGGTCCTGGCGCTTGCTGGACTTTCTTGGGTGCCCTGAAGCCTTCTTCAGAACAATTGAACCTCTCTCCTTGAAATTCTTGTGATAAATGGTTGATTTAGATGCAATCTTACTAGCAGCAATATCCTTGCCTGTGAAGCCCTTTTTGTGCAAAGCAGTGATGACTGTATGTGTTTCCTTGTAGGTAACCATGGTTAACAGAGGAAGAACAATGACTTCAAGCACCACCCTCCTTATAAAGCATCCAGTCTGCTATTCTAACTCAATCAGCATGACAGAGTGATCTCCAGCCTTGTCCTCATCAACACTCTCACCTGTGTTACCGAGTGAGTCACTGAAATGATGTCAGCAGTCCTTTTGTGGCAGGGCTGAAATGCAGTGGAAATGGGCTTTTTGGGATTAAGTTCCTTTTCATGGCAAAGAGGGACTTTGCAATTAATTGAAATTCATATAATCACTCTTCATAAAATTTTGTAGTACATGCAAGTTACTATCATAAAATCTGAGGCAGCAGACTGTGAAAATTAATATTTGTGTCATTCTCAAAACTTTTGGCCACAGCTGTGCAGGTAAAAATGTTTTGTTTTCAAAATATATGACTGTATTACTGAATCCAGGGAATAAACAACATTTCTAAGAGCACTAATTATACGGTGTCATCAGCTACACTGTCCTCAGTGCTTCATTATTAGTTTGACTTGCGTGGGTGTCAGAGATTTGCTGCCACTGTCAGTTGATGAAGAGACCTTCTGCACAGGCTCAGGTGTGTGAGACGTGGAGGAGAACCTTACATTTGATTGCTTCTCTCGTGTGATGCCCTTTATGGCAGTTTTGGAATAAAGCCGCCAGGTTTTTAGATTAAAACACGTTCTCCGTATTATTTCTGGAGCTTCTGTGGGGCACCTTCCTGTCAGTATGAAGGCGGCCAAACCTTGCTTGCGGGTCAGGTGTCTTTTTGAGGCTGTTATGCTCGTAGAATACGTCCCCACATTTCTTAGAGCCCGACAGGCTTAAATTGCAGCTGGTCAGGGTTACAGAAGCAATATGCTGCATGTGTAGCACAATTAACCAGCTTGAAAACCAGCCCACGATTTTCAGCTAGACGCGCCGTCTGTTCGGTTCACACTGGGCTCCGAGTCTCAACCTGGCTGGCTTCCTCTGTCGCATTTAGTTGTGGGAAAAGGGACGTCTACACTGTCCACAGGGCAGGTACCACCCATTGTGTTCTGTGGTTCTCTAGAAACCTCCTCTAATCCAATACATGCAAATTTGTCCCAGCTGCTTGTGTGATCAGTAAAAAAATGATCAATGCTTGGTTATATAATGTTCTCTCTTGTTCAGTATGTTCTTAAATTAGATTAGATGAACTGCTTTGATCCCAGAGAATTTCTTGATAATTCTAATCACATAATTCTAGAAAAAAAATGAATTTAAACTGCTGGCACTAGCTGTACTTTATTTGCATCGTACTCCTAACATCTGTGCCAATGCTTGTTTTCATGACAAATTTGATTCTTTATGGTATCAGGCCGATGCTCTAAATGGAAGATTTATACGCTCTCCGCTACAACTTCTAATTTTGTGAGGTGCTAAGTAAAACCATTTATAGTCTTCATGAATATTCATAGCTGATTTTCAGTTATTGTTGGGTCTGAACAGCCATTGACTTAATTTATGTCTTTTCTTTCATTTATAAATAGCTCTAATCTAGATTTGAAATACTTTTATTGCATAAATGTCGTATTAACAGCTGGGTGCGCTTGTACTGGTTTGATGATGAGGAATCTACAGTATGATCAGAAATGAAGTGAGCAAAGTCATCCTTTGTTCACCATGGGCTCCTTTAAAAAGAGTTTTTTTTTTCTTTTGCCACTTCAGTGATGTTGACTGAGTCCTGAATGTGAAGCATTTATCAGAATTATCACTGCATGCATTTATCAGAATTATATTGGTTTTCTTATTGTGAAAAAAGTGGCCTTTAACTTTCATCGACTGGCCAGTTTCTTTTGTCATTTTTTTGAAGACGAGTGGCTGTTATTTCAGCTAGCAAGTTTTCATCCTTCCAACCAGGATCTAGCTGCCAGCATCAATACTTTTGCAAGGAATTTACTCCAGTCCAAGAGGCCTGTCTCACAAATAAATATTTTTTGCTCAGCCAGATAATGTTTCGGTTTTAAGGTAGTCTGGGCTAAATGTAAGTGAATAAAGATAGAGTGCATTTATACTGGGTTACCTTAAATCTGACAAGTTATCCAGCTAAGCAAGAAATCCCACTTCGTGATACAGGCCCCCAGGATGTTATGTAAAAAGAAAAATAATAATAATTAAGAAGACTAGAGTCACTTACAATGCTTCAAATGTTATTTTTAATAACCCAGCAGAAGACTTCCTGAGGTTTGAACTGCTGGCCATCTTGGTCACAAGTAATGCATTCGAGGCATGATGATGGGTGTTAGACCAGTTAATAACGTAGCCCATTCTGGGCCTTCTCTTGTACAATAGTCCTCCTTAATGTGTGAAATCCCTGAAGATGATGGTGCTGTCGAATTCCGTGTGCTGTGCTGTGTGTGGCCGGCCTTTTTCCTCAAATTAATTCTGGGATGACAAAAGAGCTCATTAACTGTAATGAAGGCTGGACGCATATTTTTGGGGACGGCAGCCAACAGTAAGCACCATGTTTCCTCCTGTGGCATGTAAGTATTGTCTTTGGGCAGTTCTGTAAATCACGAGTTGTTCTTTTTAAGAAGCTGGAATATTCTCTGGCCTGTTGCACCCACATGTTGTTTGGCAAGTTCAGATATGGAATTAAAACACTTTTTTCCCAGTTCCTGCTCCAGATTTTATTTTGATAATTATATTATATTATGTTATATTATATTATATTATATTACTATTCCCCCATGTCTATTCCCCACCACTAACATGGGCGAATGGTGATCAGCATCTCCCTCCCTGGAGGAACTGCTGCATGCATGAAGATGTAGGAACATAGAAAGACTTCCCAGCCACAGCACCAAGCTCTGCTGCTGTGTCTAACTCCCATTTCGACTGTGTACATCGCATGAGAAGATAGAAAGACTCTTGACTCCAGAGGCCTGACCCTGACTTGTAAATGTAAGGACTCTTTCACAGAAGTGGGAGGTTTTTTAAAAGTCTGTGTTTTTACAGTCATCTTTGTGGGAGGGCAGTGTATATCCTCCTGAGATCCAGGGGAGGAAACAAAAAAAGTTTTTTAATTTTGATCTGAAATGTTGGGACAGTAAAAAAAAACACCCCCACACATGGGATAATGATGTAATTGAACAACAGGACTTAATAGAGTGTATATCATGTTTTAGTACGGGAGATGTGAGCAAAAACAAGATGTCCTCTAGGGTGGGTTGTGGATCTCAGGAGGATATTGAACAACTTCAAAATGTCTGTATGGGCAGCATTAACTATCCTGCTGGAGTTTTGCTAGTTCGCCAGCTTCAGTTTGACTTCCAGTTCTCCTTCTCAAAGCTTGAGGAATGGAATCACCCACCCAGGTTCTGAAGAACATGACCAAGGATCAGACTCTCCTTCCTGTTGCACTAACATTTGAACCTAGTCACTTAATATACATTATTCTCTGTTGTCATAATACTTACATTCACATTTACTTGTATCTGGCAGACACTTTTGTCCAAAGTGACGTATGAGCAGTGTTGGGTAAGTTACTTTAAAAAATTAACTAATTACTAATTACTTAATCAATGTTGTATTTAAAATACTTATCTAGTTACTGTGTCTGAAAAGTAACTTAAT
>JAODJU010000014.1:11988085-12011312 GCA_026776725.1 Gnathonemus echidnorhynchus
GTTACTCTACTTTTTCAGTGGAAAAGTAATTTAATTACAGTAACGCGTTACTTAGTAACGCGTTACACCCAACACTGCGTATGAGTGAGGCACATACGTATGTGTTGTTGAGGAGTCGACAATGGTATAAGTGCAAATAGGCTGAGCTCCCAGTGATTAATCTCAGACAATGGATAATAATCAAGGCCACTCTTTTCAGTCAGCTGATGCATATCAGAATAGTGACAGTGGTGACAGCCATTTAATAGTTTCTGACAGGCTACTGGGTCCAGCTATTCAGCAAGGCCCGCCTCCTGATTTCCTGGTGCTTGGACTTGTTGTCCAAAGTATTACATTCATTGCCTTAGTAAACCAAATGAGTTTTGGTGCTGCGGGCTATTAAGGTTGGAAAGACAAGTAGGGTTGCCCTGATACAAGTAGGGTTGCCCTGATTTTTTCAAACCAAAAACGAATACAAGTACTTACAGTTGAGTAAGCCAATACTGAGTACTGATACGAGTACTTAAGGCAGCATTTATCCCACTGAAAGTAACAATGACCTAATCTGACATAACCAGACCAATATTCAACCTGGCATAACTGGACCAATATGGTTGACAAATCTCTCGCTAGATGCCAAAATCTGATTGGGCAGCGAAACAAAAAAAGGCAATATATTTTAATGTAATGTTGCTATTAAGTGGCATTGGTTCTTGGTATCGGACATTTTTTACGAGTGTGAGTATGAGTATATGAGCACAGCATTAGCCCAGTACCTGGTGCCAGTATTTTTATTGGTGCATCCCTAATGACAAGACTCGGGGCTAGTCAATCTTATAGGAAACATGGGCAGCCACCTATGGTGCCAACTTCTGAGGCAGTGCCAAAGTGCCAGCCGATTTCCCTTTACCTCGGATGGGAGACGCTTGCAGTGATGCTCACCTAGTCTCCTAGGAGCGGCACTAATAAGCCTTACACATCCATACGCTAATAAGCCTTACACATCCATACGCTAATAAGCCTTACACATCCATACGCTAATAAGCCTTACACATCCTTACATTAATAAGCCTTACAGATCTATACGCTAAAAAGCCTTATACATCCATACGCTAATAAGCCTTACACATCCATACGCTAATAAGCCTTACACATCCATACGTTAATAAGCCTTACACATCCATACGCTAATAAGCCTTACATATCCATACGCTAATAAGCCTTACACATCCATACGCTAATAAGCCTTACAGATCTATACGCTAAAAAGCCTTATACATCCATACGCTAATAAGCCATACGCTACTCAGTATTTGTGGGCTTTCTGGTAGAATTGCATGAGCATTTCCAGAATTGTTCCCCCATAAATCATTCTGTTTGATATTGTATATATTAACAAACTAGTCGTGGATTAGCGGGCAATCTGTCAGCCAAGGTTAACCAGAAAAAGAAAAAGAATTCTTTGTAATACGTAAACAAAATATAGTGGTTCTTCGGCTAACAGATGCGCCTGTACTGTTTGTTAGCTCTGTTTAAATTATTATTTGCTGCTCTTTTTCCTCTTTAGCTAAATAACTGCTTCCATCATAACTGAAATCAATAAGTCGCTTGCCAAGGAGGGGTTCCCCCACCGATGCAGTTCCGCAGTGCCGTGACATCACTTATAAATGCCCCTTATTGAAATTGTTTACTTGCTATTGATTCTGGAAAATGCAAACTGGAGGGAAAGCGGACACGGCCGTCGCGTTTGTTCACATGCAGCTCTTGCTTATGTTTCACTGTAACGGGATATTCAGCCGAAAATGGGTTTTACATCAAGTTTATCTAGAGGCCCAGGGCAGAATTACCCACTTGTCAAAAATGATTTGCAAACCTTTAGTATAAGAACATACATGCAGCCTTGCGTCAAGTTGCGTTAGGATTTGGGATCGAGACCAAATCCAGACGCAAGTCAATTTGGGCGTATCTCGACATTGTAGCTGTCTGCCATATATACATTACTGTATGCATACTGTATTGCAAGTTAGATTTGGACAGTGGGATATTATACAGCTGGCAGTGCTACCCACCTGCACCTGCACGCTAAGCAATACCACCCACTATTATCCTACGACATCCGTTTACAGGCGTCTCTCAATCAGTGTATATTATTTGCCATGGACCTCAGATGTAAATGCAATCAGATGCGACTCAATCAGGCATAACTCGACATAAAACAGTATATATGAATGGATGCACGTGCTTTTAACATTTTTTTTAGGTTTCAGATTGGCTACTATTGCTGAAGTTTTTTTTTTTTTTATCTTTCATGTGAATTTGGTGCATTTATCCATGCGGAATACTTGAAATTGAACTGCGACATGTAGTTCCGTTATAAATGATACATGTCACCTAGGGCTGAGCGGCGATTTTCACGAATGTAGGAAGCTGGGCAGAAAAGGGAGTTGGACACGATGAACAGTACGCACGAGAAATACTGTAACAAGGCCTCTTCACTAAACGTTATGATAAAGAAACACAATCGCAGGTCAGGGTATCGAGGACAAAGAGGTAACCGGTCACTGGCTATTGGAATATCCAGTTGACTATTCTGGATGGGAAAAACAACCCATATAAATACCAGAACCAGACAACTCCAAGGAACCCGCTAATCCACAGTCAAACGACGTTTCTTCGTGAGATGGCTATGAGCCCACCGAGAATCTGTCACATGCCATCTTTGATTTCCAATAAGCCGCTTTGTTATTCCTACTAAGTGAATCCTGCCTAGCGCCCCTCATCCAGTCTGTCATTCCTCTGCTATGAATTCTGTTTCCATAACAGCTACAGAAGTTTTGACTATTCCTCCTTCAATGACACATGAAGCTATTCAGGGCCACGTTTTCCTACCAATGACAGGCATAGTGACATCATGGCGGTTAATCACCGTTGCGCGTGTATGTCTGCACACCGATATTCAGTTTCTCTCTATAGACCAACAAAACCTCACATTATTTCACATCTCAGCTGTATTTCACATCCAGCAGGCCCTGGAAGCCCGTGAAACCATTTATCTATCCCAGCATCACCGCCACCGCAACAGAAATGGGAAATATTCATAAAAGATATAGATTAGGTAGATAATGAACAGGAGTAAATATAAGGAAATTGTGGTAAATTTAGGGTATAGACTTGAATGAAGCGGCCTCAACCCCAAGTGGTACATGTCAGCATGATCGTTTTCCAAAAACTTAACACATTACTTAATGGTACTACACTTCCTGCTGATAATATACAGATTAAGATGCCAATAAGATCATATTACACAGGACTACAGATTACATGCTAATTTATTAGCATACATTGACCCAAATAAAACACTTGAGTAAGTTTAACTCAGTAAGTTTCTGGTACTCTAAGGTTTTCAGTACATGCTGGTATTCACTCAACCTCAGCTACAAACTGATTTATTAAAGCAACTGTCTGGATATTATAAGTTGTCTCCCCTCATGTTTTCGGTGTCAGCTATTGTACAATGTAAACATATTCTGCAACCTGCCGTGAAATTGATTACAATGACGCCCCCTGGAGGTGCGGAAGGTATTGAGCGCTCACCTGAATAAACCAGCCTTCTGTGTGCCTTTCATTATGTGCTAAGAGTGAAGGAATGCTTCTTCCTCAACAAGGAGAAGAGAAGGAGTGTGATACAGTGATCCGTCATAACCGAGAGCAGCAGAGGTTACACTATTAGCATTTTATGAGTTGTGTGGGCTGTACCTGCTTTCAGCTCCACAGTATGATAAATGTTATCCGTCAAAGTAAATGATCACAATAATTATGACTCTGATGTGAACTGCAAAACTGAACAATGAATAATAAGGATAGTATTTTATGCAGCTGTGACAGACTGACGAAGTTGAACCCAAACTTTATTACTGTGTCTCTGTAGAGAGGAATGCAGCATTTCTTATAAGGTTATGAAGACAATGTCTGGGAGTTGTGAGTTACAGCTCACCTGTGAAATCTTACGTCTTCCTGCTGGATGAGTACCATTGTTTAAATCAATTTCTCCCTACCCACTGCTTGAGGTTCAGAGTCCAGCTTGTGTGCTATGTTCACCAGTAGCAGTAGTAAATTCAGACATTAACAATGTATGAAGTCCTCCCCTGCCTCGCTGCATTATACCTTGGAGACACAGTAATATAGTTTAAGTTAAACTTCATCTGTTGGAGTTGTCTGAAGGGGTGAATCCGATCAACTTATAAACTTTCAAGTAGAGTTTTGTGGCCCTTCATACTAGCAGCTGCAGAATTTCATCATGTATACTTGATTTGAAAATGACCAATGAAAGCTGTGCTCTAAAGCAAGTAGATGTGAAACAGACTAATACCGTCATTGGCAATGATCTGCTGGGCTGAGATAAGGCCAATTTCCTGATCGATTTTCCTGAAATTCTGGTACAGATTCAGTGATGACCTTCCAGGTTATATCACGGCTCTCCTCTCCGTCCTACAGAATGATATTGATATTGCACCTAGAATCTAAGCGCACCCATCACATTCTAAACAACACACGCAAAGGCAGTTGAAGAAACCTTGAATGAGATGTGGAGACATTTATCCACAATATTAATGTATGATAAGGCCATAGGTCAAGACCAGAAGATCATATAGAGGCTTGTGAGATTGCCGTAGATCATCGGGGCTGCCTTTAATCAACTGCTGCCACGGTAAAGCACATAAAATATTACAGACTTAACCACCCTGGCCACAAGCTGTTTTCTCTGATTGCATCATGAACAACGAAATCTGGGCTACTGCAATATACCTCACACCTGCACTTTATGTGATTTTTAATGAATAAGTGTTACTTATTTCCACTGTACTATCGCGTGGCTGTAGTATATTATTTACTTGTATAGTTAGTGACTGGGTGTGGCTGAATGAGTGAACATTCTGTTGCACTTGTTGCACAGGAAATAAAGTATCTTGAATCTAACCCCCATCCTCCTTAAAGTTTCAGATGGACCTCACTCCCAAATCCACTTTCCGCACGGGAAAGTCTTCCGCGGCTGAGCAGCTGCCAAGGTCATAAAGAGGAATCCCTGAGGTTCCCAGCAACTCTCACTGGTTCCTCAAACAGACAGCATTCCGCACACTAAGTACACCCTGAGACTTCCACACCCCACAGAGCAACTGCCGAGCGTCTACATGAATAAGCCTGAGAGTGATCACTTCCTGTTTTGAACCAGTTTAAGTGCACAAATCTAAGAGAAGGTGTATTTTTGTTTCCTGTTGCCAGGCAATACATTTGTTTTACTTCCATTTGCATAGAAAGGTAAAAATAAGTGTCCCTAATTCTCTCCTCAACCAGCAAACAAATATTTAATGTGGATGCCCAGTCCTCGGCCCTGCAGCTTATCCAGCGCTGTGTTTGCCCCTGCACCCGTGTCACTGCAAAAAAAAAATTGCATTGAACTTAATATCTTAAAATATTTATTTGCCAGTCCCCTGCAGCGTGAAATGAAGAGCATCACTACCACAGTACATAAATTACACCGGAACCAAGAAATAAAGGCAACTATATTTAAGCCCGTATCTGCAGTGGAGAAAAACAGACCGAATGAGACTGCACAGCTCAGATGTGGCATTTGGCAGGGTTGCATTTCTGCTGCAGCACCTTGATTCGCGGGCGACATCACCTGCTCCCACCTACGCAGTGACAGCCAATACAGTGTCCCAAATGACAGGAGGATGCCTTTTCACGTCCTTTCCAGGAACTGGCACTGACAAAAGTGTGCTTCACTAATGTGCAGACTTGGAAACATGGACACACCCGCTTGAATCTCACACTGCCTGCAGAAATGGAGGGTAGGAAGTGATTCTGACACAGTTCTTTACTGTTCTTTTGGCTTATTTACAACAAAAATACTGGAAATTTAGCAGCAAACCAAGTTTAGTGTCCCACAGCCGAGTTCGAAAAAGAAAGTAATATTTCATACATTTATAAACCATCATATTTTAGATTGTCTATGCCTAAGAGGCAGTAGGGTGTTGCCACAATGTCTGTTCTGCCATGGCAATATCTGCTCATTGTATCAACCGCCTCAGAGAGACCTCAAAAAGATTTTTTCCACGACTTGCAAAGAATTTTCTGAAACGCTCTCCGAAAGTCTTGGTTGAAGATGGTATAAATGACGGGATTAAGGGAACTGTTGCAATAGCCAATCCAAAAGAAGAACTTAAACAGGGTCTCTGGGATCTCACAGGACTTCCTGCAGACCCCATACAGGCTGTAGCTGAAGAAGAAGGGAAACCAGCAGAGGACGAAGACCCCCATGACCACCGCCAGCACGAAGGTGAAGCGCTTCTCCCTAGCCTGGGAGATCTTTTTACGGGATCCCGTGTTTCTCCTCTTCCTGCGCGAGGAAAAGAGCTCGATGGATTTACTACTGGCCCTGGATATCCTGCTGGACTGTTTGGACAGGGAACTGTTCTTTCTGCTGCTCCTCCTATTTCTCCTGGAGCTCCCTTCCCTGGGCTTCTTGCCCTTCCCCTCTGAGGAGGTGCTCTCCTCCTGGTCCATGTCATCTGTCTCCCCTGGCTTTTGTTCCCCTGGGACTGATTGGCAGTGTCCGTTCTCCCTCTCCTTCTCTCCATTTAAAGAGCTTCCCCTGCTCACTCCGTTCTCAGTCTGAGAGCGATCTGAGCCGTGCTTTTTCTCAGACATAGTTCTGGTCCTTGTTTTGGCAACCTGGTATATTCTGATGTACACTAGGATCATGATGATACAGGGAGCGAAAAAGGAGCCGATGCTGGAGGAGAGAATGTACCAAGTGTCGTCGTTCAGCATACACTGAGGGTAGAGCACGTTCTCGTTGTTTCTGTCAATCGAAATTAACGGTGGAGAAGAGATGGCAGCGGAGATTAGCCAAACAATCACAATAATACACTTTACTCTCTTAGGCGTCCTTTTGAGATTATATTCAACCGCTTGTGTCACGGACCAGTATCTGTCTAAACTGATCGCGCAGAGATGCACGATCGACGATGTGCAGAATAAAACATCTAGAGCTAAATAAATCACGCACCAAACTTTACCGAAAAACCAGTATCCCATGAGTTCGTTCGCCAGAGAAAAGGGCATGACAAGTGTAGCCACCAGGATGTCTGCGCTGGCCAGCGACACCAAAAACAGGTTCTGGGGTGCTTTTAACGCCCTGCTTGTTAATACCGCGATTACGACCAAAACGTTTCCGACAATGGTAAAGACAATCAGAAAGCTTACAAGTGCAGCGAGACCCGCCATCGCGGTCAGGGAATATTGGCTTTCCACCGATAAAGATGAATTTGAAGGCACTACCTCCGAGGCATCGATTTCACTAAAATTTAATGCATCCATCTTAACTTCTTAACTTGTTTTTTTTGTTGTTGTTGTTTTTAAAAAAAGCTTTATTTTGTAAACATCCTTGAAAAGTATCCGAATTCCAGGTCAGTCGGACGCATTCGTGTGGATTTTATAGTGTTATTTTTTTATTCTAAATAAACTCCATCAAAATCATTCTCCATTGAAAGGTAAGTAGAAGGTAAGAACTGTAACATTCAGTCTGCTGATCCGGAGAGAGGAGGACATCCAGGCGCCCTCGGTAGTCTCTCCAGAAGCCGCAATCCGCTCCCGAGCGCCCCGCTTTCGCCGCACAGCAGCGCCTTTTCGCGTCTGTATGTGTGTCTCCGTGTGTTCGGCTGAGACCGAGAAGCCCACGTGTTGTTCACATTAAAGTAACTGAAGTACCGCCCAGCCTAGGCAGACAAGTATTATGCTTCTAAAAGGTGTGATCTTCACATTTTTACACTATTATTATCCATACTCGCATCTATCCGGCTTATAATATCTTATCCTGGTCAGTTTCGCGGGGCTGTATTATTAAGGGCCGTATTGCTGTTTTTTTATTAATGCTAATTTTGCAAGCGGAAATAGTGCTGTCGCTAGTAATTAATCCATAATATTGTTTTTTTTATACCCTGTGTGAAAATTCCCAATTCCATGCTTATGTTAAAAGCGAGAGAATAGTGTAATTATGTACAACAAACGCGATTAACTGAGCAAATAATTAACAACAACCAACCTAGAATTTAAAACGCAATAAACAACCATTTATTTACATAAAAAAATAAAATTAAAAAATATATAATATTGGTAAATAGCCATGGCTAGTTGGACAAACCTACGATCAGTCCATCTGTACGTTATTGGCACACTGGAGGTCACTGTTTCCACGTGTCCATATGTTTGATTGGAGCGGAGTTACGGAATGAATCCATTTGTCACTTTCCAATTTCCCCCCATGAAAAGGAAGCAATACTAGGACGCCGTGCTTATAGCCACGTATGCAAATCCAAACAAACGCAGCACGAATTAAGAATTGTAGCACAATTGTAACTAATTACATAGCGGGATAAATGCAACGGATTGGTATGTGTGAATATTTGCTACATTTACTTAACTTCACTTAACATGTATACCTATGTATCTCAAACATTCTGACAATTGAAGAATTGAGGCATTTGAAGCTTTCGGGTATAATACTGTGGCATAATAAATTCACATGCTCTTCAAAATAAACACCTCCATTTAATTTACAAAAGATCTTCGCGTAGAACCCATTTGCGTGCACAGAATTTTTAAAGTGATATGGGCAGGGACGGATTAACGCACAGGCTAGATATGGCTTAAGCCTAGGGGCTCCACGTGTGCCAGCCTGCAAGGGGGGCCCCATTGGCCAGTAAAAAATATAGGGGGGCGGGGTTGGGGGGCCCACAGACTACTGTAGCCTAGGGGCCTCTGTACACCTTAATCTGCCCCTGGATATGGGTATGCAATATTAAATGGGGATAATGAGTTATACCTATACGGGAATTCTTGAAAACGGCTGCAGCAGGATTACCTGAAAAAATGTAAATCTAATGCGCAAACAGCATGCCATGAATAAGTTTTCTATGGGTGAATCTTATTATGCATACTTGACCGTACTGGCGTTCTCATGTACGTCATCTTCCATTGTCGAATACCAGTTCCAATACTAAAGAACACAAGCACAGTACAGAGTACGGAAAAAAATCTGTTGGTCCCAAATGTCAAGGAAACATCAGTTGCATCCTCATCGAACGAGACCAGTCCCATGATTCAATGTGCCCTAAGTTCGTTCCTGAAACTCTAGTTAGCAAGACCAGTCTTGCTAAGACCACAAGCATGATCTTTGTGTTCTTGGTTGAGAAAATTTGAGATCACCTGTATTTTGAGCAAAGGATATAAATATATAAATATTTATTCACATGTTTAAATACCCCTATATCTGTATTCCTTACTATTCAGCCGGCAGTGAAACCTAGACTCTGTGTTTGTCAAACACCTTTTTGCTTTGTTGCTAGTTAAATGTTTTTGATATCTGCAACTCACCTTAGTTTTCATTGCTTATAATCTTAAGTTTGTTAATATTATTTCAGTAGATTCAATACATTTAAGAAAAATTTGAATTCTTAAACTGGACCATGCACTACCTTAGGAGTTTCACAAACACATAAATCTGTCCTTCTTGCTAAACCCATGGTTAATAACTGCAGGATTATGACTGCACATTGAGTTTAAGTCATGATCAGTGCCGATCAATCCTACAGGAGACACAGGCGGCTGCCTAGGGCGGCAGTTTCTGAGGGGGCGCCGACTTGACAGCCAATTTCACTTTGTCTCATACAGGGGCCACTGGCGATGATGCTCGCCAAGGTACCATATCGGTTATGACCGGTATTGGTCAAAATGGATCATGTCGTGACATGTAGGCTTATGGTTAATGAAGATGAAGCTGTACTTTTCCATCATGGAGATTGTTCATCAATACCAAGAACACAAAGAACGTACTTGTGTTCTTGGCAAGAGAATTCCTGCTAATCTGCCTCCCAAGAACGCACTTGGGATGCAATGAATCATGGGCTTGTTCTCGTTGGAGTGGATGCAGTTGATATATCCCTTATATTTGGGGGGGGGGGCAAGAACAGTATCCAGGGATTTTAACTGTCCTCTGTACTTCAGTTCTTCAGTATTGGAAATGTACTAAGTCAATTGGAGATGACATCAAACAGTTATGCAAGAACACAATACCAATCAATTACACATACTGATAAAGACCTAGAGTCATTACTTAATTTGTTGTTTTTTTTTTAATGTTGTGTCATTATTAATGTGAGCTTTGGGAGATGGCTGTAAACATCATGGTGTGTCTTAGTGTGTGCTGGTTAATATTCACTGAGAGCTTGTGAGCAAGAGAAGGAGACTTTTAGAGAGAGGGTGGTATCTGGGGGGAGGCACTGTGGCAGTCTTCTGAATGCCAAGTTAACCCGAGAAGCACATATGGGGTGTGAATGTAGCAAAAACAAAGTTCCCCAGTGTTTCTGGGTATTCAAGTTCGCTTCATCGGTCAAGTAAGATGCCACAGATGGTAGAACATTCTAGAAGAGTCAGACTGCTCTGCTCTCCGGCTCTTTCTATTCACTTAAAATTTGCAGCAAAAAAAAATAAATAAATCAACCACATACAAAGGCAAGTTTGATTATACCGTGATGCTCATCCTGAGATGCATTCATAGAGCTCCAGCCTCATACTGACTGGTCATGTGTGTCAATGTCTGCTATGTTATTTACATGCTGTAATCTATCGCCTTGGGCTGACTCACAAATGTGTTCATGTTTGTGGTACAGTGTGTTGTCTGTGCCGTCAATCTTATGCAGATGTTTAAATACCTTCAAACAAAAACACTCTGATTTCTTTTATCTATGAGAAGGAGCAGACCCATCCAGTCTGGGCTAAATGCCTTGCATTTTGCAGCAATACCTTGTGTTCCTTATATTTGTATTGGCGTAACAGCATTAACTTAATGTGCGAGAATGCCACTGGTCCTATCTGATATCTGGGAGGAAATTCAATTAATTGCAGCAGAGCTCTATGTACGATTTTTAGAAGTGTCCATTTTCCCTGCTTTTAACCAATTATTTTCTTTGTTACGTATGTGAAATTAATTCAGTGGCTTCCAGCACTGCAGGATTTTATTTTTCCGCCTCTCTGTGTCTGTCGGTGTATAGGTTCTGCTCAGGTGTGCATGTTTGTATGGCTGCAGAAGAAACCTGCCTTTAAGGTGCAGCCACGGCTGTGATGGATCGTTAAACGGCCTCTCCATCAACATGCTGGACACCGTCGCTGTCGTATAGCATCTTGCCCCAGCCCGATGCTCTCTTATTCATAGTATATTCCAGCAGGAAATTAGCTTTTGGAAACCTAGTTTGAAAGATTCGAATCTCAAGAAATCACGTTATTCTCAAATAGGTGAATTCACTTTTTTAATTGTCCCTGGGACTAGCTGTCTGGTTTTTAATCTATATATGTATCTGAGGTAGATATTTCTGGTCCAGAAAGTTAAAATCCAGACCAAGATTTTGTTTCAGCAGCTGAGTATAAAGATTCACTTTCAAAAAGTAGGCTACTCAACAGGTTGATTGAAACTAAATCTTGCTCTGGATTTTTACTTTTTGGATCTAAACTATCCACTTCTGATTTGTACTGCGTGATTTGAATTTCAGCTGCTTAACCTTTGAATAATCAATGTTTAGGTATGTGTGACTGCGTGCTGAACTTTTTTCCCTGTTTGGATGTGAGATTCACAACAGATGTAACATCTGTTGAGAAGGTTCTGCATTAGTTCTCAGATATAGTGGGTGTGTTTGGAGAACTCTTAACACCTGCGGTGACTCAGGAAGAGATGATAGTAGTGATGGGCGATATCTAATGGGCACGAGCACTATGGGAAGGACTGATTATGCACTTAGTAGAGGCATGCAGAGTAATGCTAAATTCACTAAGTACAGATTTACTTTTAACTCTATGTTTAGTAATTATGCTATCCTAGGCTAGAATTCCTGTCAATTTTAACATTTTTTACATGAAAATGCATGTTTTTATTTACTTATTCCACTCGTGCTCTGGATCCACTTACGCAGAACAGGGTCACAGCGGGCATGGAGTCTGCACCACCTGTCAGGCCAGACTGACTTTCTAGCATACCGGGCATTTACCCAGTACGCTGATGGGTATGTGGACCAGCAAATTTATCGTGGGGGAAGCCTTCTCCCCTGGTTGGCAAAATTTATCACGGGGGACCTCTCCAAAGTCCGGGGCTGATTTTTAATGTATGACTTCCCGTCTATGTGTAGTTGTCAAACATACAAAAACTAGCGATACAAATATTAAAGAGAGAGATTTTGAAGACATTTAGATTTAACTTAGCACTTTATAGGACACAAACACATTTCTTTTGCTAACATTACCGAACACAAACACATGCTGTGAGGCTTGATGATGAAAGTTAGAGTCTGCTCAGTCTGGGGAATCTGCTGGAAGTCATAAATGCTCAGACGGAATCAGAATTCGCAGCCTCGCAGTTACTGTCCACTTTCACTGAGGCATCTGCTGCTGGAGGAATTTGTAAGATGATTGCTGCAGCCGGTGACAGGGCCCCAGATGAGCACAGATCCTTCCACCAGGCTGAGGCAGATATGCGTCTTGATGACTGCTGGCTTCCGAAGGCCTCGCTTGGCCGAAAACTTTTCCAGGACTTTGCCCACATTCAGCTGAAGGTGCTGACAAAATGCTCCAAGCACTATTGATCTCTTCACCTGTGAGAATCTTTTTCTTGGCATATTAACATGCCAAGAAAATTAAATTAAATTTAATTAAAATGCAATAACAGCAGAGTTTAGTGCACCAAAGGCATTCTATTAGTGCAATGGAGAGTGGAGGTGGTGTCAAGAGAGGGTGGTTGATCTTAACTCCAGTTGCTGTTGTCCTGTTCAGGGTCCTGGGGGGTCTGGAGCCTATCCCAGAGGCAGGGAACAACCCAGGATGGGGCACCAACCTATCACATGGAGCCTAGATGCAGAGTCGAACCCGGGTCCTAGGGAACAGTGCTAACCACCACGCCACCATGCCACCCCCTCTTTTTGTTATTGTGTGACATGTGTGGAGTTTGCTTGCCCACTTCCCTGCGATTCTCTGGTTTCTTTACGCACTCCAGAGACACACAGTTAGGTAGACTGATGTTTCGAAATTGTGCATAGTGTGTTTCTATGTAGAACAGAACAATGATACTTTATTAATCTCCCATGTGGAAATCCTCCTTTTGCTTTGCTTGGGGGTCACAGCGAAGGGGCAGCCTCCCTGTGGCACCCAGAGAGCTGGAGGTTAAGGGCCTTGCTCCAGGGCCCACAGATATGTGACTATTCTGCCAAGGTCAGACTCTATCAGCTGACCTTCTGACCACAGGCTCTGAGGCTTGTCCCACTGCGCTACAGACTACCCCTGTACACTGCACTACAGACTGCCCCTGTGCACTGTGTGATGGACTGGCTTCCCATTCCTATCTTACCCCAGCCTGGTACCCTGTGCTGCCTGAGAAAAGGCCTTCAGCCTTTGATGGACAAAGATGAATAGATGTTGTGATTTTTTATTGTTAATGTCCAAAATAAGCATCCTACATAAGGGGAATCCTCAGATCCTGCTGAGTAGCCTGTAGATTTGGTTGTTTGTGTCTGTAATATAACTTTATTGATAATTTGGGGTAATGACACAAAATGTTGTTTTATGGATACTGGCTGTACTCTTTTACTATCAAATAAAATTGAGCCTTCAGTACTTCCTCTTATAGCTGGACACTAAGTTCTCAAAAGGTCTACAAAGATGAATGGATGTGTATATATATATTAGTGCTGTCAAACAATAAAATTTTTTAACCAGATTAATCACAGGGTTGCTGTGGATTAATTTAGATTAATCACGATTAAATATAATTTATTTTTAATCTACAGTATATTAATCACATTTCATTTTGCATGAGTAAACAGACTCAAGAATATATATGCAGTTAACATGTTTATTGAACATCTTAAACATGAGTAGGATGCATTCCATCTGTCACAGAAGTGCAATACCATGGACCCATATCAAAAAGCAAGATTTTTTGCTTAGCCGGACAGCTTGTTGGATTTAAGGTACCTCAGTTTAAATGGTCTTTATCTTCGTTCACTTACAATTAGCCCAAACTACCTGTTACGTTCGGTGTGCGTGGCGAGCGGGGAATCAGATGAGAGAGCCGTGAATACTATAAAACAGGGTTTATTCAGGGCAGACAGCACACGGCAACAAACATCAATGACGGATCTAGGGAAAGAGACTTAAACGCGGACTAATATACACAAGACAAGCACGGAATTACAAGCAACAGGTGATCACAATCAGGAATAAACACGAGGTAACGAGGGGGGCGTGGCACACAGGAGGATCGGATGAGCCGGGCGTGACACTACCGTAAATCTGACAAATAATCCGACTAATCATGAAATCCAATTCTAGTCCGATTAATTGCCATTGTTAATATCAGTTGATAGCACATTACGTGCGGTGCTTTACGTATAAAACTCAGTAGCAACACATCCACAGATAAGTTGGACGGTATAGTGTGTGCGACCGATTTAATGAGCCACAAATGAGAAGTAGTGCTTAAACAGTATAAAACTACAACTTTCCCTTCTGTTGATAAAAGGCGCAGCCATCTTGGATGCTGAACTTGGGATCCTCTGTGCTGCTCCGAGATATTTCTCAGATCTCCGAGAAACAGGAGCGCGCATGCCGTCACTTCCGGCTTCAAAACTCCAGAATCTGACTCGGAATACGAGTTCCCAGGACAAATGGAACGCACCAAAACTGCCTGAAATAGGTTGACAGAGACATTTCAGGGATTTTGAGTCATTCTGTGCTGCAGATGGGTTAATAGTGTTAAAAATTTTAATCAGATTAATCATGATGATGGAATTGGGGTATTGCATCAAAATGTTTGAGATCAGTACTGTGAGTTCGTGATGGATGTGGGGTAAAAGCTGTTCCTCAGCCGGGTTGTGTGTGCATACAGAGTTCTGTAGCGTCTACCAGATGGGAGAGGTGTAGAGAGTTTGTGTCCAGGGTGGGTTGGGTCCTTGATTATTTTTTCAGCTGTGCGGCTGCACCGGGTGTGATGGATTTCTGAAAAAATAATCAAACAGCCAACCCACCCTGGACACAAGCTTTCTACACCTCTCCCATTACATTTTTGTTACATTTATATATCATTTTTAGGGCACCCAAAGTGGTTTACAGAACCAATGGGGAGCCACTTCAACCACCAGCACTGTGTAACACCCACCAGGATGATGCGACGGCAGCCATTTTGTGCCAAGACACTCACCACACAGGAGAGAATTCACCAGTTAGATATAGGAGATGATTAGGAGATCAGATTTAGAAGAGCAACAGTGGGCCTAGCCAGGGAGTCAGGATACCATCACTGTTCTTTCAAAACTCGCCCAGGGATCTTTTATGACCTCAGAGGTGTTTTCCAAGACAGATGTAAATCCCACCCATCAATCATGATCTCCATACAAAAGCCATCTATCCATCTGTTTTCTAACGGAGGTGATTCATGCAGCATAAGGATGCCCATTACGGTGATGGTGACTTCCACGGCAGTGGCTGCGCAGGGCATTTGTGTTTCAGATGTGAGTTCCGGTCCAGTTCCAGCTCCCAGAATGTGTAAGAGCCTTCTCTCCATAAAGCAGTTCTTTGTCTTTTCCTAGATGTGATGCTTGTTCTTGTCAGGTCGTGCTGGAAACTTTCCCAGTTCCTTAAAAAACGTCTAGGTCTAGGTGTTCAGACGTGGTCTTGGAGCGCACAGTGTCATCCAGCACGCCAGAGTGTGGAGGTGCAGAGCCTGGTGTATTATGGGTACAGTTGTGGATAATAGGGCTTCTTCTGGTTTCTTGCTAGTGAGGAATAACGAGCCTTTTTCCTTTAGGATGTACAAGGACATGTTTGATAGGCTGGGCAATTATGGAGATTTTCAAGGACTGAAATGTCCCTTTGGAGTGTGAAAATTTAAAATCAATGCAGCTTGCAGTTCTCTATTGAAGTGAACACGCTTTCATCAGCTAACCACAGTATCCCACACATTTTAGACAATTTCCTCCTTTGATTTAATATCTTCATCTTAAGTTCTTTAGGATGGTTGCTGCTTTTAATTTTGATTCGGTCTGTTTCGTGAATGATTTTACTTTGAATTCAGTGGTGGTATAGTAGACGCCGCCGTTCAGGTATCTACGGTTTACCGCACTATGCTTTTTCATTGTTTTTTCATTGTTCCTTCATCCTTTCAGGGGTATAAAAAAAGCATGATTTTCATTGCTCCGTCATCCCATGGTGCATGACATTTTGTCATGGCTCTATTGTCTCTTGAGAATCCCTTTCTTTCTTTCAAAAGAGAGTACAGTACTGTATAATAATGTGCAATGTACCTTATTATTACTGAATTTAATGTTGGTAATGTCTTACTGCACATAACTTATCAATTACCATATGTAAGTACACGAAAAGCACGTTATTTATGGGGTCCGTGGATAGTTCGCTATTATCCACGGACTGGAGGTGCGGTAAGTCTTGGAACATATCACCTGCGGATACAGGAGGACTGCTGTATTTGTAAGCCCCAGTACTGCCTTTTGTGACCTACTTCAGTACAGATGTATTTGGTTCTTGGTAGTGTATATTTTTTGTTTGCCCTCTGATGGTCTCGAGTTTCCATTAAAAAGAACCCACTTGTCCAGCTGCCCTGACATCGCACCAAAGTGATTTATCAGAGTACACTCTTCTTGTGAGCATACGTGCATGTGGAGCAAACGGTGGGGGTGATCGAACCCTGGTGAAGCATGACTGCTTGCTGTAAACAGCAAAGATATGGGAGAGTGCTTGCATTACAGGGATTAAAATGTAGATCCTCAAGCGCTGACATTGTTCCATAATGTTCTTGTTTTTCTGTGTCTATAATACAGCTATGCGCAGCCTGGAGTCTCACTACACTAATGTGTATAACTACGTTCCAGCATCACATTCCCTTCAATATTTAATTCACGGCCAACAGGAGACTCACACGTGCTCAACACAACAAGGCTCCCATCAACACGACAACGCTCTCACATCTGAAACATGATTCCCAAGTTTATAACTGCTTATTTTTCTCCTGGATGTGGGGGTTATGTGTTTATTGGCCAAACTCTGCTTTCCTGGCCAATCCGATGCCAACTTTAAGCAGCTATACTGTAACAGATGAGATTTGACCTTGTCGTCCAACCGCAACCACCAAATGCTTCTGTGTGTTGCAGAGAAATAACTGATGATCTTGCAGATGCTCCTCTTGCAACCTTCTGATTGGGCACAGCCAACCAGTGTGCAGCAAAGCAGTCAATCTTTGGTTTTTGGCAGTTAACTGTGAGGCCTATACAAAACTAAAGTTTGCATTCATTGAGTTCTTTTTTAGATTTATAGACTGTCCAGTAACTCTGCTGACATGTTGATAAGGTGCCTCAGTAGAATAGTGCCTGCAATTCTGTATAGCACAGTTTTGTTCTTAACGGTTTTTACATTTTTTTTCTTTCTTATCATTATGCTTGCAGACATGTACATATAAATTTATCAACAAGAATATTGTAAAACCGTTTCGATGATCTCATTGGCAGCTTACCAAAGGGGTAAAATAGTCACACATTATTTTAATAGAATAATTTCACATTTTAGAAACAAAAAGTTTAAGCATTCCCTGAATTAATACTGTTGGTCACTGTTTAACTTGATCCTTCCTTTATGCCAGATCTAAAGTAGGTCAACGAAAGTAGAAATTCACACCACCGCATGCAGATCTGCTTGTTTGTGAGTGTCTGCGCGTGCACGAGGACGTGTGTGTGTGCAAAGCCCACAAGCATCTTTTAAAAAAGAAGCCACGTCTTAGAAGAAGAGTCCTCATATTTTGTCGGTTTCTGTCTGATGCATGAGTTTCAGCCATGACAGCCTTTTCAGTTTTATATTATTCTTAATTATTTGCGCATGCATAACATACCAGAGGGTAAATTTGCTCTGAGTGGACCTTGGAGCTGTGTTTTTTGTGATTCATATGTTGCGACTCTGCTACAGAGCAAACAGAGAGAATGTATCCGTGAGAAGCTGCAGAATTGTATTTACGCACTATATCTTTTAGCATCTTGAAACTGAATTATACTCTAAGAACATAAAATTCCAAATAGACCCTGAGCATGTGTACTTTACGAATTTCATGTTCTAATGACGGCAGATGATGCTGGTAATAAGAACTAACCTTTGTTCATTTAAAAACTTAAAGTATGTCAACTACCCTTCAAAAGTGTTTATTGCTAATGAGCCAGGCCTTAAAGCTGAGTGTTTCCCACAGCCAGAAAGTCGCAGCATGGGAAGCTCAGGCAAACTGATACTGTGCAGTGAAAAACATTCCCTCCCAGGGGTATTTTTTTTACTCACTAAACCATAACATCACACTGATTCGCAGTGACTTCTCTCCTGTGTATTCCTGCCACCCGAAGAACACACACGCCCTCAAAACTCCTTGGGATCTGCACAGAGATGTAAGCAGCGCACTTCTCCTTAATGTCGTTCGTCAGCTTTGCCCTAATCAATCCCGTCTCTTTCCCCCCCCAAAGGCCATAAACCTCGCGCACAGACGAGACACTGTGTTTTACAGTGTCCTTTCATCCCATCCGCATGGGTCGTTTGTCACTGGCAGTGCATGACTGAGTCCACTCCGCCCTCTTCTCCTCTGCTGCCCCGGAGATGGAGAGAACGTGAGATGGGCTGGGAGAGACAGGGACGGAACGTGAATGGCAGAGGGACAAGGGCAGGGGGAGCAGGGAAACCTGCCGATTCGATAGGCCCTCACCTCCTTTGACAGGCCTTGCCTTCTGTTCTCCTCTTCTGCAGTTTCCGGTTCCCTCCATTCGTAAGTCTTTGGTCAAGGCAGCTGGGCTCCTGCTCAGCTGATCATCAGGAACTCGGTTTTGGATCTTTAAAGCAGCATGATGATTTTATTTATTTAAATTCAATTTGTGATTTTCTTAAAAAGTAAAACGCTGATTTTAGGTGGCTATTTCTGACTACTGAGAAATAGTTGCTGTTTTATCAAAAAAGCATCCAGAAATAGATAACACTGAAGATACACTGTCATAATGACCCAAATGTTACATCAACTGTATGGGAAGATACTGATCAAAATGCTCCAGAGACACAAGCCTCTTGTTATCTGGGTCATGACTTATTGGCTGTCACTTGCTCTGTTTGTCTGTCTTGTGGTAATTCCATGCCTTATCTCCAGCAGGTATGTTCTCAAATGAGGCCTGGGTACATTAATGGCCAACTTGCAGGCTTCAGTAGCACAGAGTGATGGCCTCGCGCGTTCTGAGAGGCCAGAGAACAGGCGGAACGTTCCCGTGCTGCGCTGCGTCCCCGGATTTTAGCCATCTGCTGGGCTTGGCTCCTGGCTGCACAACAAACCGTATGTCGGGTAATTTTCTTAGCGGAGAGTTTTTTCCCCAAAACAACTCGTAGCAGCTGGGCACCTGGGGGCTTACAGCAGTCCCCCCCCCCCCGGGAATGCTTTGCTCGTACCGTACGCCCGGCTCCTTAAGCAGTGCGCCACCTTCTGTGTCTTACATGTAAATATTTATACTTCATAAGCTATTTAAGCTTTGAGTCATGTAAATTCCCTGGGCCTGTGTAATTTACACTGATGTGTAAAACTGCTTGAAAGTAATTGAATACATAATGCTTATGAATTCAGAAGCAGAATCAACTTTATTCGCCAAGTACATTGCAGGGAATTAGTTTTGGTGTAATTGGTCACATTAAAGTAAAATAAACCAACAAAAATAACAGAACCTGGAGTAGTGACACAGAGCAATAACCAACTAGCAACATAGACTATACATCAGGGCTCTTCAAATCTGGACCTCGATTCCAAATCCAGGCCTTGTTTTCAGTTCTCCCAGGTAGTTAGTTTAATAATTATTGATTCTGATTGGCTGGATGCTTCACACCTGGCTCTCAGGTAAAGGAAGGCTGGTAAATCAGCAGGGCTCGGCCTTTGAGGATTGTGATTGGAATAGCCTTGATAAACATAGAGTATCACAGATGTTGCTAAATGATAATTGTGCAGCGGGTCAAGTCCCCTTTCCATATTACTCATTTTCATTCCCTTTCTTAACCTCAATCTCCTGATGCACTTTATGGACAGAAAAACATTTTTCATGGAGATGCACTGAGACCGAGGTACTGAATACACAGGTAAGTGAGTGTGGTCGCTCTGCTACAATTTAAGTATGACTGCAGTTTTCTCTTCATTTTAAGTGTGCACTCATGGGTGGGTTGTTGAGAGAAGATATGCCTGTTCCAGAAATACACTCTGGGAACGATGAGCACAGACCGCTCTTCACGAAAGCCAATCATGATTCAGCACAACTGAACGCGCTTCAGTAAACACACACAGTGCCTCGTAGTTGGATTCTGAGAGGGAAACTTTTCCCTGTATGTGTGGCTGCTTTTGGGAAAGTATGTCCCGAATGATCACATTGATGTAAATAACTTCCTCAGCCAGGGTTAAGATGAACGGTTCTGGCGAGGCCGCTGCTGTGCTGTTCGGCTTCAGAAGATCGTCTAACAGTGGACGCCATCCATCCATCCATTAGCTTCCGCTTGTCTGGGGTTCGGGTCGCGGGGGTAGCAGCTTCAAGCAAGATACCCAGACCTCCCTCTCCCCAGCTACCTCTACCAGCTCTTCGGGGGGGATGCCGAGGTGTTCCCAGGCCATCCGAGAGATATAATCCCTCCAGCGCGTCCTGGGTCTGCCCCGTGGCTTTCTCCCTGTAGGATATGCATGGAAAACCTCGGCGGGTAGCCGCCCAGGAAGCAACCGCACCAGATGTCCAAACTACCTCAACTGGCTCCTTTCAACGTGGAGAAGCAGCGGTTCTACTCTGAGACTCGCCCGGATATCCGAACTTCTCACTTTATCTCTAAGGGAGAGCCCAGACACCCTGCGGAGAAACCTCATTTCAGCCCCCTGTATTCACGATCTCATTCCTTCGGTCATTACCCATAGCTCATGACCATAAGTGAGGGTAGGGACAATAGATCGAGAGCTTTGCTTTCCGGCTCAGTTCTTTCTTAGCCTTATACTTGATCTCCTCCACTTGAGGCAGTACCTCCTCCCTGACCTGAGGGCAATCCACCCATTTCCGGCTGAGAACCATGGTCTCAGACTTGGAGGTGCTTGCACTTGGCTGTGAACCGCCCCAGAGCACGTTGGAGGTCCCCAGCAGATGAAGCCAACAGGACGACATTGTCCGCAAAAAGCAGCAAGGCCATCCTTAGGCCACCAAACTGGACACCCTCAACACCTTGGCTGTGCCTAGAAATCCTGTCCATAAATATTATAGACAGGACCGATGACAAAGGGCAGCCCTGGCGGAGCCCAACCCGCACTGGGAACATGTCCGACTTATTACCGCCAATGTGGACCAAGCTTCTGCTCGTTCATACAAGGACTGAATCACCCACAACAGTGGACCCCGGACCCCATACTCCCAAAGCACCCCGCACAGAGCACCTCGGGGAACCCGGTCGTAAGCCTTTTCCAAGTCCACAAAACATATGTAGACTGGATAGGCAAACTCCCAGGCTCCCTCCAGTACCCTCGCAAGGATATAAAGCTGGTCCAGTGTTCCACGGGCAGGACGAAAACCTCATTGTTCCTCCTGAATCCGAGATTCGACTCTCGATCTCACCCTCCTCTTCAGTACCCCAGAATAGACTTTCCCAGGAAGGCTGAGAAGTGTGATCCCCCTATAGTTGGAACACACCCTCCGGTTCCCTTTCTTAAATAAGGGGACCACCAGCCTGGTCTGCCAATCCAGCGGCACTGTCCCTGACCTCCATGCGCTGTTGAGAAGGTGTGTCAGCCATGACAGCCCCACAACACCCAGAGCCTTTAGGTACTCTGGGTGGATCTCATCCACCCCCAGGGGCCCAGCCACCACGCAGCTCTTTAACTACCCTGGCCACCTCAGCCCTAGTGATGGGCAAGTCCACTCCAGCCCCCTCGTGCTCTGTGCCCTCAGATGTCTCAAAGGCAGTGCGCAGAGATGTATCTGAGGTAGGGTTGAGGAGTTCCTCAAAGTATTCCTTCCACCTCCAGGTGATGTCCCCAGGAGAGGTCAACAGCACCCCCTCCCCACTATAAATAGAAGGAACCAGGAGCTGCTTCCCCCTCCTGATATTCCGGATGGTTTGCAGAACCTTTTTGCGGCCGACCGAAAGTCACTTTCCATGGCTTCACAGAACTCCTGCAAAAACTTTTTGCTTCTGCAACTGCCCAAGCTGTGTTCCGCCTGGCCTGCCGGTACCTGTCAGCTGCCTCCGGCTAATAATTCCTGGTAAGCCTCCTTCTTCAGCTTGACAGTCCCCCTCACTTCTGGTGTCCACCATCAGGTATGAGGGTTACCGCCATGACTGGCACCGACCACCCTGCAACCACAGCTCTGTACGGCCACTTTCACAATGGAGGTCCGGAACAGTGTCCATTCAGACTCAATGTCCCCAACCTCCCCCGGTATGCAGTTGGAATTCTGCCGGAGGTGCGAGTTTAAGATCTAGCGAACAGGAGCCTCTGCCAGACACTCCCAGCAGACCCTTACTATGCGCTTGGGCCTACCAGGTCTGACCCGCTTCCTCCCCTGCCACCTGAGCCATCAGTTGACAGCTCTGCCCCTCTCTTCACCCGAGTGTCCAAGACAGAAGGCCGCAAATCAGATGATACGATTATGAAATCGATCATCGACCTGTAGCCCCGGGCATGTTCATACCATATCCACTTATGGACATCCTTATGCTCGAACATGGTGTCTGTTATGGACACCCCTGTGTAAAACCCCTTATGACAAAGAATTAAATCAAGGTCTCATTTCCCTCGCCCCGACTAGGGTCACCGGGGCCCCACCCTGGAGCCAGGCCTGCCCAAAAGAGGTACCCGGGACTGTCCCCAGGTGGGCCCACCACCCGCAATCATCCATGGAATGTCACCCCTCTGGTGGGGAAGGAGCCTGAGCTTGTGCTTGAGATTGAGAGATACTGGCTAGATCAGGAGTGGCCAACCCGCGGCTCCCGAGCCGCATGCAGCTCTTTTCCTGGTTTCATGCGGCTCTTACGTTCATATTGAAGTTTGTGTTTGTGTTTTTTTTTAATGTGCGTGTTCGCTTCGCTTGAGTTCAATACGGTATTTTCGTCAAATGCG
>JAODJU010000014.1:12035970-12049870 GCA_026776725.1 Gnathonemus echidnorhynchus
CAACAACCAGAAACAGCTGATCACATGGGGATCCCACACGAGGTTAACGAGGGGGCGTGGCACACGGAAGGACCGGAAGATAGGGGCAGGACAGGGGTAATGTTGGTTTAAGATCTTTATCGTTTTGGAAGCCATTAAGAAAGAAATGCTCTTCTTGTTTTATCCTGTTCATTTTGTGTTTAAATGCTAAAAAAATGTGTAATTTTGGGGGGCCGGGAAGCAATTAATTGGTTTTCCATTATTCCTTATGGGAAAAATTCGATCAGTACTCGAACTTTTTAGGATTCGATCCGGAGTCCGGAACGGATTAAGTTCGAGAACCGAGGTACCACTGTATTATAAAAGTGTTTTGCAGATTACTAACTTTCAGGCAATTGGGGCTAATTTATATAGTTTTTTTCCCAAACCATATGCAAAATATATAACACTAATAATCATTACTATGCGTGACACTCCTTAAAGTATAACTAAACTCCAGTGACCTGTAGTGTTTATTAGAAACCGTGATAGTACTGACTGGTCACATTCTGTGGGAACTCTCCGCGATACTACATTTTCATGGAAGATCTTCTTTGACCTTTTTTTTGTTTGTCTGCAATACATTAGTGGAAAAGCACTTTGGTTTATGGCAGCTGACCCACAGTAATGCATCATGCTGTCTTATTCGCTGCATTTTCTAATGTGATTATACCGTCACAACTTACCGCCCCGAGGCATCATGCTGTGCAGCGTCCAGATCATGGTGAAAAACAGTATGAAGAAGAGAGATGCATATCTTTGCTTTTTCTTCCGACATGCCCAGTGCCTGCATGCATTTATCTCTCTGACTGAGATATACGGCAAGGCATCCAGATTTTTGTTTATTTATATACCTTAAATCTTTCCCTTTTACTTGTATTATTTACATGTCCCTTCTGTAATTTTAGATCCAGCACTTTGTCCCAGGTTGCTCTTGGCACAAGGAGCAGGGCATCATGGGATGTCGGTAGATCAGAGGATGCATGTGCACCTAAACAACACGCAAACAGTGACAGGCTGGGGGCACTTCAGAGAGATACAATTACCTAGATGTCCTGTGTTCAAACAGCAGAAGACAGGCACTGGGAAAGACTCTCTGTATGTAAGCTTGCACGGCATATAATGTATATGTGTATTGGTATATGTATTTGTTGTAAGGAAATACATTTTATATAGGTCTATGTTTCATTTACATTAATGTAATCCACTAATGTATTTTAGATTAATATAGTCTCCCCCCCCCCCCCCAAAAAAAGGACATTTTTAAATAGAGTTGTGCTTAAGCTATTTGAACTGGAAATGAATGGATGGTGGTTTAAAAAAATGTCTATTCTTGGTCAAAGTCTTTTTTGAGCCACATTTATTATGCTGTTTGTGTCAGGTGACCTTAACCAACGTATATGTTAATATCATTGATATGAAAACATGTTGCGTAATGCAGGCAAGATGCCTCTGAAATCAATATTAAAAATGTAATGAGAATAAAAGATTAAATGGGGCTAATCTCTCTAAGCACTGCCTCACGGAAACTGTAAGAACAGCATAAAAACCCAAGCTAAGTTGTGAGTTTGCACAGCAGTGTGGGCACATCGTCCTTGTTTTAAGGGAAGCAACACTACTGTCTCCACATCTCACTGACTAACACTGCTGTCTCCACATCTCACTGACCAACACTGCTGTCTCCACATCTCACTGACCAACACTGCTGTCTCCACATCTCACAGACCAAATTCATTACTGCATAAATCACCCCACTGGGAAATAAAATAAGAAATTCTTCTGCATAGCCAAAATAACTTCCGAAACTGTTTCACTGCTTTAATATTCATTACTAAAATGATGATAAAAGGTTGAGAGAGATGCATTTCCGGAGCTCTCCAAACCGATGGAATCCTGCTGTCTCTTCAGCTCTGCTCGCACTGCTCAGTTTGCATGTAACTTGACAGTTGGGGGGGGAGGGGAGGATGATTGATATTGTTCATTTTTTGCTGTCCTGAAGCTCACGGGTTTCATAAGCAGTACCAAACCCTCCTTGTGAATAGCCTGAAGGCAGAGTCTGGGCCACAGCTTTCCACTGCAGGTGACTGCTTAACAAACATTAGTCAGGAATTAAAAAAAGTTACACAAAATGTTGCTTTTCTTAGCACATCTGCAAGGTACACAGGGTCTGGTCTTCAAGATGTGCCACTAATTAGACAATGTCCCAATTTTAGCAGCCAGCTGCATGACAGTAAGCAGTGAGACATTAAAATGGAAGCTGGACGTGAAGACAGGGTTGCCAGCTCTCACACATCTGGCGTGACACTCACGCTTTCTTACTCACTCATGCTCACGCAAGGAATTTTACAACAAATCTATATTTTTCATTAAAAAGCTAAAATTAGCATTGGGTTAATTTGCAAACCCTACGGATTTTTACAAGGTAATAATACTGTTACATACATTTAAATGACTTGTCTACAAGTAAAAGTCGCACGCCAGCCAACCGACCAGAGTTGGCAACCCTGAGAAGAAAAGTACAGTATACTGTATGTTTTATTGTGGGCCTGGAGTCCACCTCAGGAAACACAGGCCACAAGCTTTGGGTACACCCTGGGCAGGTTTTTGGATGCCAGTCCATTTCACAGCTCACTCAGTGACATGCACACTCACACAAGCACTATAGGCAATTTTCAGATGCCAGTTAGCCAAATTCAGGGTTGCCAACTTTAGTCAGTTGCCTGGCATGAGATTTTCAATTCACGACAAGTCTGCACACGCATTTACTTCCACGTAAGAGTTTTATTACCTTGTAATAGTTTGTGGAGTTTGCACACTGCTCCAACAGTTTTGATGTAGCGAATTTTAGGTTTATCATGGAATAATATAGATTTGCTATCAGATTTCTGAGCATGAGAGTCTGAAAGCATGAGCATCACGCCAGATGCATGAGAGTGGACAGCCCTGCCACCTGCACGTCTTTGCGTTTCAGAAGGATTCCAGTGTACCTAGAGGAAATCCGCACAACATTGGGATGACATGCAAACTCGAACCCTCAACCCTAAATATATGAGCTAATAGTGCTGCCCTACATTAATTGTATCAAAATTTTTGTGAAGATAAGTACAAATATCTTGTTTGTGGGGAAACCTGATTTTTTCAATTTCAACAGCAATGCTTGCTAGTCATCTGATATGGAGGTGGGTGCAGGAGCTTGTTGCCACGCAATATGAGTAACTGGGCAGAATGCGATGTATGCTGCAGGAGCCTGTTCATGACCTCAATGCTAATCGCTAAACTCAGACTCTTTGGTGAACTCTTTCCTCAGATCTTGTTTTCAGTCCTGTGTGATGCAATTGTGTGTTTTGTAACTGCTCATTTCTCTGAAGTATTTCCTCCGTAAAGCCCAGATGAGAACATCTTGATTGTTAAATGTGTTGTGCAATTAACCTCGTTCGGCCAATTGATTAGATTGGTTTTGAATTCGGCATCAGAGAATTTTCTCTCCTGGAGGGGGAGACGTCCCAACGGTCCAGCTTCGAAGGTCGGAGCCGGTCCAATCATCGCTTCTGCCAGCATTGCTGGGAACCTTGGACCCAAATGACATTTTCAGGGCCAGCACCAGCTGGCCAAACACGGAGCTTCGCGGCAGCACAGAGCCGTCCTGGCTGGGGCGCTAGTGTTCGCTCACCCCCATGTTGGAACACATCTTGAGTCAGCTTAATCCTGCCTATCTCCCAGAGCAGCAGCGGAGTCCTGAGCGAGTCAGTAGGCGTCTCCAGGCTGAAGCCACTGACCTGTCCAAAGTGCTGCTTGATCCGTGGGACTCGCAGACACAGACTGCACCCTTCCTGTCCCATCTGACATTTATATCTTCATTATAAACATAACTGACAGGGCCCTCGTGATTGAATCACACTTAGCATGAACCCTAACAAGCTAATTAACTGTCTTCAGAGGCAGATGTTGGGCTGAAGACACGTGTGCATCAGAACATCACCTGGACTAGAAGATGTGCCCACTCAGAAGCGTGATGGAAAATCACGAGTCAGTTACGTAACGGGGAGAAAAGGTAGAACAGATGCTGAAATGTTCCATTAACTCCCAGCTAAGCACCTGCTACTGATGTGTCGCTTCCTGCCTCACAGGCAGGATACTATTCTGAAGTTCCCAACAAGGGCTGTGCAGAGACTTTTTGAAGGTCAAGTGCTCAAAGGGAAAAAGGGGCATTCACTAACTATAAGGTCTGTAAGAATTAGCCAATAGTTATATTTAATGCATTTGTAAGAACAATGACAATAGATACTTTTTTGTTGATCCCCGTGGGGAAATTCACTTTTCACCTCCCTCACCTTGGTCTCCATGAGAGCAGACTTGACTGCGAAGGGCAGCCGCCCAAGGGAGCTGGGGGTTAAGGGCCTCGCTCGAGGGGCTGTCTGATCACGGAGGCTTAGCGCACTGTACAGTTTTACTAAATTTTACTTAATGGACTTTAAATGGTTTGGGCAACCCCAGCCGCCCTCATCCTCCTCACACGAGTCACTATCCGGGGGTGTGAGTCCACGGAACCAGCTTGAGGCCCCGAGGTTCTGAGGTACCCCATTGTTTAGCCCCCAGGGCACCCTGTCAGGCTGCTTTACCTTTTAGCATGATGGACATCTGCCCTTTAGCGCTTCCCAGGCTGATGTCACCACTGTGTTCTTCGGTAGTGTCAAGCCCTGCCCGTATTTAAGACCCCCGAATGCTGTTTTAAGCACTTCGGATCCAGTGCAACATCATGACAATCCTGGGCCCTGTTTGGGAATAAGAGGATACACCCCAGACAGGAAACAAATTATTTTAAGCCTGCGAGTAATTCTGCTCATAATTCTTCACATCATCGTTAATGCCGGTGCTGAAATTTTGTTAAGAGATTTTTGGTCAATTATGATAAAACAGTGCTATATAAATGGTGCATTGAATGGAGTAATATGTGCCCTGTGATGGTTGGTGCCCCATCCTGGGTTGTTCCCTGCCTTGCACCTGTAGCCTCCAGGATAAGCTCCAGACCCCCAACCCCCCCCCCCAACGACCCCAAATGAGACAAACAGTTTCAGAAAATGGATGGATGGATGGATGGAGTAATGTTTTAGGAGTACTTTCACATCATCGTAATATAGAAATATTCAAAGTATTTCAGATTTACTATACTATGACTTACACTTTGCTTGTTTTTTGTGTAGGTGAAGCATCTGCTGTGAATGTTCTGAGAGGCCACCATGTCCACACAGTGAGAGAATACCATTTCCTGTCTGCAATGCCTTGTGGGTATTGCTTGTAAAGACTAGATTCAATGTAAAATTAAGAGTTGTTATTGCATTAAATGGAACCTAGACAATGAGGGAGAGAAAGGGCCATTGTACAAAGGTCACTGGGCAGAGAATATCGAGTCCCTTTTTTAAATGTCACACGTCCCCAGAGGCTTTGATGTTTTCCTCTAAATCTTGTCTGACAGCTAAATTGATTAGCGGTTATTTGTAGAAGCTAACATCTACTTAGACACGGGGAGCCAATGGGCAGGTAGACACCAGAGTGTATATGCCGGGAGAAGTAAATGATCAGATATTTGCTTTGTAGTAAAAATACAGCCAGCGGCCTTTTTCAGCCTTTGATTCAACTGACGCACTATTTTTGGTCTGTAACGTTATGACTCAGAAACTTCAAACTGTACTCCACTCCAGTCAGCAGATATCGCGGCAGTTCCATATGTGCCGTGCTGTAGATCACATGCAGCATCCTCACACGCTTTAAATGAAAATGAATTGTCTCACTTGTCAGTTGAACTGGGGCAGTTCACTTGAGCTGTACAGGGATAGTAGTGGATTTTCTCTCTTTATATATCCCGACAGACTTACAGCAACTTGTCCCTAAGGAAGGACTTACCCCTGTATCCGGAACGTAGGAGACAAACGCATGTGGATCATGTGTCTTCTTGGGAGATTTTATTTTTACACATTATAAAACTAATGGCCTCCCTAGGGGATCTCGGCACATAGGCATTAAACTGTGGGTGGGTTATCCATCTGGCCTGCAACCCAGCTCTGATCCCTCGTCTTCCCATTCTAAAGTGTGCAAGGTGTAACGGCAATAGTGACAGCGCTGCCCTCTTGTGGCACGGCTTGAGAAATACAATTTGCCGACAACATCCTGGAAAAAAATGGTGTCCAGCAAAGAACATAATAAAAAATGTAAAGGTCTGCTGCTATGCCGGGAGAGTAGGGGGAGTCAGTTTCATGCTGTGAGTTTAGGCTTTGTGGTTCACCTTCTTACACTCTTCCCAAACAGCTACAGGCTCACTGGTATTTCCTCACTTTCCCGTTAAGTTACTGAGCTCCTCACCTGACACAAGGCTCTAACTTCAGGTTGCTCCTAGGATCTCTGCTCCCTTTGGCAGAAACCAAGCCGTTCAGATGATAGGTACCCTGGTCAGAGGGTGGAGCTCAGAGCCAGGGCGTATGGCTGGGATTCTCTATCCAGACCAGAGGCAGTGAGAGTGACGCTTGTCTCATGAAGCCCATCAGAGTTTTAAGCCTTGAGGTTTTCCTGTTCATTGAGGCCCCACTGGGTTTCCTGACATCCTGAATCAGACTCCGGGGGATCAGGATTCACAATGAACCTATGAAAATGAGTCAAAGTATTTATGCATAAAAACTGCCATATGCATATTCCCAGATTCTCTGTTTCCCTTTACGTTTGAGGATATTGATTTATACACCCGCTTTTCCGATCAGCCCGCAGGCCTGATCTGCTCTTGCTGAGATGGGAAGGAAGCCAGATGCTGACTCTTTTTTTTCTCAGAAATGATTTATTATCCTTCCCATTTATGCAGCTGGAAGTTTCTGCCGTGGCAAATCAGATTAGTTACTAATTACCCAGCTCAAGGGTCCCCTGCATGGGATTCCAACTAGAGATTTCTGTGTCATTAGTCCATAATGCTAACTAGATCTATCATCCAAGTGGTAGCAAAAAATGGACACGTAGTTCGTTATTTTGCGTCAGCCTGAAGTACGATTAGAGGACGACAACAGCAACAAAAAACAACTCCTAAGGCAGGTGCATGTTGAGAGAAAACATGGATGCCGTGTGGCCCGAGTCGCACTAACTGGCCTGACCTCACAGAGCTTACAAGGCAGGCCGCGCATGTCTGAGCACAGCTATCACTGAAGTAGGTTCTTGCAGTTCTGGACGTTTCCATGGTAGCGTGTCCTCCCCCCTTTTCACGTTGCTGGTTGTCATTTTGCCTTTAGTGGGATTCCAAGTGGCACGGGAACTACAGCCAGCAGGCGTGTGAAGACCAGCAATGAAGGTCTCTCATTTGCATGAATTAATTGCACTGTATCCCGATATGTCAACACAGTGCCACTGTAGACCTGCAGTGCTCCTCCGATAGAAAACGAGATCTAAAGGGTCAATTCTGTCATAGTGGCAACTTATTTGGGATCATTGGTGGTTGTAAAAGCAGTTAGATCTGACTTTTTTTTGTTTCAGTTGGACTGTTTCACCTATAATTACATTTGTTAAAAATTTAGTTTACAATTCAAAGTTTCTGTTGAAGTAGAAGCATCAAAGAGTGGGAAATGACATTTAATCTAGTGAATAATGAAGAGGTCACATGTGCCAAAGCCCTGTTTTAACAGAGCTTTGAAAACGACCCAGCTGGTTGTCTGTGCCTGTGTGTGCGTCTGTGTGTGTGCCTGTGTGTGCGTGTGTGTGCGCATCTGTGTATGCGTGTGTGTGTGTGCCTGTGTGTGCGTGTGTGTGTGTGCCTGTGTGTGCGTGTGTGTGTATGTGCTTGTGTTTGTATGTGTGCCTGTCTGTGCACCTATGTGTGTGCACCTGTGTGTGCTTATGTGGGCATGTGTGTGTGTTTATGTGCCTGTGTGTGTGCCTGTCTGTGCCTGTGTAGGCGTGTGTGTATTTATGAGCCTGTGTGTGTGCTTGTGTGTGCCTGTGTAGGCATGTGTGTATGTGTGTGTGTGTGTGCGTGTGTGTGCCTGTGTGTGTATTCAACTGTGAGCTGCTCACATCTGAAAAGAGTTTGAGCTTAAAATCTATGTTTCATTTCATTGTGATCTATATCCACTATATATATAGTGCTTAAGAAATAAATGTCTAGGTGATCTATTGGGTAGAAGTAGGGAAACTGGACTTTTCTTCCACCAAGCCTGTGATGTTTAATTTTTGGAGGAAAAGTTTATAAATGGTTAGCAGTGCTCAGTTACTAAATCATCTTCTGAATATCTCAGTAAAACAATTATTTAAATACAGCTGGAATAAACTGGAATAAATTCAGAATTTTTTATTACTGTGTAAGCCTAATTATATTTGTTTGTGTTGTGTTCTTTTTGATTATTTTCTCATCATGATAAGCAGAAAGTAAGGCGTACTCAGTAAGGCATACTCAGTAAGGTGTACTCAGTAAGGCATACTCAGTAAGGCGTACTCAGTAAGGCATACTCAGTAAGGTGTACTCAGTAAGGCATACTCAGTAAGGTGTACTCAGTAAGGCATACTCAGTAAGGTGTACTCAGTATGGCATACTCAGTGGCTTCCTCATTAGGTGTACAGTGTTTGTGCTGTACTAATACCACATAAAGCCATGATTAATGTTCATGATAAAATCCTGAAACATAAAACATTTAGTACCCTCATACGGTGTCGGCTCATGACAAGCATGCAATATTTTTTTTATTTTATTTTTTTTTGGGGGGGGGGGGGGGGCAGTATGGAAAAAAACTTTGGAGGTCTTTAAAGAACAACAGCCTGAAGAATTAGCCTGATATTTTGCTGCCACAACCTTGGAAAGGGACAATGAGCAGTCACAGGTGCTCCATTTTGGTGACATCAAGCCTGGGGTGACCACAGCATAGGGAAACCACTACACATGGCACCAATAATATGTCCTGAAAGGTTTCTCTCTTTTTTATGCATAATCATCATTTAAAGACAGTATTACGATGTCATGGAGCTGGCCTCTCCAAATTTTCCAGTGACCTCACATTTCCGGCTTTCAAGATGTATGTTTACTCATACTAACATGCAGTGTTTATTTGGAACTTAGTGTCTATTTACGAATTCATCGTAGCAAACTAAATAACCGTAATTTCTCCATTTACGTGATTCAGCTAATCTATTTTGTCCATTTGTGACTCTGCTGTGATGGAACTATCTCTGACCACAATGTACTATGCATGACACATGGAGTGAGTAAATTAATTTCTGCGCAAAACTCCTGCTACAAAGTAAGGATTTGATTACAAGCCTCAACCCACAGATTTAACGTCACTTGCTGCCTGGATTGAGCGATTTCCACGTCCTTTTGCGTCAGCACCAGCCGTCACGGCACCATTAAGTATATCCATGGGATTCCTGTTTGGTTATTTGGTACGTTTTTTGTTCATTGTAATTAATAAAATTCTCTACAGCTAGAATGACTAATTCCTAGAGCATTCAGCATATTTTAAACAAATGTATGTCTAACCTATTACACTGTTACCAAGGAGTAACCATGGTGATTAAGAGTATGGAATCAGAGCAGAACTCCTCTGTACAATCAGAGAATGCAAAACACATTTCTGCTACTCTTCTTCTGTCCTTTATCTAAAACCTGTACATTCAGGGCACTCTTGGGATTGTAAATAAAAGCAAAAACACTCATTCTCAGGGAGAAATCTGACCACCACCATCCTCCACTCACACATTGCTTGGTACAGAGGACTCCCAGAATATGCTACCCCCACAGAGTGTTAATATTACTCAACATCCGTTAAGAGCCAATAACCCAAAAAATTCCTCCATGGTCTCTGTGGCTTTTATGGTGGTTCATATGTGTTCAGGAAGGACAAAATTGGACAGTTCTCCAATTTAATCAATATACAACAGAATATCTGAACCCTCATTACAGCTGCAATGGGTGCATGCAGTTACACATTTGTACATTTATATGTTATGATTTCTATGCCTAAAATGTGTTAAGTAACGGTAGTAATTCACCTACAGGTACCTTTCTAGGCTGGATGAGTCTGTTCTCAATGTATGTCCACGTCTCATGCTATCACACGAAACAATGACATTTTAATTTAATATGTGCAGAGCATATCATAATCAATACTTCTGCGCAGCTTGATAAAAAATCTATTTAATGCAAAGCACAAATTCTGGCAGTTGTAGGTAACTTTCCAGGGACTTTGCAAAGATAGAAATTGGTTTTAAGCAGTTTGAATGACTAGAATACATAATTAATTTGAGCAGAACAGAAAGAAAAGCTTCATTCTTGAAACTGGAGTGATGGACTTGTATGACAGCCAATAACAGAACAGGTACCTATACAAAGCATAAGAGTAGATCCATAGTGGAGCCAATTACAAAATGCATATTTATGGAGGACTGAGACTCGTACTCATAAAACGGCCAACAATGGACAACACAAGACAAATTAGTTGCCCAAATTATATTTTTCTGTTGTGTTTTTGTCATTTTCAGGTGAATAACATAGTTAATGACTGGTCAGCACATTTCAGGTTAGAAATAATGACTATCCAAAGATATTCTGGTCAAAGGCCATGTTAATGACTGACTACCGCTGTTCAGTATTAAGACCTTCTCCCTGTCTGAGTGGTACAATTAACCTGGTAGAAGATTTGGGTTTCCATGGCTACTAGCAAATAGAAGATCATTAGAGAACTGCAGCGACATTCATGAATTTTCCCAGTCCTGATTGGAGGACTGTACCCCTGGCAAAATTGTCATTGGCCTATTAAGGAGGGATCCACTCATTGCCAAGAAATTACCTCCAAAAGTTACCCAGCGGAAATTCTGAAAAAAAGATGCTGAATTCAATTAATGAAGGTTGTGTATGTTCCAACATTTATCACAAAAGAATACTAATAGCATTTCCTGCAGTTGTAAATTTGTATAAATGCTGTAGAAATACAGGAAAATTGCATTTTGATTGCAGTGGGAATTACACTAATCACACTATATGCGTAGCGTGGCCTCTTACCTCACAAATTCCCCACCACAACATTTTTTTATAATTGTGTAAAATCAAAAATGAAATAAAATGGGAACCATAATAGACAAAGCACCATCATATAATCCTTACACAACTATCGTATACCTATACCTAACTGCAACCATTGTATACCTATACCTAACTGCAAACATACGTTTGCGGCAGATATACTTAACTTTTTATAAATATAATATTGATTCTTTCCTACCTTTTCATTTCCAGTTGAGATGACCTCACATCCTGGCCTTAAGGTGTGTCATACTCATAATGGCAGTAACTAAAATGCCAACCTCCTGTCTCATTGTCACCGTCTGGTACGACCAAAATACTAACCAATCCTGCAGGATCACCAGTTTAACAACAAGGGGTTTCCTTTAATATAAGCCACGCCAGAAGATGTCTACTTAGCAGTGAAAGATGCCACATTGCAGTCATTGCTGACACGTGAAAGAAAGAAATTTCGGTAACACTTTATGTAAAGCGTTCATGTTTATAAAGCATTCATAAGGTATTATAAACACAACTGTCCTTAAGGAGGTCTGATATGTAATCCATTATGTCTTATACTGACCATAATGCATTATGAATGTATCTATAGTGCATTATAGATGAGAGCTTCATAGAGCATTTATAATGCTATAATGTGTTACGCCTTCTTATAAATAGTTATAGCTGTGTTTATAATACTTTACGAATGTATTATAATGTATTATGAAAGTGTCTATAATGATTTATGGTGACTGCTTTTAGTAAAATGTTAGCAAAATTTCTCTTAAATCATGGGAAATGTGGGGGAGAAAGATGTGGTGGCTCTGGTTTGATCAGGAGACAGTAATGGGTGGACAACACAGTGATGCTGAGAAAAGTCATACCTTCCTTAGCAACCAAGGATCAGGGTCATATAAAAGGGCAGGGCCACAGGGCAACTGGCACCAGCTGAAAGCTGATTTGTCCCCTCAGTGCCCCTTCACCTGTCACCCACTGATTCAAAACTTGTCATTGGTTAATGATAAGTTTGGCTCCTCTGTACAAATGATTGCCTCTCTTATGTTCCCCCACATTAAAGTCCTAGAATCACGCCTGGCTTGGAATCATCAAAGCTCCTTTCTCAGGTAATGGCTCCTCATGCTCTATAAACCCCAATTTGGCATCAGAATTCATAAATGGGCTGCTGCCAGATTAGGCACCCAACTGCATGCTCAGCATATATGTCAGACCAACTTCAGGACCGCTGGAAAAGCATCCCAGGAGGCGACCTCATGAATCTGGTGTAGAGGAGACAATAGGGCCAGCCAGTCCCTGGAGCATTTGGGGTTCAGGGTCTTGCTCAAGGGCCCAATGATGGGATGGCTCTACCGATCCAGGGATTTGAACCAGCAACCTTCTGAGTCCCAACCCACTTTTTTCTGTTTGATACTTTTTTGGTCAGTGCATAATGCATATATGTTATTTTACAGTGTTGATGTCCTTATAATTATTGCAAAAAATAAATAGTACAAAGAAACCTTTCTGTTGGTAGGCAGTCCAAACATTCAATTGGTACGATAAGCCGCATTAATGTTGTAAGAGCGCTATATCAGCACCCAATGTCCCGAAGTATCCACCATGTTTGCATGGAAACGTCTATTTGGACATTCTGTAATCCACCCAGGTTATTATTACTTTTAAAGGTCTAAAAAAAGGTTAAAAAAAACTAACAGGTAACTTCCAAACTTAAAAACTGTGCTCTGAGTATGTTCTCCATGTTTTCTATCAGCTAAAGAAACTAGTAGAAGTAGAGTTTCAAACTTTCCGAGCCGTAGCCTGAGGAGGGACGCGGCTCACTTTTTGGCCTCATGCTGTCTGTAGCACAGCGCCTCTGATACATTCCGGCTATTGTGAAAGTTATGCAGGAGAACAAAAAGTCCATTGTGGATTGTAATGGGGAAGTCGATACCTAATAAATATTCCAAGATCATAACTGTGGAAGCCAGTGTGGGCTGAAGTTATCAGATGTAAGTAATGGGATCCAACAAGTGTTGCATCCTACGTTGCACTACACTGAAAGTGGGCTTGGGGCATGACAGGACAGGCTACAGCAGCTCAGCGGGGAAGCAAACTTATGACCAGAAATACCAGGGAAGGATGTATTGCCTGTAGTGTGACTGAATTCTAGGTCTAGCTATTATGAACACAATATAGCCTCAAACTATCTGTACAGTGCAAAAGCTAAATGTATCTCAAATGCTGTCTTATTCATGTGCTCTGTGCACCATAATTGCCGGGATGCAGTCTGCACCTAGCTTTCTTGAGCGTTATCTCTGCTTAGCCTGGCTGACATCCCTACCTAGCCTGAATGCTAACTGTGCTTAGCCATAATTAGATATTCAGAGCAAAAATGTGAATAGCCTCAGTAGCCATGTAGCTTTAACAGTTTAGCTGAAGATCTTTGACCTGAGTCAAACAGAATGGAATAAACTCATATTGCCTGAACCATCTATACCAGCATTCTATAACAGAGCAAGGTTCAGGACTGTCTTTGCTGGGGCATTGTACCATTTCATTAGTAAAAAGGGACTCGGAGCGAGGTGGACTCGGTCAGACTCAATTACTGTTTTAATTTATACAGATATAATGTATTATCTATGATATTATCGGATAATGCAGCATGATATCTCTGTACCATTTGTCGGATGGTCCAAATTATTTGGTCAGATTAGGCCAGGAGTGGCCAACCCGCGGCTCCCGAGCCGCATGCGGCTCTTTGCCTGGTTTCATAACCAGGCGGCTCTTATACGTTCATATCGAAGTTTGTGTTTGTGTTTTTTTTTTAATGTGCGTGTTCGCTTCGCTTGAGTTCAATACGGTATT
>JAODJU010000014.1:12055592-12071988 GCA_026776725.1 Gnathonemus echidnorhynchus
TAGTTAAGTTCTCCCCAAACGAGCTTGATGGGCCGAATGGCCTCCTCTTGTTTGTAAATTTCTTATGTTCTTATGATGGGCATTGGAGCCATTGCCTTCAATCCTTTTCACAGGCTCGCTCTCCGGATTGGGCTCCTCACTTTGGGGCAGTGTTCTGAGGTCTACGTCCTGAGCTGACGGGAACCAGCTGTTGCTCTCTGTTGCTGACGCAGCCCGAGGGCTGTTGCACAGCTGTGCCGCTGGGGTATGACGGAGAAGATGGCGTCAGAATGGAAAATATCGATTTCGCAATCACCAGGACATAAAATTAGCAGATGGTAAATTTTGCTTATTTACTCATTTGTAAAGCAAACAGTCTTGTTAGAATGACTGGAATTCTTCTTGGAGCTTTTAACTTTGAAATATGAAGGTCGTTTTCAGTGATGTTAGTATGCCCGGGGGGGGGTTGGGCAGCCAGTCGACCTTGGACCCCAGAGGTTTTTTTTCTCCACACTTGGGTCTTTTTGGTTCCTCTCCCATATTCTGTCTTTCCTTCTTTCTTTCCAACTATGGTACAAGAATGCCACTCTGTTCCAAGGAACACATGTGACAATTAAACTTGAAACTTCTACTTGAAACTTCAAACAACATTTGCGAGATTTAAAGGGCAGATCTTCTTGGATGAGACTCCTATAAACCAGCCAGAACCTACATCCACATGGTTGCTCAGTACTATTGTTTTGAAGCAAAAATCTATTTGAAATTTGGACCCATGCCATGCAAAATAAGATTTTTTTGCTCCGGTCTGGCAAAGTAACCTATTGTGTAACCTTTACTTGAATTTAAACCATGTGTTGCCAAAGTAATAATAGTTTTGACTTTTCCATTACACAAGGCTTTCACAAAACAGCAGATATAAATCAAATCTACTTTGGGATTTCCCAAATATTTGGGGTGGAAATAGATTATCGAAGTTGATGGTGATCCTTGTGTTTTTACAGTGACTTGATTGTGTATTTTAATCTGGGGGCTCATTTCTTAATTGTACTGCTATTTCCATTTCATAATATAGTATACAGATAAAAAAAAAAAAAAATCACATTCAATTTTCTGCCGATAGATATGCATGATATACAATAGACACCCGTTCATCTTCTATCCATAGATTCAGGTTATGGTCATGTGGGGTGGGGCTGGAGTTTATCCCAGACTGCATAGGGGCACCTCCTGGGTGGGATGCAGTTCTGTCATTCAAAAAGGGTAAGAAAAGTTAAACGTAAACAAAACAGGAGACATTGCTCAATGACCTTAAAGCCGAAGGAGTTGGTGAAATCAAAATGACCACTGATACTTTTCTAGGAGATGACAAAGCTATTAGCTATAGACCAGGAGGCACAGAAGGCAGGACCACAAGCTCTATATTAAACCCATCTATTAAGTGAGGATAAATACTTGGCAAAATCTGACAGCGGGGCATCAATAATCCCACTATTGCTGATCCAGCCTCACCGGGAGACTGAGGGTTTGTTCAGCACTCCATCAGGGACCAATCTGCTGACGACCGCATAAACAAGTGTGAATAAACAAGCTCTGGCCCTTTGACTTCCTCATGCTGACACTTCACTAGAAAAAAAAACAACAAAATGACCAGACATCACCAGATATTATACAAGATACAGTACATCCTGTTTTAAAAAGCTGTTAGCGTGGCATTATATGTGCACACACAAGTTTGAAATGATTCAACAGGTAACATTTTAGTGCCATAACAGCTTGAGATGACTTATAAATCTTATTATTAGCTCAGTTTCTACTGTAAGTGTCAGAACAATACACACGGGAGAAATCAGTCATGAAACGAATGCAGCCAAAGACACAAACAGATTTATTGCCATAAGATAATACTGAATTGTTATGGTGAAGATCAAATGCAATTGAGGCTGCAATTGATTTCAAGACAACCTTAAATCAAAATTAAAAAATTATCTGGAAGAGATGCACACTTGGCAGGAGAATTCGGCATTCTGGTAAATGGCTTCTTTAAAGGTCAGTAAATGCAGTCTGCATTACGAAGTTCTTAAGAAGCAACACCAAATCCCAGAATAATTGACCAGTTACGACTCGGCATGCAAAAAATTCTGACATCTGTTATTACTATTCTCTGCCGTCTTCTGACTTTGTCTGCTTGCACAGTGTGCTGTGTGGATGCGTTCGCATATGTATCTGTAAGTGCTCTGGCACAACATGTTGTGAGGAGGTACTTTATAAAAAACAACTGAGTTAAATTTAAGGGACACTAGATTTGGATCCACTAGTTTTAGATTTCAGCTTTTAGCGTATTAGCACCAGGATGGGGGCAAACACAACTTTTCCAGTTGTGCAGTGAGGATACAGTGAGTGTTGCTTGGCTCCTCACTCCTATAGCTCACCAACTAGAATATTACACTAACAGTACAAAAGTCATGGGTTTTAAACCCTGGGAGCACACAAAAGTTGTAACTCATCCCTTAACTGTAAATCACTTTGGATGAAACTGTCACATAAATGTAACTCTGTTTCTTTAGTCATGTGGTTCTTCAGTGTGATTATATTGATTAAAGAATATGAATTAATTTAGCTTGTATGCATTAAAAATATTTTTAACAAGAGCAAGCATTTACGGAAATACTTATCTCGATGAACATTTTTTTCAATGTTTCAGAACAAAAAAATGACATGTTGAAGAGAAAATATTAAGACAAACATGCACAGTGTATTACTTTGTTTTTATTGAAAATTTCAGTGCTTACACATTTCATACATTCACATCCTAAGTATTTCTTTTCATTATTCACTTGAAATTCTCTGTAGTAAAGCCTTCCACAACATCTTGAAGACGTATCTGGAAAAAAACATGCTATATTCCTTCACTGACATTAAACACATGTGGTCGACCGTATTGACTGAGTGAATGTTGAGTGAAATCAATAAAATACACTCTTTTCATAGAATCCCAAAATATTATCTCTATCAAGTAGTTATTGGTTCCAAATGGCCTCTGCAACCACAACACCAGTTGTTTATTGTATGCTACTTTGCTGCAGTGGAACGGCGAAGCCACCAGCATGTCTGGATGCCTTTCTTGCTGCCACTGTGAAAGCTGAGGATGCTGGGACTGTTAGGGTTTGGACTTGGTGACCTTCTGGATCCAGTTGACATACTTAGTCACCCTGGTGTAGACGCCGGGCTTTCGGCTCCGGCCGCAGCCGTCACCCCAGCTGACGATGCCGTATAAGAAGTAAACTCCATTCCTGCTGCAGGCTAGTGGCCCCCCCGAGTCACCCTGCAGGGAGTGCACAGTGATGGCAGACGAACACAGACCCCTTGAGTAAGAGTAGAACATCAGGTCCCCATACTACAAGTTTTACGGTAAATATTTACCTGAAAGTTCAGTATACTAGTCACGGCCAAATGAAGCTTCATGAACCATTTGCTATATTTTCTGACCCCACTAGATGGTGCTCTCTGTTCAGAAAAGAGCTCAAAGCATGCCCCAAAGTAAACCAAGAGCACCATTTAGTGGGGTCAAAAAATACAGCAAATGGTTCATGAGGCTTCATTTGGCCATCACTGCAGTATACGGCCCACTCCTCTTCCCTGAGCTTACCTGGCAAGCATCCACACACCAATGGCCAGCACAAAGCATTGTGGGAGTGACCTCTGTCCCATGCATATTTGGTCGGCTGCACTGCTCGAATGGGACAATGTACACAACGCCTTCCATGAGCTGATCAGCGTATGCGTTCGCCTCTAGAAGGAAATGTGGAATGGAAGATCATAAGGGCAGTAGCAGGGGAGTGGAGCACTGAATATCTACATGTGCAAATAGAGCACACCACAAAAGACAAAATGTCAACAAACAGTGAAATCAACAAACAGTGAAGTACGACATTGCAAAGCAAAATGCAATACAAACATAAACTCAATTAACAGTGTACGACAGTCTGTTATTTGGGGGGACACAATGTAATCATTTAAATACAAAGGTCTATTCATTGGGGGTGGGGTGAATGAATCCAATTAAGAAATTTGGGGGTACACACCCCCCCAGCTCCTATGCCCCTGACCACTCATTCATCATACAACCATTTATCAAGTACTGGGTCATTGGGTGGGGGGGGATTTCAGGAAGCACAGGAACACTTTGGATAGGATTCCACTTTGGTAATGGGAGCTTCACTTAATGTTCTGAGAGCAGAACTAAAAATGATTGGTTCAGAGAGATAACCAATCAGTTTGTACTGGAGGTAAATCAAAGTAACTGAAGGAGGACAAACCAACCAAAGAGATGTCTTGGTCCCACTGCCTCTACTTGCTTGGGCCCACCTCCTCTATAATCTGATTGGTTATCTCTCTGAGCCGATCATTTTTCCTTCTGCCTCGGAACATTTTTGTGTAAATAAAACAACCACAAGCTTCCATTTTATCACAAGCCTCACACAAACACAATGGGTAATTTAGAGGTCAGGCCTATGTCTTCAGGAGGAATCCCATGCTACAAATGGAGAACATGTCAGCTCTACTCACACAGACAGACAGACAGACAGACACACACACACACACACACACACCAGAGGTGTGATTCAAGGATTCAGACCCACTACCCTGGAGGTGTGAAGCAACAGTGTGACCCATTGAGGCACATGCCATTAGGGTGACCAGATAATCCATGTCAGGTAGGACACTTTGAGCTACTTCGGGTTTTACAAACTAATTTCAAACTGAAAGGCTCCTGTGCTCGGCTAATTAGTTCAGCTCTTCTCGTGCTTTGACTGGTTTGTGTCCTTGATTGAAAGACTCATCCAGCTGTTTCATATTAGCATTAGTGACACATGCACGATTATAGGAGACTGACCAATTAGCACACAGTACGAAGTCAGTGCTCAAATGAAATCCAGGTCCTTTTAATTTAAATGGTAGTTTACAAATCCTGTCCTAGCTCAGAGTGCTAGGTCTAATTCTGACTGAGATATTTATGCTCTCAAAATGGAAGGTATGACCACATTGCAAAGTCATTTGTGCTGACTTTGTGTACACATAACAAAAGGGGGCAAACCAGGCCACCTTGCAGGAAAAAGCACAATACAAACAGAATAAAAGGCCAAAACAGGAGACCTTACTCTCATACATGTGTCCCCAGCCGGTGATGTCACAGCAGTGATAATCTGGGAAGGACATGTCCTCCCCTGGCAGACAGATGGGGCGCACAAACTGAGTCATCTTGGCACACTTGCCTTTCTCCTTTTTCAGTTTGACGAGCACTGAAAGTGAAGCAGTGAGTTTTCATAAGACTTCCATGCAATGCTTAGGACCACACATACCAGAGTATTCAGTCTCTCAGCGTTCCATATACTGCCACTGATTTTTAATCTCTGGTGTACAATGAAAAGTCAACGGACATCTGTGAAGAAGTGGAGAATAACAACCGTGACTTGCTGAGTGTAATCACAGTGAGGAGCTAGGACTGAAGACTGAGTTAATGATCACCAACAGTGAGTCGCCGGGTGTAATCACAGGCAGTAGTATGGGCTGAGGATTGAGTTAATGATCGCCAACAGTGACTCGCCTGGTTTAATCACAGCAGGGAGTTTTGACTGAGGACTCTGTTAATGATCACCAACAGTGACTCGCTGGGTATAATCACCATGAGCAGTTTGGACAATAAATATCCCATCCCAAAATACACATTACTAGTTTCAGCAATGGCTTCATATAGATGCAGGGAAACATACTTACCGATGTCATGGACGGTTGGATTATACACAGAGTATTTGTCGTAGAATATGTACTTCTCAATTTGATGTGACTTGGTGTTCGGTCCCGTGTCGTTGAAGCGGTGCTGACCCAGGATGACACGTACTTGGGATGCCAGAGGACTATATGTAAGACAAATACAACAGGACTGTACGGAACTCTGTGGTTATGCCAACAAAACAGGGTTACTTAATCGCTCTGGTAAGATCACGTCCAACTGCATTAATGGTGAGATGTAATTATTTAGCTTGGGGTAAAATGTGAAAGATGTCATAATAATTTGGCAGAGGGAGGACAGCCCGTACGCAATGTGAGATCCAGTACAGTTTATTACTCACAGAGAGGTAGTAAACTGATGCCTTACTGGGTGTGAAAGCATACGCCTGCTGCTTTCTGCTCAGTGTGACATGCTTTTCTGTATTTTTTATCTATGCAGAGGGTGATAAATTAAGCCCTGTCAAGGTCTTTGGATGTGCAAAGAATAGAACAGCAGCCCTGTGGGGCAGCCAGCAAGTTTTCACATATCCCATCATGCACAGCGTGAGAGTCACAGAAGCGCAAGTGTGTCTACAGGCAAGAGCAAGTTTTTGGTGTCAGAGCACAAGATCAGAAGAGTCCGGCACCCTAGGAACCTCAGGGGTTGTGTGATACAGCCACCCAAAGAAAGAGGCAGTGCACGTGGCGGAACTGCAATGCCAGGTTGATGCATGGAGTGGACTGGGCAAGGCCCTCTTCAGACCCCCACCATGGGGGACATATATACACATAATTGGATATTAAACTGCTAAAATACAGCTCTAGAACAAAAATTAGAGACCGCAGCACAATATTTTGTTTCACTCATTTCTCAAAGTATGCGTGAGCATCTGTGAATATATAATACATACATATATTTATTTTGCAAACTGCAGCCTGGTGATTCTCTGTTTCTCATTAATGAAGGGCTTCTTCCTTGCTTTATGGGACTTCAGTCCTGCTTCTAGGAGCCTAATACAAACCGTCCTAGCAGTGCACTTCACACCTGCACTTAATGTTTCCCGTTCCTTTTGAAGGTCACTTGAGGTCATCCTCCGATTCATGAGAAATTGTCAGATAAGTTAACGGTCATCTCGGGCATTATAAAGTCACTTCCGCCCTTTATCTGTCTGGTTTCTGGTCATTCCCACTGTCTCCTGCTTCACTTTGTTCTGGTATACTGCTGTCTTAGAAATTTTGAACCTGGAACCAACTTGCTGCTCGGCGTAGCCTTCAGCCAGAAGAACCAGGATTAAGCCAGGATTTAAAAATGCAGATTAAACAAAAAATATATAGAGTGGTCTGTTAATTTTTTCCTGAGCTGTATACTACAAAAGGCCTGTCTGATATCCATGACATGCAAGGAAGGGAGAGCTGGTCTTACTTTCCAGAAAAGCAATGTGCTGCCGAGAGCACCCAGCAGGGGGCGATGAGCGTGCCTGCACAGAAGGACTCGCCGATGTAGATGGCCGCCATCCATGGGTGTGCTCCCGGGAGGGCCGTGTGACCCCCCACGATGCGAGGTCGCGCAGACCTTTTCATGTGCCTCGTCCCACAGGTTGGGGGGCGACTGGGTTGGGTTTGGGTCGCTGTGGTGGGCTGAACGGTTGGCATTACCAGGCGAGTATCTGCTGGGGAGGTGGGGTGGGGTGGTTAAGTATCATACAAGGAGCACCTTAAGTTCCTGAAACCTGTAACCTGTTCAGGAGCCACACAAAAATTGGACCGAGACTGGGTTCCATAGAAGTTCAGCGAAGCAGCACTGGTATGATGTCTCCTCTTAGAACATATAAAGAAAAGAAGGAGAACATATAAAGAAAATAAGAAGAAAATAAGAGCTTTGAACCCATAACCTTACAGCTGTGAAGTATAGCCCAAACAGCTCAACCTCACTGAGAGGCAAAAGCGACAAGCGTAAGGAGAAGATATTCGAGGTGGCTGTACTCAGGAAATCGTGTGCCGGGACGTTACTTCATTACCCGCCCTTTGAGGCCAACTTCATATAGCTTCATTAGCCCAACACTGGAAAGCCTGAGGTTACAGTCACCTCCAAGCTGTAATAGAGATTTTTCGGTTCAGTCTGAAATGAGCCGTCCGGCAGAATGAGCCATCAGCTCCTTGGGCTACGATCGACTGCTGCTAATGGAAAGAGCTACTTTCACGGACGGTGGAGCAGATTAGCAGGCAAGGTCTGGATGGGCGAGAAACGTTCTGATGCGGACAGAAGGAGAGAGGGGGAGTCTCACTCACTGCCTGGCAGCCTGCAGGATGGGACGTCGCAGTACTCCCAGGAGATGGCTGTGTTCTTCAGGGTGTAGCACCAGGGCATCGTGTCCCCGTCCGGGTTCCTGCAAAGGACACATGCTCAGCTTCTGGGGGACCTTCTGTTGTACTGTCAAACCTTGTATACTGTTCGAATTTATGTAAAAAGCACAGTCGAGTGAATGGGTACAAGCTCAATATGTCTTTCCCTGAATCTCATGACACAAGCTAACCCTCACACAGATACCCCCATACCCCCATACCTGCAAAAAGCATGATCCCCCAGACCCAGCTGCATGGTGCTTTCCACATTGGTCAGCAGGGCGGCAGTCTCTGCATTGGCGAGGCTCAGCTCAGTGTGCAGCAGCTCTGAGCTCCAGGGTAGGCAGTGGGCACCAGACAAAGTTGTGCTGGCGGTGCCACGGTAATCAACGCCGTTGCCTTCATAGCAGCGCTCCTCTAGGTCTGCAGGGGGTGTATACATGACCACATAAACTATTAGCAATTATACTATTTTTTGTTTATTATTATCCAAATATGCAAATAAATAAAAACTATGCAGGGCAAAACTGCAAACAGCAGATAAATGTATTTGTGTATTTTTCATCCCTGAATATTTACCCAATTTCCGTGGGAATTGTTTCAGTTTTTCCCAACCATTAACATATTTGATTTCCCAACCAACACGCTGAATTACTTCAGAAGGACCAGCAGAGGGCGTGTTCTGAGCATTCAGTTGCAACATACACCAGACTTAAAACAGCAATGAATTTCGGCAGCCTGCCATTTGGATGCAGGCCATCCAGGGAGGGTATACTTACTGATACTGCAGTGGGGACCCCCCAAGCCAGCCCTGCAGGCACACACAACTTCCCCCGTGGAAGTGAGGCTCCGACACGTCCCCTCGTTCTGACACGGGTTTCTATCACAAGCTGTGCGGTAAAGCATGCATTGTTACATTAAGATATGCAGTTCACCAGTATTCACAGTACAAGGTGTCTTTTGTAATACTATGTGAATCATTATTCTGGCAAAAACATGTGATTAAAGGTTTTAGCTAGTAAGCCAGAGGATGTCAACTCAAGCACCAGAAGCAGCCTTACTGTTGTACTTTTGAGTAAAGTACCGAGATTCAATGAATAAGGCAGCCAGATGTCTGCAGCAGTAAGAAGTGACAGGATAGGGAACGGAATTTGCTCAGAAGCTGAAATGTGATTGCATAGGCAGGGGTAGTTCTAGGATTTTTAAGGTGGGAGGCTAAAGACGGATCATAATTCATACGGAGGGGTCAACCTTACCCTTAACCAATGATACATTATAAATTGCAGAGTGATGGTTGAGGACACTCTGTTGGCCTATCAGCTTTCAACGGGGGCCAGTGCCCATGTGGCCCCGCCACTGTAAGCACCCCTAAGCATATCTGTATCTCTGTATCTCTGCTTTAAATGTTTATAAATGCTCCAACATCCAGCACCCAGCAGGAGAACAAAAGAGAGAATGTGGTCATTCCATAGGCAACTCAGTAGTAACAGAAGCTTTGTCAGGCAGTCCTAGTTCTGTTCTGCTATGAACTGTAATGGTATAATGACATTTAAAATATACATTTATTTAGCAGGTGCTTTTATCCAAAGCAATGTACAACGTACAGAAACCAGAGTCAGCCAATCCCTGGAATAATTGGAGGTAACGGCCTTGCCCTAGGACCCAGTGCCGATGTCACTTTGCCAACCACGGGATTTTAACCAACAACCCTGTGATTGCAGGCCCAGAGTCCTAACCCACAGAGCCACTTAATATCAAGCACCAACAAAACCTATTTATATGTCTGTATTAGGACTGCCAATTGATTAACAAAAAAAATTAATCACACAATTTGCAATGAATTGATCGCGATTAATCGCAATTTAAAACTTTTTTCTTCTTAAGACTAAAGCTTGTTATAATGAATATTTAAATGTAAATCACCAAATTAATGTAGGATCATCACAATGGACAATATTTCAGACACTTTTGTTCAATAGCATTTTTAAACAGTAGGAGTTTGTCTCTGTACAATTAGTCTTTCTGACTAATTTTAAAGATGCTTACAGTGTACCACATAATGAACCAAGGATGTCGATTGCCACATAATGCACTGCGCAATGACGTTGGTTGCCAAGCTCTATTGTCTCTGGTTAGGATGAGGTTTGCAGCATCCGTGTCATAGATCAGCCCCCACACCGGAAACAAAACACAGCTGCATTAATTGCGTTCATAATTTAAATTCATTAAATATTTTAAATTAATCGCAATTATTAATACGTTCATTTTGACAGCCCTAATATACAAACTTTTTGACTTTTCCATGAGTGGGGTATAACAATATGGTTTCAAATACTAATCTGTCTTGCTGTAAAAAATAAACATAAAATATTTCTTAGTAGTGACTCGAAGTTTATCTTCTTTTAAAGTGAAACAGATGAGATGTTTCTAAAGGCTTTAGGGCTGGGGTGGACATAAGATGAGTCGGACCGGATGGGTTGAACCCTGTAGAGAGGTTTGGGAAGGTTGTGAAAATGTCAGCCCGTGTTGCTGACAGAATTCCGAGCTTTAGGGGGCTGCAGGCAGAGTGCGACCCATGACATGCTGAGCTATATACTGTAACACAGCAAGAAGCCTAGGCAGTATTTGCTGCCCCCCAAGAGTGAAAAGAACTGTCCCTGCCCCCAGGCCGCCCAGCCGTACCTGTATATCGGGCACGCTCGCACACGGCCTGGCCTCCCACGCACGTGCACTGCTCCACGCCACGCATATGAATTCTGCCCCATGACTCGCCCAGGTTGTAGTGCTTCCGGTGTGCCTCTTCGTAACACTTCTCTAATGTGGGAAGGGGGTGGGGTAGGGAGAGGCACAGGCTTGAGAATGAGGTGGAAATGTTAGAACCCAAGGCTAGACTGGAGAGCCGGGCGGGGGGGACTGCGCTACATGAATCACAAGTTTTGGCAAGCGATACATCTGACATAGAGCCATACTCACCTCTCATATGGTACATTCCGCTACTGCTGTTTCTGTCTTAAATGACTCTTTTTAACGTTATGATTAAATAAACCTATTAAGCACTCAAACTTGAATCTGTTGTGAGTACATGTTTGTCTAGGTGTTTATATTTGATACTACTGTGTCCTACACTAGTGGCCAAAATTGTGGAAATACATCCAAGTTTTAAAGATTGCAGCATTTTATTCCAGTTACTCCAGTTCCTTATTTAATCGTCCAATATATAATATTTGTAACATTCATTAATTGTTTATAATCATTATAATATGCCAGTATTCGTCGAGTAATTTTTAAAACGTAATGCCAAAAATGCTAGGTGTTTCCACAATCTTAGTCACTGTTAGGTAGTTTACAGTAAACAATATAACGCCTATATTTAGGGCTTCATTTGACCAAATAATTTGGACCATCCCGACAAATGGTACAGAGATATCATGCTGCAATATCAAATAATATCATAGATAATACATTATATCTGTATAAATTGAAATAGTAATTTAGTCTAACTGTATCCACCTTGCTCTGAGTCCCTTTTTACTAATGTAATAGTACAATGCCCCAGCAAAGACAGTCCTGAGCCTTGCTCTGTTAAAGAATGCTGGTATAGATGGTTCAGGCATTGCGATTTTATTCTGTTGTGTTTGACTTGTCTTGAGGTTCTTCATATTTGTCTGATGGTTATAGTTGTTTACATTTGCCTGTTACTTCTAGGTTTTATATTTGTTTGATATTTTCAGGATTGTCACATTTCACTGATACTCCTCAGTGTTTATATTTCTCTAATGCCCCTGGGTGTTGATAAATGCCTGATACTTCTCAGTGTTTATATACTTCACTCTGTTTATATATTTGTTGTACTCCAGCTCCTCTGTTCAGTTCCTTTTATGGCCGTGTTTAACCGGAGATGCACACTTTTTACTATGGTGAGGCAGGTGGACAGGGCTCACCCTGTGAGCATAGGCTCCCGGTGAAGGGCTCTGGACAGTGGCACACAAAAGCCCCCCATCGAGGGTCACTGGTGCACAAACCGCCGTTGGCGCATGGGTGGTCCTGGCATGGATCCGCTGCTGTATGGGCAAACACCAGCCGTGGGGAGGGGGGTTGGCCAGGGGCTGGAGTGACAGGGTAAGAGCAGAAAGGGCAGCACCTAAAATCACACAACCTCACCTACCGCTGGTGCCCAGTTCTTCAGATACACAGAAGGCCCACTTTCTGTCCCGGTCAAAGTTGGAGGTTGTGGAGCACCTGAAATTCAGATATGCAAAAGATTCTGCTAACTCTGAATGAGGGGCTGAGTTTGGTGGTAGGTCTCCTTATAAAGAGGTAGACACCTATATATCTTTAACTCTGAATGAGGGGCTGAGTTTGGTGGTAGGTCTCCTTATAAAGAGGTAGACACCTATATATCTTTAACTCTGAATGAGGGGCTGAGTTTGGTGGTAGGTCTCCTTATAAAGAGGTAGACACCTATATATCTGTAAACAGCAAGACCATATGTGACTTGAAAAGCTGTACAGGACTTTATGGAGTTCACCAGAAACAATCAGTGAAAGCATTACTGAGACTGTGATATCTGAAACAGTACCTCATATTAATTGTAAAGATCACCGCAACACTAACAGCTTTTGGAGAAGGCAGTCAATGAACATCATTCATGGGTTTTAAGACCTCAACCTTCAGTCACACCTTTTTTCAGCAAGCCAACTACCAACCAGCTAAACATGGTAAGTCTGGGCTAGAAAATGTTCAATATGATCCTTTAACCAAGTTCAGTATTCAAATTCAAATTGACATCCTTCTATTAATGACTGTTGGGTAAAAATCAAGGAAGATACTGTAATTGTTGGAACTTGTACATTCCCAGAAATGTAAACTCTTTATGCAAATAGTTTTGGTTTATTTCATAGTGAATTGTCTAGTTTTTGCTCGTTCACATGTGCTGGTATGTGATCCTGACTGAGATGTCAGAAGATAATGGAAGAAGGTCATCTCCTCACACAAAAGAGATGGAGCAATTTTTTTGTTTGTCTTACCAAAAACGGGATGAATGGGTGGGGAGACACTGGTGGTGCACCATCCCAGCATAGCGGAATGGGAATTTGCACTCTTGTCCATCTACGGTAAACACTGAATCACGACCACCACTATTAGTTCGCTTACTAATATTCAATTCAAAATAACCTGTAATTACCCACAAGCTAAACCAAAGTTTCCACAGCAAGGCTACAGCTGCAACTATAACAACGTTTTACCTTTACCGAGACTCCTTTTTTCTGTGGTCCTTGTGTTGATAACTTCCGATCCGGTAAGTACTCCGCGCTGCAAATATAGGCATTAATGAAAATTAAGCTGGTCATTCTCCGTTTAGGCAGCAGTTAAAGTACACCAGTGGTGTGGTAAATTTCATCATTAATGTTCGTGAAATCCATGTTATCATTTATCCCACGAAAACATAGAAAGTCGCGCGTAATATAGATTTACGGGCTGCAATAAGGACTTAAATGTATCTTAACGCCTTGTAATGCCAAGTAGACACCTTTGGGAATATCTTTGCGTCTTTTCCCAAAAGTCACCCGCTTTGTTCTTTTTTCATATCTATAGTTATGTGGCTGAGTCAGTAAAACAAGATACAGACGTATGATATATGAACTATTTGCGCCAAAACACGGTATTAAAACCTCTTTATGGTAGGCACTGCAACAGCGAACTATAGCTTTATTTTGCAAGAGAAACTTACCGTCGTACTCCCGCTGAACACATAACGTAGAAGAAATAAAGCGAATATCGCCCTCGCTAGCCGATTCATTTGCGTTCTCTTAACCTGCAAGGATATGAGTCCCAGAAGGATGTGTGACAAATGTGAGTTTGTTGTCCCCAGTGACACCTTCTTAAGTTAATTCCTTCCAAGAGTGGAGAAGAAGTGTATTGGTCCGAGGAGCCACATGCAACTATGCAGAAGTGATATTTATCCAGTAAGTGGGGATTCTTGTTTCACAGCTGCGTCACTTGGGAAAGACCTTTTCTAAAGGTTAGGTAATAGATCTGCTGTGGGACATGCCCTAAGGATGAGAAATATACAGGAGAGGGGAACCACTTTTTTTAAGAGGGAAATTTGTTTTCAGATAAGATACTTGATACTAAACAGCAGGATTTAAAAGGCAGAGAACAGTAACAAAATTAAGAGAAAAAAAAACTTTTAAGTTTTAAAAATACTTTTAAGAAATTTTTAAAACACATCTTTATAATGAAGTACTTTCAAGATGGTACCAGTGTTTTGTGTAATGTATGCATCTTTTAAATATCTTTTAGTGTCTGAATCTAGAGACCAAACAGTTATTGTGACAATGAAAGATAGATGATGGTGATTATAGATAGATAGATAGATAGATAGATAGATAGATAGAGTGAAACTGTATTAATTATTTTTGAAATGCAGTTTATCAACTCACACACTTCATTGCAATAACATTAAAATGCGTTTATTCCCATTTATGAACAGTAACAAAATTCAGGGGGGAATTACAACCATAGGGTAATAATCCATACAATTTCACAAATCAATAACAGAAGCCTTTTTTTTCATATAGAAACTTTTTACAGCGCAACAGTGTATCTGATTGTTGTTCATTTCTAACCTTTTTTTTTCATTGACAGCATCCAGAAGTAAGGAGACTGAGAGTGTTTCTTGGGATGACCTGGCCAACCTATTTAATCAAGGAGCATTGCATTGCTGACTTACTGCAGGCAAAACAAAAACAGATAGACAAAGCATTCGTCCAGGCCTATAGCCAGCTAATTAGACTGCCTTCAGTACTGTCTTAGTCAGAGCAGAAGAGGGAAAGTCATTTGCAGATAAGATACTTGATACTAAACAGCTGTATTTACAAGGCAGAGAACACGCACGAGTGACTCTGCAGAAATAGCACATAGATTTGTTGAACATCAAAGAGTTTATTTACATACAACATAGATAATTCACTTACAGATAAACATGAAACGAACCTGGGCTGTTTGTAATAGGCTGTTTCCATACAGACTTTTACAGGAACAAGCACAGGCTCAGGAAATATTATCCTTTATATTGTCCAGATGGGGAGATCCTAAAAACTGAAAATAAAGACATAATTTAACAATTTAACAACATGGCCAAAATCACCCGAATATATTGCAGAGCAATAATCTCACACTGCTATAGCTAGAATGTACTTTTTAAACGTAATTTTACTTGATAATTACAATATGAAATAACTACTGACAGTGGCCACTTTATTAGGTACAACTGCCTATTAATGCAAACAGCCAGTTCCTGCAAACTGTAAATTAGGTGGCTGAAAATTATTATATACAGCAAACAGTCAGAAGTAAAAGGCTCGGTTACTGTACTGCTCAGTGCTAGAATGGCTCAGATGCTCATGATTTCGAATGTGGCACAATTATTGGTGCTGTAGGTGGTGATTTTCATACCCCTGCGGTATCTAAAGTTTTCACTGGACGGTGTAATGAATAAAACCCATCCAGGCAGGATCAGCTCTGTAGCTGAAAACACTGTATTAATGAGAGAAGTCAGAGGAGAATGACCAGGCTTGTTAAAGCTACCAGGAAGACCACACGTACAAAAGAAGGACAGGTAAGTACAGCAGAGGTGTGCAGAATGAGATCTCTATGTATAAGTCATCCACCCCTTAAGCAGATCTGGAGATAATAGGGGATCTTACCTGGTGCATAGGAGTACCTAATAAAGTGGCCACCAAAGGTATATTTAGTATTACAGCTAAAAACTATAGAATATGTTATAATAACGTAACTAATAACTTACACTTGTTAGTTAATAGTAACATTCTACAAAAATCAGCATTTGATAGTTCTAGACAATTAACAATTTGTGTGTTTACAGATATTTTTTTTTGTCTTTGACCCCCATCTACTGCAGTCCTATCTCATTTTATCTCACAGGAAGCCAGGCCTGTACCTGCTCTCTTCAGCCCTGACGGACAGGAGGGGGGACAGGTCGGAAGATTGGTACATCCCTGACCTCGTTCTGCCCTGGCATCCTCGTAGGTCTGGCATCAGCCCCCCCAGACAGAGGCTGGGGTCCAAGCTCCTCTCTGAGGCATCTTCCAGCCGCACCCCATCCACGTCAATGACCCTGCCAGCGGGAAGTGCTGGGGAAGACGCCCCCTTGCGGTATGTTGTGGGAGTGTGCGTCTCTTCACATCCTGGAAACAAACGAAAAAATAAAATCAAGATCCACATCATTGATCTGGGCTTAGATCCAAAATTTACCCAAACAACTAGTACTGATAAAAAATGA
>JAODJU010000014.1:12072344-12085492 GCA_026776725.1 Gnathonemus echidnorhynchus
ATCCTTGGGTTCCTTTAAATCAGAGCTAGATAAGATTTTAACAACTCTGAGCTATTAGTTAAGTTCTCCCCAAGCGAACTTGATGGGCCGAATGGCCTCCTCTCGTTTGTATAGTTCTTATGTTCTTATGCTTTGTAATGGAGCAGACCTTGTCTGTGATGTGCTGCTTAGGTAGGTAAAAAGGATCTGTCTGTTTTACTGACAGAGGGAGTGGGTAGCACAGGAGTAGGAGTAAACACGCTGAGTGTTTCTTGGTTCTGTTCCTACCAGTAGCACGCTGAGTGTTTTTTGGTTCTGTTCCTACAAGTAGCACGCTGTGTTTTTTGGTTCTGTTCCTACCAGCAGCATGTTAAGTGTTTTTTGGTTCTGTTCCTACCAGCAGCATGTTAAGTGTTTCTTGGTTCTGTTCCTACCAGGAGCACGCTGAGTGTTTTTTGGTTCTGTTCCTACCAGCAGCAAGCTGAGTGTTTCTTGGTTCTGTTCCTACCAGTAGCACGCTGAGTGTTTTTTGGTTCTGTTCCTACCAACAGCATGCTGAGTGTTTCTTGGTTCTGTTCCTACCAGTAGCACGCTGAGTGTTCCTTGGTTCTGTTCCTACCAGTATAAATGATGTTGTGTTCTATTTAGCCCCAGTAGCCCAGACCAGATTTTAAACACCGATACCACTTGAACTGCAGTTTGTACAATTGACAGAATTGGGCAAGATATGATAGTAATGTATTTATAATTTATAATGTAGCTGGGTAAATGTGGTGATACAGGGTTGTATACTGTAGGTGTGGTGTGGCGCAGCATTGTCTCGCATTAACTAGGGTTTTTGGAGTGTGGTACCATGTGATGCAGTCTAAGATTAGCCATCTGAGATTGCGTAACCCTGCTAAGGTGTGGTACAGGCAAAAATGATCAGAGTTGTATAGCGGTAAGCTGTGGACCAGAAATAAGTACAAACATGCGTGTTGTTTTCATCACATTTGGTCAGCAAGTGAAACAGATCGACTGGCCTTAGAAGGAGTCATTTGTATTTCCCAGTGCCTAAGATCTTACTTTCCTGTTAAGCTGTACCCCTAACCCAGCCCTGTGATTTGGAACTCCTCTGGTTGGGTTTATTGATGTACCCAGGCAGGTCACTGGCAATGTGAAGCAGGATGAAGGTGTCTCAGCCTATCCAAGGACACCACTTACTTACGTTGACCCTAATCCACTGACAAGCATCTCAATGCAATAATTTGCCCTTCTGTGTCATTCTGGCTATTATTTTTCACAGCTAGGAACATTCACTGGAAAGGCACAGGGAAGCTTTGCCAGCAAATAGGCCCTTAATCACTATAAATGCAACGTATCAGAGGGTGAATCTCAGCTCTCTGCCTCACCTAAGATACAGGTAGCTCTCGAAAGATGGGGATTAGGTTATAAGATATGTGCTTTAGTTTTATAATTACTTGCTCGCTTGCTGTGAGAATTCTGAAGCATGCTGCGTGCTTTAATATATAAAGTGTCAATCATCTGCTTTGTGTCTGCAAGGGGCCTCACTCAATGAACAGAAAAGGAAAGGATTTCTCAACAGCTCAAGCGGTTGCCGTACGACACCCAAGTAAAGTGTAATTCTAATGAACATGCTGCCCTCTGGTGGACAATCTCCTTATCTATACTGTATTCAACCTTGCACAATCTGGGATCAAATCGTGATTCTGACCCATTGGCCATTACTGTGTCTGCCTGATTTTGCCCAAAACTGGATGATTTAGATAAGCAGGTGATTATTTCTTTATTTTTTATTAGAAAAGAAAAAAAATATGCAGTGACACTGTACTTAGCCTTCCACACTGGACTTCCAGTTCTCACTATCTTCACTGAGACCCTAACGGGTTATGTACCAGTTACTGAAAATGCATGGTAGAGAGCTGACTCTCATTAACCTTCCCGTGGTGCTCGTAGGTGGAACCCTCTGACATATGACAGCAGGCAGCAATTATTCTGCTCACCAGAGGATGGCAGTCTAGTTAAATGTCATGTGGACTTGCATAGCACCTTCGCCAAGGAAACGGATGTAGACGCAAGTCAAATCAGCTAAAGGTCTCACCTTTATGAAAATGAATCAGTTAAAACTCGGGAGCTAGCACAAATGCATTATTAAACATTGCATAACAAATTAAAAGGCCCTCTTGTTAGACTCTAGTCACGTGTTTATTTCCTGTGTAATTACTGCCAGCAGTGTAGACAGTATCGGCCAGCAGTATCAGCCCCAGTACCACTTCATGAAAGATGGCGGTGGTTCATTAATGCTTAATCAAACAGCACCACATTAATTTTGTTCGGGGATATTGCTACCAAGCTGTGTGTTCGGAGGGGGTGTGGCTTGATGTGAGCTCCGCCCACTATGCACCCAGCGTGAGCTTTGAAGGAGTCACAGCGCAGGTGAAAAATGGAAAAACGATGCCTCAGCCATGACTTCACCACACAAGCAGACCCAAAGCACAGAAAAATGATTATAGACCTCCACTCACCACTGACCCTCCCCATACTTAGCCAAGTGTTTAACAAAAACCCTGAAAAGTATCACACAGGCAAAAGTGAACAAGCTGACAGAGGTTCCTGCCAGAGGTAACACAAAGCTTACGCCTCCTCAGAGAGGCAGGGGGATTTAAGGCATGGGAATAGAAACCTCTCTGCGTTTCCGCTGAAGATGTGTCACACATACAGTCCGTGAGGAGACGCGGACCTTTCAGGAAAGAAGGCACTGTTTCTCTTGCTCCCTCGCTAACCGCCAACTCACAGAGCTAAAACCGTTCAGAGAAGAGGTGGAAATACAAATTGGCGAGAGGAGAGGAAGGATGACTGAAAGAGGGACAGACTGCGTCCAGGCCTGAGCTGGACAGTCCTGTGGCTGTGCGTGGAATCCACACAAATTGCACGGAGTGGTTTGGCAGGGTAACACAGAGGAGTGCATACAGAATGACACACGTATGGAGGCGAAGGCATTCAGCCTCGCGCACACACAAACACACAAGGTAGACAGAGCTGGCATTTCAGGTATGTTTATTAAGTCCAATCAAATGCGTACAGGAAGACTCAGAAATAAATACTAACATAAAACATGGAGCAGAATGGTAGTGAATGGATGGTAACTCAACAATGCTTTGGGTAAACAGCCGGAAAAAGTGCAGTGTTCTGTGCTGAAGTCTTAGACCTCCAAGAGAAATAATGTTTAAATTTACATTGCATAAAGGTATGTTAGCTCAGCCTTTTCAAAACCTCTCCTCAAGTCAGACCCATCCAATATGTACCCATGAATTTGTTTAAATTGACCACTAGCATACCATGTTTGGCTAATCAATATCTCATAAAATCACCTAAGTCAAATAACTAAAGTTGGCGGGTGATGAAATTTAGCAAAAGGAGCAAAATGAATACGTCATTGCTGTTTCTTCAGAATACATGAATTTATACATGAAAGCAAACTAGTAAACAGCAGCAAGCTAACATGAATGATGTTTCATTTAAACCATTATTTCTCAGTCCGGTCCTCTGGGACCCACAGATGGTCCAGGTTTTTGCTCCCTCCCAGCTCACCTGCACAGTCTGAGGGCCTCTGAGGAGCGGTTTGCGAAACGCTGATTTAAACCAAATCCTGTTTTCCAAGCATTGTTGAATTGCATTTTATGGGGAGACAAGACAGAAAGACGACATTACTTTTAGTGGTATTTATTTTAGTGGTATATATATTTTATTTATTAAATAAATAATTTAATTATTTATTTAGTGGTATTTATTGGACCAAGTTTAAGATAGCAGCATATATTGGTGACCTCATTTTGGGTTTACGCAACATACGGGTTGGAGTTGTATGAAATACAAAGCCAGGAGCCAAAGCAGTCTGTTACTCTGCTGGCTTCATGGTCAGCCACAGGTAACTGGCACTCACTTCCTGAATGTCGGACAAAATCAGCCCAAATCCCTATGGGGTCCCGTCAGGACTAAAGCACTGTGTCAAACCATCCACAGAACCTGCTTTGGGTCCGAAGCAGTACGGTGTAAACACTCACGATTGCCCATGAATGAGGAAGTAAAACTTAGAGGCGGAAATAAGAATGAACTGTATCTACAAATAAAATATCAAAAATATAAAGTGTCATATTTTAGTCATGGTTGAAATCTGGAAAATAGCCCCAAATAGAGGGCTTAGCCTCTTTTTGAATGTTTAGGAAGTTCGTTTTTGAATAAATAAAAGTGCATCCGCCAGATGTGACGTGGGTCGTTTCAGTCATCTCAGTCCACACCTCCGCACACGCACACGCACGCTGAAGCATCACTCTCCCGGGGTACCTGAACCTCCCCGAGCATCCACCTCGCTCCTGGAGGGGGCCTCTGGCGGCAAACGGAGCGGGGATCCTGAAACATCCCCATCTGCGACCGGGGTCAGGTCGGCCTCGCTCTCCTCCTCCAAGGCCAGGAAAGGGGCGGGGCTCCGGGAGGATGGCGGGGCGTGCAGCGGCCGTGCGGTGCTGCTGGGGCCGTTGCCGCAGACGGGCAGGGTGGAGTCCAGGCTCTGAAAGTTCCGGCTGGCAGTCAGGGTGCTACGGCGGGACGCGGGGGTGGGGTGGACGGCCTTAGGTTCGGGCTCGGGTTTGGGATCAGCGGGAGTCCGCAGGAAGTCGGGCAGCACTAGAATCTGCTCAGTCAGTAATCCTCGCTGGTCGTCTGCCCGGCAGCTTTGGGCTCTGGACAGAAGCTCAAAGAACTCTGCAAAGCCAAATGTGCCAGTGGCAGACAGTAAAGGAGACAAACAAACAATCAGTCTGTTACAGTCACACGTACACCCCAGGAAAAATAACTGAAATAATAATGTGTATAACTAAGGCTGTATGCAGCTGGGATGTTAGAGAGGAAGCAGAATGAAGCTGTAAGCAGCTGGGATGTTAGAGAGAGGAAGCAGAATGAAGCGGTAAGCAGCTAGAATGTAAGAGAGGAAGCAGGATGAGGCTGTAAGCCGCTGGGATATTAAAGAGAGGAAGCAGAATGAAGCTATGTGCAACTGGGATGTTAGAGAGAATAAGCAGAATTAAGCTGTAAGTGGCTGGGATGTTAGAGAGAGGAAGCAGAATGAAGCTGTAAGCAGCTTGGATGTCAGAGAGAGGAAGCAGAGCAGAGTTACCTTCAGCTTCATCTATATTAATCTTTTTTTTCTCCCCGTGTTTGATAGGTCGCCCCCCGCTGGAGCCCCCTCTGGCCATCACACAGCCCGACTTTCCAGGTCTCTCATCCCCCTGGGTGGCAACAATGAAAACAGACCACATTAAGGGTCAGGACTGGGGCCATTCAAGATCCAAACAGGCTACCACCATCTGCCTCCCATAATGCCGTGAGCTTACACACCCTTATTGTAGCTCCAGCCTGAGTAGTGTGTGTGCATGTCTGTGTATACATGTGTGGTTATTACATTTACACAGTTACAGTAAGTAGTTGCTTTCTGCCTGACTTTCAGGTGTTTGAATGTGTACATTTGTGCTTGTTAGTGCATTTTGCACATGTGCACATGTGTGTGTTTATGTGTGTGTGGGCATGTAAATATTACATTGTGGAGACCGAATGTCCTCCGCAATGTGATGAAAACATATTATTTTGACCTTGTGTGACATTTTTCCGATCCCCACAATGGGAAACTCAGTTTTATCAAAAAAAAAATCTGTGTATGTAATCAAAAACACAAAAATGTCCAAAAAAATGTGTATTTTGTTTGGTCACTTATGGTTAATGTTACAGCTGGGTAGAGGTTAAGGTTGTCATAGCTGGGATTAGGATTATGCCCATAGAAATGAATGGATGGTCATCACAAACATATGAGTACAACTCTCTGTGTGTGTGTGTGTGTGTGTGTGTGTGTGTGTGTGTGTAATAGGATGAAATCACAATGTGATAAGAAGTATTATTTGGACATTGTGGGGACCATTTTTTCAGGGCCCACAAAGTTCTGTGACTGGAAGCAAAAAACTAAAAAGGCAATAAGTCTTGTATTTTGTTTGGTTACTTATGGTTAAGTTAGGGCTGGGTAGGTGTTAGGGTAATTATGTGGGGACTACAGTTTTCCCTATAGAAATGAATGGAGAGTCCTCACAAAGATAGAATTACAAATGTGTGTGTGTGCGTGTGTGTATATATATATAGATATAGATATTCAGACTGAGAATTAGACAGGTTATACCAGCCAGAGGCAGCACAGACAGCAGATGACAGGGCGTCGTTAGGAGGGACCAGAAGCGGAAGGGTGTTGCACGAGGAAACTGCATGCCGTTAGGGGTGGCAAGGCTGGATACAAACCCCAGTGTGTAAACAAGTGGAAGAGACACGCATAACTGCGTCACGTGACACACCACATACACACATACACACACTCTTACCGCTGAGGAGCGGCTTCGTGTGGTCAGAGGTGGTGCACGGCGAGAACCCGAGGCACCAGGCTTCTGTTTGTCTTCTGTGGAAACAAAAACAAATGGAGGGGTTAGGGTGTCAGACTTATCTGCAATATCACTTGCTACCACTAGGGGTGGCACAAGCTCCTCAGACATGAGGACCAAGGATAAGGATATGACATCATATTTGCCATGTGTCAAAATTCCACGATGTGCCCTTACTCTTCTCCAAAAGTATGCATGCTATGTTAAATGTGGTGTAACCTTCTCACAAGAACGTGACTCACATTTTTGTATAATTTGGTTGCTAGATCACCCACACCTGAATACACAGCTCACACATACAGTTAATACCTTTCTCTCACTTATAATAATAAACAGAAGTGCTATTTCTTCTTCAATAGCTTTCTTCAACCAGACAGGATTACATGCAAAAAAACTGATGCCAAAATATCACCTCATGTCATGGATTTTTATATCTGTCGTTGCTTAATGGCACAGTATTTGCACAAACACTCTCCTAGCTACTGCAGGCAGCCTGTGACTCATGGCTGAGAATTACATGTATGCAGAGAATTATCCATCAGACAGGGTGCTTACGTGTATGTATGTCTGTTTCTTTATGTGTGTTTGTGGAGACGTTTAGTTGTTTTGTGGATATTTTTTCAGTGTTACGCAAAATCCTTCTAAATATACTTACGCATATTGTGCATTCGTGTGTATACCTTTTTTTGAAGCGTGCTCAGGCACATCCAGCACAACCCGGCATCCATCTAGACTAGATATGGGTGCTCCAAAATCCAGGGGTCCCGACTCCCCGCTCTACACAGGAACACGGAATGGGGGTATGTCAGACCTCACTCGCACGCCAACACAGCCCTGTCTGCCCCCAGCTGGAGCCACCTTACATAAACCCCAGAGGCTGGAGGTGCTGAGTGATGACGACTCTTCCTGGCTCCTCATTAGAGAGCCCAGTCTACAATGAGTCACATGTTGCATAACTTTTTTTATCTCAAAATTAGTCATATTACAATCACATTTCTCTCTGTTCCCATAACTCCAACATCTGATGCAACTCGTTCTCGAAAAAAGACGATGGAAGCCCATTGTGATTCGGACCACGGCGTGTTGAGGGATGACTTACAACTCTGGCCACCAGGTCGCTCAGATGGAAGCCATATTTTGCTACAACGGGCCGCAAGACCTCTGTGACAGGTTTGTTGGGTTTGGCCTTCAGTCCCACAGAGCGGTTAATCGGGACGAGGTCCAGCCTTAAAGGCAAATGAAGCCAAGCAGATGGACTTGGTCAGGACATCGACAGCAGGGCAGTACTGAGGTTGAGCTGATTTGACACCAATTAAAAGAACAGTTGGTTATGGAATTGAGCAGGGCGTCATTTAATCAAACACACTTACCTGAACAAAGTGCGTTTTTCTAATCTTAGGTCTCTTGTGCTCAAAGTTATGCAGTCTTGGTCCAGAACTAGGGGCTTCAAAAAGTAAAAAAAAAGATCATAAAACAAGAGAACTGCTTGATATATTAGCTTGAGTAGATATAGATATATCAGCCTTCTACTAGCACTTCTATATCAGATGCTCTTCTACTACTGTATTTTATATTAAAGTCACCAGAAGATCTACTACTCTCGTCAGTGTTCTACAGCACGGATCAGTGCTTGAATTATGCCATTTGCTACACTACTATCATGCAGGCAGTCCCCAGGTTATGAACGAGTTCCACTCCCTAAATCTGTCTTTGAGTCAAATTGGTAGGTAAATCGGAAAAAAAGTAACACAGTACTTAGTAATAATAATATTATAGAGAAAATAAAAACTACCTACAGTACTGTACTGTACATTGATTAGACGAACCGCTGATGCCATGCAAGAATGAGTTGTCTGTAAGTCAGAGATTCTTAATCCGGGGACTGTCTGTAATAACCCTGTTTGTAGTGTTATTCACAGTCAGTGATGACTACTGCTGTGCCTGTAGCCTTTGAATACTGAAGGGGGAGGGTGGAGATTTTACCTTCTCTCCCCCAACCAAGAAGAGGTCCACAGAAGCCAGGTTGATGTGGAGTTTCTCACAGAGCTCCAGCAGCAGCTCCCTGACGGATACACCCGGGCGGATGGCCAAGGGGTAACGAGAGCCATCCGGCAAGTTGACAGTACACTGCGCCATGGCTTTATCACACACAGCCCCAGAGGGGCGGGTCTCTGCCTACATGAGTGACATCCAGGACAACCAGTCAGGTAGGGGGCAATGGGAGAGACAAGATCAATGGGACAGGTTGGTAGGGAGTGAGTGGACAATTGCAGGGATCAGTAGTGATGGCCAAATGAAGCTCAATGAACCATTTGCTGTATTTTTTGACCCCACTAGATGGTGCTCTTAGTTTGCTATGGGGGATGTTTTGAGCCCTTTATTGAATAGAGAGCACCACCTAGTGGGGTCTGAAAATATAGCAAACAGTTGGCCATCACTAGGGATGACTATGCCACATAGAATTTCATTGTATATTTTTATACTAATAAAGGTGTCTTATGACACACTTTCCACTTTCACGATGAAATTATTTAAAATTAAAAAAACAATCACTTCGCATTTGATCCAAAAAATTTCCCAAAAATAAACTGAATGGGGGAAGTACGTTGAAAATGAAAACACAGTATGCAATTAAAATGATTAATAACTGTGTTTCTGCAATGCAATTATTCGCCTTCACATACACAGACACTGACCTCAGTTCCGGAGACCAGCTCCAAACTCGTACCCGAGGACAGTGAACCCCGTGACTCCCGTCGGCCATTGCTGCTAGAGAAATCTGCTAAACCAACAACACGGGGGGAGGGGGCATGAGCTCTGAGGTTTAGGCACGCATGGGACTTGTTAAGGACGAGGTACCGACACTCACCATGATTATATTCTCCCAAGTCAGCTTTCTTGGACCCCTTCCCAAAGCTGGTGTTCAGAGTCCAGGAAGAGAAGATCCCTCTCTTCTTGTCTGTGTGTTCCTCTTTGTGGTCCTGGGTTCCTGCTTTGGTCGGTTTTAGTTTCTTACCCTCCTGTCAGATCAGCAACAGAACAGCTTATTTTTTTGTTTGCTTTTTTTAAACATAATTTAAGAGTCGGGGCGGTGCCCCCGATGTGCTAGCTAAAATTGCCCACTGTGGCCCTATCAAATCTGGCCCCCTATCCATCCCCTAGGCCTGTTCTAACTTGTGAATTCTCTCCTGCCCCTTCACCACCTTGGCTACTGTGTGGTGAGCGTACTGGTACAGAATGGCTGCTGTCGCATCATCCAGGTGGGGGCTACACAGTGCTGGTGGATGAAGTGGCTCCCCATTGGTTCTGGGTGTCTTGAAAAACACTTACGACTCTGGTCACCAGGTCGTTTAGATGGAAGCCATATTTTGCTACATTCATTCATTCGTTCGTTCATTCATTCGTTTGTTCATTCGTTCGTTCGTTTATTCATTCATTCATTCATTCATTTAAATAAAGAATTCTATCAACATAGTTCAATAAAGTGGTCTATAGGGAGTTATGGGATGGTGTAGTAACACAACCAAACAGATAAGACCAATTATATCTGAGTGACAATCGAATGGAAGCTACAGAGAAAACAAAACAGAAAGAACCTCGCTGCCCCCTTGGCCTCCCCCTACCTGTAGATCCCAGAAACCCCCAGCCTCTATAATGATTGACATGCTTAAACGGAGTGCTTAATGTGGCCCATGCTCTGCGTGAGAAGCAGGTGATAATGGCGATTCCTTATTTGCTGTCACTGAGGAGCATTAAATAATTGAAAAGGTCATGCAGGAAATGTATGGCAGCACGACAAGGCGAAAGGTTACACCTACCATTGATAAATACTGACTTTTTTTTTCTTCCTGAGGGTAGCCAACAATAGCAATCTTTTGAAATTCTGCAACACTTTAAATTAAGGTCTGCTTTTTAATTATTAATATACTGTCACTAATCATTTGATAATGTACTAATACATAGAAGTATCATTCACAAACCCATTTATAAATGTATTACAATCATATCTTGCCCCTGGTATTTACTAAACAACTTGTAAATCACTTGCAAATACTAAAAAATGGGTTAGTAAACATACTCAGAAATGAGTTTTCAACGAGCATTTGCAAGCTGTTTAGTAAATACTTTGTTAAACAGGAGTATGAAATCTTTGTACTACATTTCAAAATTTGATTCTAAGTTAATCTTTTTTTGTACTAATGGCTTTATTTGCCATTTGCACAAGTAAATTGGAAGACTTCTCTTCACTGATCATCTTGCTCTCTGTAGCTTGGGGGTCACAGACCAGGGCTAGTTGATGTGCAGTGCCTCTTGACGTGGGGGTTAAGGGCCTTGCTCAAGGGCACAAGGACATGTGATTGTTTTGCCAAGGCTGGGGCACAAATCAGCCACCTTCTGATCACAGGTACAGAGACTTAGTATCAGAGATTAGTATCAGTTTATTAACAGTTAAGGAGCTGACCTAAAGTGTTACCATTAGAGTCTCTAAACTGCGTATCATATGTGACTGTGTACGTGCACTGTGATTTCATCTGGGACCTGAGAGCAATACTGCCAGGCTGAATATCCACGCTCACCAGCTACCCTGTACTGTAGTGTTTCCCAACCCGGTCCTCGGGGACCCATAGATGGTCCACAATATATCTTTAATACCAAAAGCAAATAATTATTTTATAGTATGGATACTGCTGCAACAACTCAGCGATTGAATGTCTCCTTTTAGAAATCGCTCCCTGAAAATGAACTGGCAAGCAGTGATTTATCTTCACTCCGCGACCAGGATCACGACGGCGTCTCATTTAGGCTTGTTCTTCTGCCAGGCCCTCCCACACACTGAAATGTACATGCCTGGAAAAGCACTGGCAGCAAGTATCTTGACAGGAACTTTTCTGGACTGGCCAAATAAGGCAAATGTGGTGGGATGTGGCCGGATGTGGTGAAATTCATCTGGGTGTGGCCGGATTTGGTGGAATTCTGTGTGGAGATAGTAGAATTCTGTGTGGATATGGTATAGTTCTGTGGTATATGGTAGAATTCTGTGTGAATGTAGTAGAATTCTGTGTGGAAGTGGTGGAATTCTATGGTATGTGGTGAAATTCTATGGTATACGGTGGTATGGGAGAATTCTGTGTGAATGTAGTAGAATTCTGTGTGGATGTGGCAGAGTTCTGTGGTATATAGTAGAATTCTGTGTGAATGTAGTAGAATTCTGTGTGGAAGTAGTGGAAATCTGTGGTATGTGGTGGAATTCTGTTTGGATGTGATGGAATTCTATGTGGATGTGCAAGAATTCTGTGGTATATGGTGGAATTCTGTGGTATACGGTGGTATGTTGGAATTCTGTGATAAATGGTAGAATTCTGTGATATATGGTAGAATTCTGTGTGAATGTAGTGGAATTCTATGTGGATGTGGTAAAATTATGTGGTAGAATTCTATGTGGAAGTGGTGGAATTCTGTGGTATGTAGTAGATAAAAGTTGGAAAAATGTGCTGGAATTCAGGAAGACATGGTCATGATTCACCTTCCTTGGTGTGGTCAACGTGGAGAAGCTTGAATGGTCAGAGCCAGCACTGTGCTTAGAGAGGACAGGACTGCTAGGTGGTTTCTGGGGGTCAGGCATGGAACGACCTTCAACCTCAGCCAGCATGCAGTCTCGGTACAGGGAGGATCTCAGAAAGCGAGTGTAGCTGTCAAACTTCATCAAGTTGAAGATCTGCAGTGGAAGAAGATGCAGTGCTGCGTTAACATGGATTACAAGACAATTTCTGTAAAGCCAACAGAAACTGTATTCTACTGAGGAACTGACACTGTAATATAACTAGGAGACTTTTCATTTCTCATATGTTTCAGAAAGTAACATTTTTTGTATGTTGACAAACATAGGTGCATCTGTCTCAGTGTTAAGACCAGCCACATGTGTTTATAATCTACCATTAAACTAAACCAAATTACTCCGGGGAGATCAGTTGACCATGCTCTCTGATCCTCATTTGTATGTCACTTTAAACAAAATCATTTTCTAAATATAACAAATTTTGTACAGGTACAAGAATTCTTTGGTTTTCACATACTCCATCTTACTCTCCTATGAGACACACATCATAGACAGGTAAGTGTGAAGTACAGGGTAAGTCATTAATAGGACCTTGCCCTCTGGCATGAGGTAAGGTTTTTTTTATGAAATGTGTCACAATTAGCCAGGAAATATTAATGAGCATAGGCAAACATTTGTGTGAAAGGAACATGGACAGAGGCAAATGTGAGCTGAGCGTGGACAAAGATACGTACAAAAGGAACATGGACAGAGATCGGTGTGAACATACATGAATTTGAGATAGCGTGGATAGAGATCAATGTTGACACACCACAGCACAACAACAAAATGTGTCCTCTGCATTTAACCTATATGTGACATAGCGGGGGGCAGCTAATTCAGCATCCAGAGAGTAGTACGTTGCTCAGGGTACCTCAGTGGTACCTTGCTGGTCAGGGATTCAAACTTCAAGGGATTCAATCTTTCAATTACAAGTGCGCTTCTCTAACCGTTAGGCCAATACTGCAGTGTAAGATGGGTGTGGACAGACAAAAATGTGAGATGAGCGTGGACAGACATAAATGTGAGATGAGCGTGGACAGACATAAATGTGAGATGAGCGTGGACAGAGATCAGTGTGAGATGAGCGTGGACAGAGA
>JAODJU010000014.1:12085592-12101908 GCA_026776725.1 Gnathonemus echidnorhynchus
AGTGTGAGATGAGCGTGGACAGAGATCAGTGTGAGATGAGCGTGGACAGAGATCAGTGTGAGATGAGCGTGGACAGAGATCAGTGTGAGATGAGCGTGGACAGAGATATGTGTGAAATGAGCACGGACAGAGATCAGTGTGAGATGAGCACGGACAGAGATCAGTGTGAGATGAGGGCAGACAGATATCAATGTGAGATGAGCGTGGACAGAGGTCAGTGTGAGCAGAATGTGAATTTCTTCAGTTTATGGGAACAGAAACCTCACATATGAAAATGACACAATACGATCAAGATGAGACCAGTTTCAAGTGATTGGGGTAAATGGAAGGCATGTCTGAAGGTGACAGAGGTTGACATGGGCATCAAGGGCTGCCTACCTGGAGCTGGGGCTCGTGGAACATGTCCGGCCGTGGCGCGTTGAGCACATCATCCGCCAGCTGTGCCCGGCTGTCGATGTTGACAGGCGTGGTGGCCTGGCTGGACAGGAAGCTACTGTAGATTTCGCACGCTTTCTGGGAAAGCTGGAGACATGGGGGGAGGGGAGATCATGTCTCTGCTCATCAGACAGACCTCTGTAGCAAAATGGTGCTGTGTATCCCCACGGATCCCGACATCTACCGAAGTTACTCCTGGTGACAGAGCACCGTGTGTGCTGCGTCTGAGCTCTACAAGAGCTGAACGAACAACCATGGGAAAAAAAAACTCAATCTAGTTTTTAAAAGTTGACTTAATCTTGTGCTTTAAACTGTGCAATTATTTTGTTACGACAATTTGTTAAGCTTTAACAATAGAATAACTTGCTATCGAACCTTGTTCTGATTAATTGATCCTTTATTCATTATTCAAGGTCCAGCTAATGAGTAAGCAAAATTTGCAACTGCTTTCAACAGTATTAAAAACTGCGCGAGTGCAGAGCCCCATTTAAACAGTGAGACTGAATTAAAAGTCATTATAGGATAAATAATGATCCTCGGTGTTTTCCCAGCATGCATTGGTTTATATCAATGTTACAACTTTACCTGCTTCTTGTCATTTTCAGGGAGATGGCTGAAAGATTCACAGGCCTGCCAGAACAATATATTCTCTTCACTAAACTCTTTCTTCAAAAATTCCTGGGGGGGAAACAGATGCACAAATGTAGTCGTTTCAAAGAGCAGCTATGTTTTGTAATACTGATCCTATGAGTCAGCAAGGTGACTATGCCTACCCCCCCAACCCCACCCCTACCCTGAGGACGCACCGAGAAGTAGTGGATTCCCTCGGGGTCCTGCAGAAGACGCTCAAAACCAACTGCCCAGCTGGCCACGGAACGCTCCCCACTATTCAGGTTCACCTCGCTGGTGCCAACCTTCATGCCAGCTGGGGACGGTGACAACATGGTGTTAATGGCCTCGGTGCAACACCAGCACGTGTCCGTAGGCACATGAGGGCAACTCACAACACTTAGTTCTGCGGAGCCAATGGATCGGGATGTTCTCTGTAGTATTTCAGGTTTGGTGCCTTGCTCAAGGCAAACAGTGACAAAAAATACGCTCTTTAACCACCTACAGTCTCCAAAACAATACTCAGCACTGCAAATTGAACGGGAAAGAAGATCACCCGCCCATCTGCCTTCTGCTAAAGAATCCCTGAGAAGCAAATAAGCTAGTGACTATAGTCATTGTTGGGCTGGTGTATTTGAAGGGCGCATGAACTTACCGCCTCCAGAGAGTGCAGAAGACTGCAAGAGAAAGAGAGACAAGAAAGAAGTCAGTGCGAGAGCTGGACATCCTTCCATGGCACTGCCAGGTTCAGTGCTGGCTTAGTCACTGCTGTCAGAGAGCCATGTGGGCTCCTCTGCAATGACCAGCCTCTCCTTGACCCCATCCTTCCCCTTAAGGGCCCAAACTATGGGCTAGAGACAACCGGCCTACAGTTAAGATGCCTTGGGTGATAAAATAGGGGAGGAAGGAAGTCACATCACTATTTCTTTCACAATTGTAATATCAAAAAGCCAAAAACCACACAAACATATGTGAAGTCCTGCTTCACAATCACATGTATGTAGATAGATAGATACATATTTTATTGTCCCCATAGGGAAACATACAAAGGGACTCTACAAAGCTGGACCCTCCAAAAACACAAGCAGACACACCACTCCCTCATACAAAAGACAACAGACAAAGTAGTAAATAAACAAACATGTGCACAAATAAATAAAACGAATAAATGAACGACTGAAAATGCTCATTACTTCTTTGGTTATTTAAGACTATTGTTCCAAATACTAATAGATATGGGAACAGAGTTCTTGAAAGCATGTAGTTTATGTGAAAGCCAAATATATACATATATACTAAATCCAAGATACTAGAATGTACATCTGAAGCTCCTATTGGAGTTTTGAAAGCATCTCCAAAGAAGAGAAAAGGACAGGAACACCCCCCCCATGGACACCTCACTGCAAGCTAGCAGCTCCTGTGGGCGAGGAACTGTTCCCATTAGCTTAAAAGGTTCAAAGGGATCTACAATGACATGATATGGAGCCTTACTGTTTGCATGCTTAGCTGACACCTTTAACTGAAACAGAGCATATTTTTTCTATAGAGATTAATTTTATATAACACCCATGTTGACAACAGGGACTTCCTGGGACTCCAACCAACATCCTTTAGGCTAAAAGCACACAAAGGCAACGCAACATTGTGAGCTATATGCACAACACTCAGAAGATGCTGGGCTCAGATGGTTCGTAAAGCTTTGGCAGGATGTGAGAAACGTTCCAGAGGGGCTCAGCCAGGAACCACCCCCAAACTACACCCTACTGCAGCTCCTCCATGGATGTTATTATCTAGACATGTAGCGGAAGATTTAAAAAAAAAAAAAAAAATTAAAAAAATTCTAAGGCGAGACTCAAAATAGTCAGCTCTGTCACTTCTACCCAATCGCCAACTACTCGCTGTTCCCAGCCACCTCCTGTTCTGAAGTATACTCTATTCCTAGCCGGAGAGAGGTGATAATGAAAGCAGGGTAGGAAATAATGCAGAGCAAAACCAGAGCAAAGACCCGGCAAAAAATACAACTGCTGAGGGCAGAGATGTTAACACTTCAGGAGCATTGTTGGTGTTCGTAAACTCAGATCCACTGACTTTTGTTAATGACCAATAATGAACAATCTCACTTGTTAGGAAAAACAAGCATGACAATCTGTATACAATGAAAGCTTCCACAGGGAACATTACTTAACTTTTTTGTGTTTAACAATGAAGGTAAATCACCTGGTATTGAGTAAATGACTGGTAATCAGGGAGAACTTCCCAGTGAACAGGTAAGAGTAGACCATTCGATACTCCCTCCACCTGTTTAGGCAAGTCTCTCCAACAAACTGGCATAAAGAAAGCAACCATTTCAGCTGGCTGTTTTTCTCAACATACAGTACATTAACAAAGCAGAACAACCACTGAAAAACACATCTCTGTCTGCTCAAGGTCTGAGCCACCAGAAACATCTGGGAACCAGCCCGTTAGATTCATCCCACATGTTGCCAACCAAACTGAGCGGCTATGCAAACAGCCAGACCACCCGGTGTCACTTACAGAGGGGTACGCTTTTCTGAAGGACAATCTCTTTTTGAAGCTCATTTTCCCGTGGGCTTACAGACCGGCCGCTCCGTTCTTCTGCGTGCCTGAGTGACTTCCCTGTGAGATTGGGTGGCCGTGCCCATACACGTCGGGCCCAAACCTGCCCGACAACGTCGCGATCCCCGCCAACGCATCGCACACTAGCACATGAATCCTGCCTCTCTCTCTCTCTCTCTCTCTCTCTTTCTCTCTCTCAGGCGGGCCGGCTTTCACTGCTACCATGGGACGCCAGTGACACACGGTATTCTCCAGCAAACCAGTAATCTATGTGGAATGACTTTTGGCTGACAAGTCAAAGGTCATTGAAATGTCTTAAAGCCATTCACACTGTTCACAATTGTCCCACGACACAGGCTAGCAGCATGAATAAATCTATGGCAAATACCGTTCACCGTTGGGCCCTTGAGCAAGGCCCTTAACCCCCAAGTGCTCCCGGGACTGGCTGATCCTGCTCTCTCAATTATACGTCACTATGGATAAAAACGCCTGCTAACTAAATTAACTGTAATCCCTCCAGCTTCCATACCAGCTAGTTCTATGCAGGGGACCAGAGTCTATCCCAGAAGCTACAGGGCAGAGAACAACCCAAGCTAGGGCGACAACTCATCACAGGGCACAAAGATATCTCTATAGACAATTAGGTCACCATGTTTTTGGACTGTAGGGGGAAACCAGCAAACCCACAAGGGACACCATAAGGACACAGGGAGATATTCATGCTCCGCACACATGGGAGAGACTCGAACTCTAGTCCCAGTTCTAAATACCATGCAAACCCCACATTGCAATTGTAACTGTAAATGTACAACCCATTAAGTTGGGCGACGCACACAGGTATCATGAGACATAATAGGATGAGAAAACAACATGCCAGCCCACGGTTACCCTTAATGTCAATCCCAGTGCATCATGGGGGATTTTGCACTCTTCTGGAATGGAGCATCTTTATTTGATTCATCCCAAAAATCTTCTGTTGGGATCATGTTGTGCTGTCTGTGCTGGTCACTGTAATATTTGCACGTTGCTCCTCCTCTCCTCCAGCAAACTGGATGGCCCACAATTCCCCATGTGCTGTTTGAAAAAACCACAGCGTCCACGAGGCCTTTGACGCAGAGATCCTGCCATTCCTGAGATGCTCATTACATGATTAGCTGACAGGAAACAAAACAAACCACGTTCCATTTCCAGGAGTCAGAAAATCGCCACCAGTGATGGAGAAAAGGTGAATTATGGGTAAACATTTACACCGACACTGTAGATGAAGACTAATACAAATCCTGTGCAAATATTTGCAAATCTTCTTTATAAGGGGTTGAGTCAGTTGCAGTGTAAATGTTTTTATTTAACTGTATCACCTTTGTGTTTTGTGTAAACCACAGCAATTCAGAAAAGGAATTTGAAAATAAAAAAACCTTAAAAACTTCACCGTCTTCATGCTGGTGTTCCTGTAATCAGATCTGACTAAACAAAAGGACCATTTTCGAACAATATCGGCTGCACGTTTTGTCGTGAGCTGTTTGTGCCACTCGTCGGAGATGCCATTTAAGCCCGTTGCAAATATGAAATATTCCATTCAGATATAAACAGGCATTGTTGACAGCGAGATGATATTTTTATAGAATATCCATGCACGCACACGCAGTTTCAACGATAAGCCCCCACATAAATCCCACACTCACACCCCAGGGTGGAATGTCAACTACAAGACTTGCGTCACTATTCCAGGCAGCTGTCACATGGACCCACTGAGCCACACCCAGTCACATATAAAGAATTTTCTTATCGTAAATTTAATTACCAGTTCAATTGTCACACTGATGCCTAATACAGTAAACAGGATTCACTACATTCTCTTAGTAGGTTTAGTCCAACCACTTTGCTTTATTTTTGTTGTTTGCCAAAGTACAACTAAGTTGGCACTAAAATTAATGATCAGTGTCATTTGGGGTTTCCTAATTTAAGTTACAAACTGGAGACATAAGTATGAATCATCGCCAGTCCCAGAAAAAAAATCCTGAATGGCTAAACCACGGGAAATTATTCCTCAAAATACTATTCAGATTTGTGAGTTATACAGATGTTTCCAGACTGTAAATGCAAAAAAGACCAAAGGAGTAGTTTGGTTTCAACCTTAGTGGTTGCCAAATCAGCCCCGAACCCTCTGTCCCTACCGTCCGTACTCAAACTGATACCCTTGAAAATGATGCATATTACATGCATATTATAATCAAAAGATACAGTGCTAACCAGAAATGGTCACACACACACAGACACACACAGACTTGCACTAATATGTTTGTGGGGACCGTCCATTATTTTATATGGGCATAACCCTAACCCCTACCAGCCATAACCTTAACCTTAAGTAACCAAGCAAACTGCAAGTCTTTTGGCAGTTTTAGTTTTTTAGTTGCATTCACAGATTTTTATAAAACTGAATTTCCCCTTGTGGGGGCCAAAAAAAATGGTCCACACAATGTCAAAATAATAGGTTTTTATCACATTGCGGGGACATTTGGTCCCCACAATGTAATATATACATGACCAGCCACACACACACCATAGCCTTTCAGAAAACGCAACACATTCGCAGACAACTGAGAAGAAACAGGAGTCGACAGCTCTGTGGGTCTGGGGGCAAACGGGCTGGATGGAGCTTTGGGATTTGATCCCACACCCCTCCGAGGCAAAAACAATTCAATATAAATAAACAGTATATATAGAAATGTGAAATTAGAGTTAGTCATGGATCACCAGCTGCCCAAAGCTTAAAAAAAATGAATAAGGCCCAGACAGTGACACAATTCACAGTGTCATATCAGATGTCACTGCAGCCTGTCAGGTTTTGACAGCCCTGTCACAGTGACAAGATGAAAAAAGGCACGGGCCATTCTGTGTCAGGCCGAGGTGCCCTGAGTGAGTGTGTGGAGTCTCCAACTCCCCCTGTCTGTGGAGCCAATGTTTCAGCCCGCATGAAACAGATGCGAAGATGGATGAGCCAACACGTTGGACATTTTGCAAAATGTCGGGTTTGTACGCTCTTTAATGTCCTACCTCCTGCCAAGGGAGATCGTTTTCCATGAACTGTTCTCCCACGCATTTAAAACAAGACGCTGCAGCAGGACTACAAGCTGTGTGGTGTCTCTACCCTAATGCTGCCCTCTTTTGGTGGCTCCCAGGACAGCTCCGTGACTACAGGGGAAGCCCCTTTTTACACATCAGATTTATAGTGTTGCCAAATAAATTAAAATGAAATGCAGCTACCAAACTAAGCATTTTTTAGCATTTTTATAAGCATTTAAAGTAGCAAAATCCATGTCATCTTATACTACGGATGATTTAGAGAAACAAAATCCTTCGAGCTAGGATAAAGCTCGGATAAATCCTTTGAAAATCCATCGGGTAATGAGGCTCCACACTTCAGCTCAAGTTAATGGCATATTTAAGAGCAAATCTGAACAGACACACCAGAACTCCTCCATTCAAACAAGGTGACGGAGAAACAAGACCAGCCAATGCGACGCACCTAAAAAGCAACGCAGAAACCACCTGTTCATTTACGCCCTTCCTCAATCAATGATGTGTGATGCAAGATCAAAGCACCGCTCTGAGAATGCAATACGCATGGACCTCGCCCGCAACACTGAAGTTAAACATTCTTAAGTGGAACTGAGTCAATGTGAGAGGTACGGATTGCATGGAGGACTCCTGAGCCCCTGGAGTCACTCCGTTGGAGTCGCATTGAAGGCGGCCACCTGAGTGGTGAGGGGTGCCTGTACTCACTCCGCTGGAGCTGCCCAGACAGGTGTGCTCCATGTGCCTTTAACTCCCCATGGGAGTCATGCCACCAGCCAGCGATGTGTGGATGAAGAGCAGCCGGCCTCGAGATCTTGTGTGCGGCTACCCGTCCAAGCAGTGCATCTCTACTCTCACACTCCTCTGCTCTCTCTCTCTTTCTCTCTCTCTCTCTCTACTCTCACGCTCCTTTGCTCTCTCTCTCTCTCAGTCTCTCCCTCTCCTTTTCGTCCTCTCTCTCTCTCTCTCCCTCATGCTGTCCTACCTCCCTGCAGTTCTTCTGATGCCCAGTGGGGGCATACTGCCACAGTGCTCTCACTGTGTTACATGAGCGTGTCATTCAGGATCTCCCGGAGCTGCCTGAGTGTGCTGCGCTCCATCACTCCCTTGACTGTCCCTAGGTAAAGGGACTGCATTGATCTGAAAGAAATAAAGCGACATCCATGGGGTGGTGCTGGCACTGGCTTCCGAAAGGCATTAAAACAAACATGGCCGATAGACTCCATCGTTCATCAGCTACTCTGACACTGAAGGCGCACATGCAGAAGTCCAGCACCACACCCACACACACTCTATCGGGGTGCATTCTGACTCACCCGGGACCCAGTCAGTGACGGATGTCCCCGCGATGAAGCAGCGGGAGAAAGCCTTCCTTAGGACTAGCATGCAGAGCACCGAGAATCATAATGAACTGCTTCATCTGAGCTTGCACCAACTGAAGATCACACTCCTTGAAATGCTTGATCTGAAATGCTGGAATATGTGGAAATACAAGCGATATACAAGGTCTCCTATACATTTCAGTCAATAATTCTCATAAATGAGCTATTAAAAAGAGGACATTTTGTTCTCCACATTCCACCTGTTCCTTATTTCATGAAAAAAAGAGTGTTGGATATTGCACCTTAAAAATGGCAGGATGCAGCTCATTTGCTGAGGGATCTGTGCCCAGGACTGCAATCCCTTGGCCAGCAGAGTAACCATTACACTGTTGGGTCCTTAACCCCATCTTCTCCAGGGCTGCAGGATGCTGCCTGACCCTATTCCCTGACTCCTAGCTTTCTTCACTCGATACTACAAAAGTATCTGCTAAACATAAACATCTATAGCTGTTATTCTGATACAGCGTCACCCTGAGCCTGGGGCCCTTTGAAGGAAGCAGAGGACAAATGATACCCCTGGATATGAAGCCAGGCACATAGTCACACAGAAAGAACATGCAAACAGAGCAGGACTGGAACCTTCAACAATGGTGGCATGAGGCTACATTGTTGCCTGAACCTTTGTACTTATTCAGTATATGTCTTTATCAAAAGCAATGCACCACTGATTGCAGTGTTAGACAATTCCTAGAGCAATTAGGGTTAAAGGCCTCGTTAAAATCCCCACTGTTGAAATCATTCTGTCATCTGCAGGATTCAAACTAAGAACCTTCTAATCATAAACAGGGAGTCCAGTCCTACAGAGACACACCCCATGACACCGGTTTCTAACTGTAGAGAGCATGAGCATTTATGTCAGTGACGGTGACACTCCGTCCACCGTAGGGGTCACAGCCAAACCATCGTCAAGGTCAGAAGACCTCATGCTTATACGGTACCAGCAGCACTCACGTCAACTTTGTGACGTGTTTTTCCTCACTCACTCCTACATCTACAGCTCAAAATATGGGCAGGAGACCGCAAGCAGTTTCATCCTACACTGAGTTATGAAACGGCGCAGCTCAGCCGGCGAGGGCGTCGTCCGAAGCAGGCCTCTGAGCTCCCACGCCTTTCGGTGACAAGACCACCCAGCGATGCTGGAAATGGATTTCTGAGCGCTGGTTCAGCCCCAGCCTCTCACCGAATCTGGGTAAATGAAACAGGAAAGCTGACAGGAAGGCAGAGCAGCCAAGCATCACCATGTTCATTATGAGGCTGGATCCTGGCGCGATAACGAGCTCATCTCACTTTCCTGGAGTATTGAGGTACAGAGAAGGAGGCCACCTCTGTTGTCTCTCCATCACAGTCAACGATCCGGAGATTCCAAATCTGCCCTGACATCAGTCTCTGCATAAGCTTCGTCTGAGGCAATTTCATTTTGTTTATGTTTGCTGCTAAACGCCGAAGCGTTTTAGATGTTATCTGAGCTGAGAAACATTTCCAGCATCGCAGAGAAACTCTTTCACAAGCGCATTTATTCTGTGCTGACATTTGCATGCACATATGCATGCGCATTCCAACCATGCTGCTCCTAGCACTTGCTAAAAGTTTTCCGCATTTAATGCACTGAGTGTTCTGTTTAACAATTTTTACAGAAATAATACATCCATAAAAGGCAGCCGTGCCAGCTGAAACACGTAGGAACAAAAAATTCTGCAATTATCAGAAATCTCCAGATAATTACAAACTTCCTCCACTTGTCACAGTTATGCAACAGTAAATACAGCGTGGACTCAACACATAGATGCCAAACACACTGAAATTCAGCATAGAAATATGTAGCGCATGCAGACATACACAATCAAACATGGTATGCACAGACTCAGAACGGATAAAATGCACACAGATAAACATAGATTCACAGTCAAGGAGAGCACTAGCAGCACAGAGGAGAAGCCAGTTTCACTTCAGTCATATCTTTCACTTTGCAGAACATGCTTAAATGTACATTATGACCTCTTAGTGTGTGTTTACTTTTTTTAATATTACCACGTTACAGTGAAAGGGCATAACAGTCCCACTCTGCGTACAGCCCCTGCTATTACAATGATGCCTAAATCTTGTGCTTTTGAGATAGAATAAAGGAATGACCGGTAATTGCCATGACAGCACACAGGTCGTGCCCTGTAATTTGCCTTGCCTCCCGCACAAAATTGTTTCCCTTCAAACGGATGCAGGCTAAAAAGAGAGATCTGATACCTTCGCATTTGCACACGTTACGTAAGTCACTGTTTGGACACATTCGAGCTACACAAATGAAGTGCAAATGTGTTCATTAAAATCTTCCCACTGAAACAATTTCTTTAGGCAATTTGTAATCTTACAAGCACAGTCGGTGCCCTTTAAAAAATACATGAATACCAATATCAGTGTTTTCCACTCTCTCTGAGGAACATTATTTATGATTATAGAGTAACTGACCACCTACATTACCAAGAATTCATCAACTAATGATTAATATTGGTAGCTCTAATGTGTGTATTAGCATATTTAAATATATTTTGCAGCCTAGAGTGTTGTATTTATCAATAATACCTTGTATAATGTATTACACATATTTATAAACTTCAAATATTTAAATATACTTTTTAATTAGGTTATTAAATTAAACATTCCTGTGGCTTCATCTGAAGATCTATAATAACTAAAATTGAAAAAACACTGCACCATACTTCACTGCAAGCAAAAATATTTGCAAAATATATGCATCTTGGCTCCCTCAAGTCCTATTACATGTTATTATGTTACATTATGTTACACATTCTAGACGGAAAAATAGAATGTTGATTTTTTTTTTTTTTGCAAAAACGAGGGGGCATCTGACAGATGTTTGCAATAAAATCACACTCTCTCTAAAACTGATGATGTAATTTCAGGTTTGAGCTTTTAGATATACATATACACACACACATATACACATAAATGCATACATACATACATACACACACACACACACACACACACACACGTGAGGAAACCTTGCTCATACACATGGGAAGGTGGGCAGGGTGTGAGGATGGGGGTGTGGGCATGTTTTTCTGACATGTCATGCTCCAGTCCTGTTTATCCAGTGATCCAACCACAGACTTTTGCTCATATCTTTTCTTTTGTTCCTTTCGGACAACACACCGTATTCTCACTCTCCTCGCGGTTGCTAGGATACCGGGGTAGACTGTGTTGGTGTGGGTGGCTTCTGGCTGGAATCCCAGCTACCTGATCCACATTATGCACACTATAGATCATGCACCATATATACAGTACGCTAAACAATGCACTGTACACTGCAGTATACGCAGCATGCACTACAGCGTACACTGCAAATTATACACTGCACTATATGCCACGATTTGCACAGCATATTACACAATGTACCAAGTACCTAACACACTGCAGGTTAAGCTGCATGTTACTTACCACACACCAAATTACGTATATCACACTGCACATTACACATTATACTACGCTTTTCCCAATGCACTGCAATATAAGCCACACATCGATGCTGTACTACACACTGTACATTATACACTATATTACACACTACACACTGCATAATAAACCAACAGCCGACCCTGCATGTCCTGTCTACTTGGGTAGTAGCTCTGCACACAGCCCAGCCCAGCGGCTCCCTGGCACTCCCAGTGCGTTAAACGTGTCATTACATCAGCACACCTGTCTGGCAGCAGGGCAGCTGTTTAGCCCAGTTTTTTTCAAATCTTCATAATGAAAGCAAAGTGAGATGACAACACTTGCAATCTGGTTTAAGAACCACTCCCCCCCCCCCCAAACACAAACACATGCACACACACACCAAAGCAATATGCCACAGTCTGCGGATGAGCAACACGTTTTAGGAAAGGATCCCAGCACAGTGCACTGATTCTCCATACTGCGTAATACATACAGCATATACCACTTGCCATGTGCTGATTTGGGTGCATAACGTCACCTGTGTTCAGGAATTTTTCCTGAATACAAGAGTGGAATGTTGAACACTCTCTGAAAGAGATCAGTTTTGATCTGCGCAGTCTCTAAAAATGTTTCTGATGATAAATGAGTCATAATGTATATGGCAGGAGATTCAGAACAAGTTAAGTCAGGTTATAGTTTTTTTCATTGGCGGTATGAATAATGAAAGCTTATAATTGCCCAAAATAATTCTCTATAATTCTGCCAAGAATTAAGATTTAGAGACAGGTTAGCTGTCAGTTCTGCAAAGGCAGTGGCATAGCCAACAGGTGTGATCCATTTACAGTCCACTCAGAAACAATAATAAAAAAAATCACTTAAAGGAACTTCTCTAGATTGCCCTTATTGTGTGCATCCAGAGTCTACTCAGCCTCCTGCCCTGTACTACACGGGAATGAACCCGGTGCATGGGAACCCTGCACTGGAAAAGTACTTAGATCGAAAACATGTATCCAATATACAGTACTGTAGAAAAGTCTTAGGCAGTGACAGAAAATGTTGTTTAAATGATCTTTATGTGGGTGTAAAACTATGATACTGTGTCTGTCAAAGTGTGTCAGCTTAACCATTTCAAAACCGCTCCTAAAATCAGCAAAGTATTTGCAGCAACCGTCAAATACACCCACATGCTTTTTGACTCGACCACAACCCAATTACAACACAATGGATAGAGCTAATGGAGAATTAATGAATGCATAGAAAGACTGAGGCATCCCCAAAGAGAGGTTTGGGAACCAAAGTGGAGTTTATCTAACCGTCCAACAAGACATCAGTAACTCTTTGGAGAGCAGATGGAATTCTTGTAATTTTTATTGTGTGGTGGTTAATTTGCACATGTTTATAATGTTAAATTCTTAAAAATATACAATTACTACTAAAATGAATAGCCTTAAAAATTTTCTTTGACTGCCTAAGACTTTTGCACAGTACTGTATCTTAATCGCAACACATTTTCTGGATGATGGGGACACCTGCTGGCTACCTGCTTATTTTTTGGATATGTTGTTTTAACAGGGGGATCTCTAGGGCCATGTTAAGAGGGCTTTAACCACCCCCCAAAATAAAAAGGTCTTTGTCCCCACTAAACAAATGCACACTAATTATTTTAAATAGTGTGCTGTCATTCATTTTCATAAAAATCAGACCCCCCCACACACACACAGTAAATGCTTACCCCACTTCCCATCACAAATCTGTATTGACACACCTGTAGTTAAGCATATAAATACTGGAAAGAAGTGAAGCCTTTTCTTAAGAGGGAGAAATACAAATTTAAAAATGCACCACAGAAAACTGAATTATTAATTTTCATTATTAACTTTTAAAACTTCTCTAGTACACATATGCGTCTTTCCAGGCTTTGGGGAAAACTTATTTTGCTCAAAAAGCAGCTTTCGCACTCATAAACACTGTTGGTGCCAAACCAGCCAGCAACAATCCCAGTCCACAGGATTATATCACTCTGCTTTAGGTCTGATATAAAGGACTTCGGAGGTCGACAATGAGCCATGACCTTGATTAGCAAATTGTCAAGAAGGTGGAGCTCCATTCATATGAAAAAAGTCTCCTCTTTCCAGGAAGGAGACTCAGATAGGAATCCTATTCCTTGGAATGCAGAGCCTTTGGAGCTGGAATTAGCAGGAAAACACAGAAAACAGGGTGCAACTCCTTACTTAAGATATAATTATTTGTAATTACTTTATGAATTATTATTAATTGCAAATAAACAGCCCATGTATTTCTGCATGCAGCTGAAATGAAATTATTTTGACATTTAAATCTCAGTCCAGTTGCCATTGTTCAGGATTATCTCATGCGTAGGATGTGAATGGCGTTTGTTTTATTTCACTGAAACCAGAAACCCAGATTAGGAGCATCTTGAGGTGTCTGAAAATGTCACTACACTGCCCTCTCCTGGAGAAAGACATCACTCACCCTCATATTGGATTTTTGGTGGCTCTGGTGCACTGATGCAAAATGAGGCTCACAGAGGAAACCCACTTCTTGGCTTACTCAAACCTGCAGGGTTGCCACATCTTGGTTGCTATTGTACTTCTTACATCAAAGTAATAATTTTTTAGGTTAGCCCAGGACAAGAATCAATCCCCAGCTCCATGTACAGATGGCAGTAACCACATTCCTAACAGTCTAAGCCAGGGGTGGCCAATCTTATCCGCAAAGGGCCGGTGTCTGTGTGGGTTTTCACTGCAACTCCCTAATTATATTACTAATTAGAGGACTGATTGGCTGAAGAGTCCTCACACCTGGGTTTGAACAGCTGACCTACTATCCCAAAAACCTGCATACACACCAACCCTTTACAGATAAGACTGGCCACCCCTGGTCTAAGCCTTCTTGGCAAGGCAATCGGATCACCTCAATTTTAGTCTAGTCACTATTTTTACAGAATAACATCAATATGAAGCCCAGGTGTCACATTGTGGCAAGAGAAGGAAGACCCAAATACAGGCTGTCAGGAAGTGAACTCCCTCATAGGGGAGTTTATTTTAGGGAAACAGGCTGGTCAATACACACAGATAGAGAACAATGACTGAAAAGGGAGCACAGGACTAAGATACAGTACTTAATTAATATACATGATTAATAGAGGAGGAAACGGAAGGCGCTGTGGTTGGTTAACAAGAGGGTAGGAACAAGAGGTAAGACTGAGCTGATTAGAAGCCACACCTAAGTGAAACACAGGGATCAGACAAGCAGGGCAGGGCTGGATGTGACACCTGGAGGGGCAACGGGAAAAATCTTTTCATTTATTTAGTGTGCACAAAGTTCTGAATACCGTGCACAATTTAGTTTATCGTGCCCACAAAATACTAAATTGAGCTGACAAAATCCCTAAAATGTGCTTTCAGTTTATTTCGAGCTCTGCAAGTAATTACGCTGTGTTTAAGGTTTGGTGATTTGTGTTCTTGTCTAAAGAAAACGTGCCGGTGTTCTGACAAAACATCCTACCTATCGAGTCGTGCTATGGAGCCTTTCTGCGCATATGCACTTCCACCATTTTGGGATTAGGGTTAGGTTTTAGGGGTTAGGGTTAGGGTTAAGGCAGGGGTGCCCAATCTTATCCGCAAAGGGCCGGTGTGTGTGCAGGTTTTTGGGATATCCTTTAGGTCAGCTGTTCAAACCCAGGTGTACTCCCACATACACACCGGCCCTTTGCGGATAAGATTGGGCACCCCTGGGTTAAAGTAAGGGTTTTTGGGGGGGTAGGGTAAGGGTTAGGGCTATCGATTAGCACTACAGTAGGATGTTTTGATAAAGTAGGACGTTTTATCAGAACATCAGCAAAGCCAAAGGTTGGAGCGCAGTCTAAGCCATCCACACATACTTCACAGTTGCACGAATGCAGTCGACACTTCTGCAGCAAACCGTTCGTTTGAGTCACCGACCGAGTGACCGATTCATTCATCGAACAAACGGCGCGGTTTGCGAACCAATCCCAGGGCCACTGCCAGTGCACGAGTATAAGTGACTGAACCACGGGTATTATTACACAGGCATAATAAATGCCAAATAATAATAATAATTAATAGTAAAAAATAGTTATTACAGGACATATTGTTTATGCATGGTCTGTTTTTACAATGTTGATTGCATTCAGTCTAGTCATTTCAACAATTTCGCTGGAGATCAATATCAGACATTTGTAATTTGTACTATTTGAATACAGGAATTAAAAGACTTGCGAGTAATTGGACCCTTGAAATGACATGAAAAATACAGTAATAATACTGTAAGCAGTCACATACAATAAGCACAAATAAATGTGTACAAACAGTTGTATAAACGCCAAATGCAAAAATTAAGTGCGTTATTTTGGCAATAGATGCGTTTATTTTACCCTATTCATCAGCGTAGCAGCATTTCCGTAGTAAACGCCGCAATGGCTCTCAATTGGGATCGGTTCGCAAACCGTTCGTTTGAGTCGCCGACCGAGTGTCCGAGAACCCGTTCGATGAACGGAAATGAAGTTACGCTGCAAAAGGAATCAAATAAACGCAGCTGTTCATCATTTATCACAACAGTAAACTATTGCATTTCTGTATAATAGAACTATATGTATTTCATCAAAAAACAAAGATATTTATTAACTTTGACGTTTACACAACAACGTATGCAAGTTTACTCATATTCAATGTATGTGTATGTGTGATTGTATTGGTAATATTGCAGTTGTTGTTAACTGTGATGTAGTCCTTGATACTCATA
>JAODJU010000014.1:12109046-12129118 GCA_026776725.1 Gnathonemus echidnorhynchus
TGAATCCTGGCTTTTCTTGTGTATTTAGTCCGCGTCTGTGTCAGTATCCCTAGATCCGTCATTAATGTTAGTCTCTGTGCTGTTCTGCCCATCTGGAATAAACCCGTATTCTTGGACCTTTTTCTGCCTGCGTGATCTTTTCCCCATGTCCTGCCTGCTTGCCGGACAGCGGGTATAACAGGGACCCTTAAATCCAGCAAGTTACCCCAATAAGCCATTAACCCCGCTTCGTAGTACAGGCCACTGGACTCCCGCTCCTCTTTCCCCGCTCTTTGCTCTGGCAAGGCTTGACATTCATTTTGATAAAAATCAGACCCCCCCACCCAGTAAATGCTTACCCCCCTTCCCATCACAAATCTGTATTGACACTCCTGTAGTTAAGCATATAAATACTGGAAAGAAGTGAAGCCTTTTCTTAAGAGGGAAACATACAAGTTCAAAAGTGCACCACAGAACACTGAATTATTAATTTTCATTATTAACTTTTAAAACTTCTCTAGTACACATATGCGTCTTTCCAGGATTTGGGGAAAACTTTATTTTGCTCAAAAAGCAGCTTTCGGACTCACAAACACTGTTGGTGCCAAACCAGCAAGCAACAATCCCAGTCCACAGGATTATATCAGTCTGCACTAGGTCTGATAAAAAGGACTTCGGAGGTCAACAATGAGCCATGACCTTGATTAACAAATTGTCAAGAGGGTGGGGCTCCATTCATATGAAATAAGTCTCCTCTTTCCAAGAAGGAGACTCGGATGGGAATCCTATTCCTTGGAATGCAGAGCCTTTGGAGCTGGAATTAGCAGGAAAACAGAGTGGAGCTCCTTACTCAAGATATAATTACCTGTAATTACTTTATGAATTATTATAAATTGCAAATAAACATTGTTCAGGATTATCTCATAAGTAGGATGTGAATGACATTTGTTTTATTTCACTGAAACCAGAAACACAGATTAGGAGCATCTTGATGTGTCTGCAAATGTCACTACACTGCCCTCTCCTGGAGAAAGACATCACTCACCCTCATATTGGATTTATGACAGCTCTTAATGCACTGATGCAAAATGAGGCTCACGCAGGAAAACCCACTGCTTGGCTTACTCAGACCTGCAGGGTTACCACATCTTGGTTGCTATTGTACTTCTTACATCAAAGTAATATTTTTTTAGGTTAGCCCAGGACAAGAATCAATCCCCAGCTCCATGCACAGATGGCAGTAACCACATTCCTAACAGTCACAGTCCTCTTGGCAAGGCTATAGGATCACCACAATTTTACTCTATTGTATTTTTTAGCTGTGGTAATAATTAATTAATCCTGTGTGCTTACCTGTATGGTTAAGACATGATTCTACGAACATACAAAAAGACACCTTTGTATTACACACAAAACAAAGAGCTACAAGACATTTTTGTTGCAGTTTGTTTAATATTAATTATCACAGTGGTATCATATTGCCTGAGATGAATTAAGCATGTGTGGCTGGAAAATGTAGGTACATATGTGCATATATTTAGCACAAGAGGGAAATGTTCATTGTCGGTCTGACAAAGTTCTGAACCCACCAACTGTGGGTCCCCAAAGACCAGATTAGGGAACACTGGTCTAGATATTTCTGTAGATCTCACTGCTACTTAAGCCTGTTGTACATGCAACAAGTAACATTTTAGTGTCATGAAGTGTGTCTGTGTGCCTGTGGGTGGGGTGATGCCACATGATCAGGCCTGGCCTGGCCCTGGTTCCCTGGCTCCAGCAGAGATCCAGGCCGGGGGCTGTGTGGGCGGCGAGATCATCTTCTCCAGGAGGTTCATCATGCGCTCCTGGAGCTGCAGGCTTTGTACCTGCAGGAAGTTCTGCTGGTGCATGACACGCCGCACCTCCCGGCAGACCTCCTCCAGGTTGCGGCCTGCCTTTCTCTGCTCCTGAAGCATGGCTTCCAGGATACGCAGCTTCCTCCTTTTCAGGCTCAGCCGCTGGATCTTCTTCCTCCTGATGGGCGCCTGAGGTGACCTGCCACAGGTAACAGAACACTGAGGAAGTGCTGAGACTCCTAACAGAGAAGCTACCTGGATGAAGGTAGGCACCCTACCAAGGGCACACAACATAACAGGGCTGAACAGCCTCATGCAGGTATTACCTGGACTGGGGTAGGCAACCTAACAGGGACACATATCTAACAAAGCAAAACGGCATCTGCAGGTGTTACCTGGACTCCTGCGACTGCAGGCTGGCTGAGCTCTCTGAATGCCCCCCCTCTTCTGGAGGCTCCTGTTCCTCAGAAGATCCTGTGTACTCTGGAATAAAACCTGGGGGGGAGGGCTCGATGGGCACAGACTTGGACTCAGGCCGGGCTGTGGATGGCGGTGGTGTTGGCTGGAGGTCACAGCTGGGCAGCCCATTCGAGTCAAGGGCCTGGGACAGTATCCTGTCGATGGCTCTGAAGTACGGCCACTCAGGCGACGGGGCGCTGCCGTTAGTCACGCACTTCATTTTCCTTTTAGGGGAGGCAGAGGGCAGCATGCTTTGAATAAAAACATTGTCACATGACTTTGTATGATCACATGACATTCCATAATAAGGCGTGTAACAAGATTGTATCTTCGGTCTTCTCAGCCAGCAGGCATCTGCCAGACATGCTTTCAAGTTTCAGATTTCAAGTTTTATTGTCACGTGTTCCTTGGAACAGTGAAATTCTCATGTTACAAGTTTAGGATCACGGGACACAGGACACAAAGGATGCATTCAAGAAACACACCTCATAACCACAATCCTTTTTGGCTAGCTTGCTATAAACCTGTAATTAAAGCCAAACACCATATTTTACTCCCCAGAATGTAAACGGCTGTTCTGCTTCACCCCCTCCAGCTGTTCCACAGACTCCATCAAAACCTGTAACACAGTGTTACAGAGCAAGAGGTACTGCACATGAGCGACATCTGCACGTACTCATGGGTGCATGGGCTGACCCCTGTGGGTCTGGAGCAGATATAATAAGGTCTGATTGATTGATCTCCCTCTTTGAATGATAAAAGCACAGTCCTGCTGGGAGGGGGAGCTTCTGAATGCAGCTCTCCCCAATAAGCCCTACAGTTGCACACAGTAATGGTTACTATTACACTTGCCTGTACTGGAAAGTCATATTTGTTATTTTCATCTTAATTTCCTCTCTGTGGCGATGCTCGCCCGTGAGCTCGAAGAACCTCTTGGCCATCTTCTCGTAGATCTTGGCGTTCCTCTTGGCCTTCCGGAGCTCAGTGATGAACTCTTCCCACACGTAGACGAGACCCTTCATTTCTGCGTCCGTCCAGTTCCTGGCCCGTCTGTGCTTCTCGCTTTGACCTGACTGCATGAAACCCAGGTTGTCCTCGGCGGCCATCTTGTTTGTAAACACAGACCTCTATTTTGTTGTACAGAAACAGATTGCTTTGCTTTGAGGAAGAGTAGAAATGAAGGAAGATGAGCTTTTCCCTGTGTGCCTCAAAAGCAGCTAAGGTCCACTTTTCAGGCTCTTCCTACCGGCTCAGCTGAGAGGCCTAGAAATGGGGCCTGGGACTGTGGAGAGATCCGGTTAAAAGCTTTTAAGTGGGGAAGTTCGTCATGGTGATGTCAAGTTGCCCTGGCAACCATCTATGAGCACTCGCTCTCTCACTCCCCCCCCCCCCCACATCTTTCTCTCTCTCTCTAGCTCTGCAGCAAAAAGCTTTTAGCTGAAAGCCAATAAAGTAAGCTGGTGCAGACAGCAGTCAAAATGTAGTGCTTGATCGGTCGTGGATCGAGACGCCGGGGAATTTTGTTGCCGAGGCGACGTGCCGTCGTTCCAGGCGTGTGTCCAATATGTGACATTTTAAAAGCTTTTAGCAGAAGGCAGTGTGTTCGGGTGTGGAGGGGGGAGGGGAGGAGATAATCACTCACGGAATATCAATGGGATCACAGACTGTGAAACACGATCCACAAATTAATGATATTTATTTAATTTTGCATTTTGAAATGGCTTGAAAGGGTATGAAATATTTTCCACTATGGCAAAAATTGTAGAAACACTTCCAATTTTTAGAGATTGCAGAATTTTATTCAACTGTTGCTCCAGTTACTTATTTAGTCGTCCAATATATGATATATGTAACATTCTTTGATTGTTTATAAACATTACCGCCAATAATCGTGTAGCAATTTTTAAAGCATAATGCCAAAAATGCTAGCTGCTTGCACAATTTTGGCCACTAGTGTTCAAGGCCTTCATGGAAATGAAGAGGTGTTACTGATAGGTGACTGAACACTGATTATTCGTCTGAATTAGCATAATCTGGAATGGCCCACACAGAATGACTGGCACCCTTCAACACACCACTGCAGCCCCCCTATTTCACTGCTTGATTTAATCATGATCATCGTTTGTCTGACTCTAATCTGCATATAGTGTTTTGTTCATCTTCCAGGTCAGAGCCCATCCTGGGCAGCAAAGGACACATGTCAGGGGTGCAGCCTGGATGGGCCACACATGCAAGAATTTTGCATGGGCAATTTAAAAACATCAGTTAACCCAGCCCCATGTCTTTGGATTGAGGTTGTAGACCAAAGTACCCAGAGGAAGCTTACATGATATCTGGAGACCGTGCAAACTCCACACAAAAAGCGGAGGCAGAACTCAGCCACCTTCCAACACTGGAGCTGTGACAATGCGTATGGTTCTTAAAATTATGTAACATCAGATATAAAAGTCTCTCCTGACATTTCAAACCAGTGATTAATGTTTCACTTGAAAATGTTTTGATGTTCAGGTACTTATGAGCAAACTTAAGTGCTATGTAATGGTACTTCAATGATCTGATATATGAGGAAGTGTTATGTTATGTTATATAATGGTGCTTTTAAATTGGCTTTACATAAATCAGCAGTTAATGTGACTATTCATATCAATGAAAAATCCCTATATCTTTAAGCCAATAAATTGTTTTGACACCTCCATTATGAGGATAATAAACTAACAATCATACATTTTTAACTGCCAACCAAATCCAAGATATGGGCTTTCCATAGACCTAGACATATTTTCTTTTGCATCATTTAAGCTCCCATTTCAGGGACAGATTCTTTGGCTGAGGTAAAATACTTCAATACTGGAACTTATCTGTCCTGAAGAAGCCTTGTTTTGCAGGCAGATGAGTGTGCCTTCATGTCTAACAGCCTTTGATGTCACGATACCTCTTCAGAACAAGAAGCACAATTATGGGACCCATATAAACAGGAAGCCTGGTTTCAGGCCTGCTTTAAATACTCCTGATGAAATCACTTGACAAATCATCTCTTATACCAAAAGAACCACATTGTTCTAGTTCAAAAAACACCTATCCATACTTTCACATGAAAGGGATTAAAGTAAACACAGCAGTGTGATCATTTATCCATCCGTCCACCCATCCTTCCATCCATCCATCCATCCATCCATTTTCTGAAACCACTTATTCAGGGTCACAGGGGGTCCGGAGACTATCCTGTAGGCTATGGGCACAAGGAGGGGGACAACCCAGGATGGGGCACCAACAACTCGTCACAGGACCAGTGCCATTGTATAACTTATATACTGGTATATGTCAGGATCATTACTTCTGTTTATTTATTTAAGCAGAGGTACACCCAATTAGCAGTGAAATGTCAACACCCAAGATTCCCAATTTGCTACCCCTCTACATAGCACATATTGAAATGTTCAGGGGCAAGAACTGGTCAGCCATTTATTTAAATGAGCATTAATTTTAAAACCACATTGCTAAGCATGAGGTTCTTAATTTAAAATACACTTAAAAATTTAGGACATGTTTTCCTTCCAGAAAATAAATAAGTGTCTGGTACTGGGAAGGAAGCTCTCCAGGGATGGTGCATGAGGCAGAGATAAGCTACACAGATGCCATTTAAGGTGTTTGAACGACGTCGTCACGGAAACAGTGGCAAGGGCTGATTGGGCAGCAAGGTCCTTCATCCAGCCAACTGGCTGTCACAACTGACAAGATGTAATGGCCAAGATATACAAAAATATACTGACAAGCCATATGGTACTTTAAAAAACAAACTTATAAAAAAACCAACCAACCAAAAAAAAAAAAAACAGTTTAAAAGTGGCTGAAATAAAAGCAAAGTCTGGATTCAAGTGGTACTTATATGGCTAATTGGAAAATATAGCCTTTTAGTGATATATATATATATATATATATTGCCACTCTTGTGTGTGTATATATATATATATTCAGGATAGAGCCTCTTCATCATTGCCACTCTTGAAGCAAATCTAGGAAAGACAAGACAACGGGTCATGTGACCTCAAAGAGAGAGCAACCAGTCTGAAGAACCTGAAGCCAGTTGCCAGAAAATCATAAGAACTTACTGGCCTGGTTCTACCATGGTCATGTTCATTCAGTCTCCCCACTAACAGATGTACCCAGCAACCTCCCTCCTAAAGAACCTGTGGAAGAGACCCCTCTTGGCTAGTGGGTCGGCCCAGTTGAGGTCCAGTTCGGGACTGAGGCCACCATCTGTCTCAAACATGTTGATCTCTTTAAGGCACACTATCTCAATCATCTGTGACCACCAGAAGGCTGGATTAATTGCACAACACTAGAACAGTGCACCATAAGCTGGGTGAACTACAATGCCCTGACAGTTGTGGACACTGTGAGCAAATGGAAATATCCAGAATGCCGGCACTGGTAAAAACAGAGGGACACACTGGAAGGAACTGGTCTCAGATCTATTGACTACACAAAAGAGCAGTCAGCTATACTGTATGTATATAATTGCAAAGTCCAGTTAATATAAACATAGACAAACAACTACACACAGATATTAGTAACATTAAGTAAACTTCATCATTAAGAACATCATCAACTAAAGCACTCTGAATGAACTTAAACAACGTCCCCAAGTCTGTGTGCCACAGCAGTGGTCAAGTGATCGATTGATCAAACCTATCCAAGATCCCTGACCTCCCAAAACATTGTTTTTCACTCAGTGCAAAGGGGATTTACAATGAAAACATGAGCTATCCACTATTCTGTAAAACCATGAAGAAAACTACACTATCGTTATAGAGACTGGCTTAACCAGTTTTTATGGAAGGTGCAGTACCTCATTTTGCCAGGGGATGGAGACACTACCCGTGACAAACTTGTGGTAGAAGTCATTGTCAGCGGCGTCCAGGTTTACTCCTCTAACAGCTGAGAACTGCTCAATGTCCAACACATGTTTGAGGTACACAGCACTGAAAAAGGACAAAAAGGCAAGCAAAGTGGGTGGTCTGGTTGTATGGCTGAACGGCACTGGCATTGCAACTCAAAAGCACTATCATTTAGAGAGGCAACAGATCACAATAAAATGGCTCATTCATTGGACTTCAGGCACGTTATGCCTGATCAATATAACTTTTTTTGAACTACAAGCATAATAACTGAGCATAATTTGTTCAGTTTTCTACATGTACTTGTCAGGACGCATTAGTTTTTACGCTACAAAATATATGTAGTCAAGTGCTTCTAAGACCACGTCAGCAAGCTGTTTCAGTGATCAGATCGCAATGCGTCTTGGTGGTTGTCTACCTTGCCCTCTGAATCGATTGCACATTTTACTCTCCTAAAATGAGAATCTGTAAACCTAGATTGCAAAAGCTGCAGTGCAGGCTGAATATGTGAATCTGTTGTTGTGAATGTCAGAGTAAAACTGTACTTGCAAATTCTTTGCCTACAGGTCAGATTAGATATATGCAATTTATTTTTTTATGTATGATTACTTTAGATATAAATAAAATAAATTCAGCGTACATTTACAGACTTAAACTGCCATGTTAGTGAAGATGGATATCAGTAAAAATGGAAAGATAGGTGTACAATATACAAAATAATATTTAACAGCAATAGTTTATGTAAAGCCTGAATTCCCTGTGTTGTAGATGTAAAACTTTACGTTTCCGCCATTCATAATAGTAAGGACCAAGCAAAGGGCATCCTTATAATGTTATAGGCATAAACCAGACTAACCTGAGGGGGGCAGGGACAGCAGAGAGCACTGAGGGTCCATCCTGCATGCTTTCTCCAGACTTCGCTACCCACTCAGTGTTTTGGGGTCGGTCTAGCACACATAACATTTGCATGTGTGAGCTGGACCGACACACATTCATGTGGACGAACCTCCTGCACACTTAGCTAACAGCTCAGGGTGCACCATTACCAAGCATTGGGTGCTGTTGTCAATGAGCTGAGGATGGACCTCTAGAGCCGCCCACTACCAGATCACAGCTGCTTCAACCGCTGCCTCCACAGATATGAAGGGGGGACAATAGAAAGGGTGGTGCTGGTCCTGCCACGAAGCGCAATACCTAACTTTTCCCCAAAATTCTGGCTTTGTTGGGGGGTTGCTAGCAAGCAGAGCTTTTGCTGTATCACATGAAGCATTATGTGAGGAGGATGTGGCCAATAGCACCTGCCCATATGGGTTAATGCCAATAGGAGACAACCAACACAGCAAACAGATACCCTTTATCAGAAGATCATGTCAAAATAATATCTGTCACAGATGAATGCCCAAGTGATTTCATATGAAAAAAATCTATGGTTTATTTGGCACTTTATTTGCATAGCTGTACACAAAAACAATGACGTTAAGATTGTAGCTAGAGGTACTACCTTTACAAAATGTAATTTTTTTTTCCATTAAAAAAAATCATTAACAGGTCCTGAAAGCCCAAAGTGAACTGTTGTGAGAGCCGTATCACCATTACAGCACTTGATCCAAAAGGCCCAAAGAGCAGAGTCACAGCACAAAGAGAGTACACTCCAAATCCATCTTTCCCTAGTACTCTGCAATGCCTGAAGGTAGTTTTGGTCACAGGTTGCCTAGAAACATATAGCAAACAGCACTTTTCATCCATGGAGTGCAGTGCGTCACATATGGAATCGAAATAAGAAACAAAGACAGAGAAACTATATAAAATATGCAACTCAGGTACAGGTCAAAGAAAGTATAGAAAGAAGGAAGGAGAGTCTAAAAATAAAAAGAAATTTAGTAAAATGTCATGAAATAAGCAAAATAGGATAGATAGCTCACCCCCACACTCACTTCTTTATCCATTTCAACTGCAGGAAGCGAGAGAAATAGATGGTCTCCTGGTAGCTGGAGAACGGCGCATCACTGAGGTGCTCATGTGTGATCCTGAGAGACAGGAGAGAGACGGGATATCTTGGTAAGAAACAAAGGTGTGAAGTAGCAGCAGTACAACCCATAGTGTGAAATTTCTCTTCGCACAGAACAGCCAAGTGATGGACTGGGAGAAGTGGAACACTTAAATTACTTTGGTACTTCAATTTTAATTACTTTGTGGTATGTTCCACAATGGCAGAACTTTGCTTTGCCTTATTAAACTATTGTAATTATCATTAATGTGTTATCACTGTCTCATACTAGGTTTAATGTCCAGTTAACTACTGAATTCTGCCTTAAAGTATAGTGAACATTTCAAGTGATACAATTAGAGATGCAAGGGTCTGATCAAGAAATACTAGTGATGGTGAAATGAATCCTCATGAACCATTTGCTGACCCCACTAAATGGTGCTCTTGGTTTACTTTGGGGCATGCTGTGAGCCCTCTTATGAACAGAGAGCACCATCTAGTGCGGGTCAGAAAATACAGCAATTGGTTCATGAAGCTTAATTTGACCATCACTACAGAAATATGTTCTTAACTGAAACCACTCCCTTCCAGGCAAGTTCTAAATAATTATACAACATTTGATTAACATAAAATCTCAGTCTAATTATCCTGATGGTCTTGCACATATGTGTGGGTAAGAAGTGCTGTATTTTAAAGGGTTTGGGTATGTGCTCACTGTAAATGAGCTTTGGGTTGGTCCGTCGCAGCTAAGCATATTTCTGTTGCTATGTTGTTTTTAAATGGGTTTTTTTTGTGGAGCAATCTTGTGGTTTTTCTATGCGAATGTCTAGATTTTTAATTTGAAATTACGGCACTGCTAAACCCCATAGCATAAGCACAACGGACCGGCACGTCCACGGTGGTGAAACGGAGCAGAAAAAGGGCGCCTTACTAAGTTAAAAGAGACCCTTTTTTCCTTTTGCTTTAGTACCTGGCTGGCTGATTAGGGCTGGCACAAGGTCTGTCAGTATTTTGTTGTACTTGTGTAATTTTAAATGCCTCTATTTACATTTGAGTCTTAAACTTTATTGGCCAGTTTCCCAGTCAAGGATTAAGCCTAAGCCTAGACTAGCTTTGAGTTACAATGATGAATCTCCATTGAAACGGCAATTTAGTCCAAGACTAGTCTTAATCCTTGTTCAGGAAACCGGCCCTATGAGTGTTACGTTAGCAAACTGCTGTTTTGGATCGATGCTCCGTATTCCTAGCTGCCTTGCCTTAATTTCATATATTCCGTATAACTTAATTCAGTAAATAAGTGTGCTTCATGGAGGTTTTCACGTTGTTTTCTTATTTACAGCGCTTTGTGAGAAATAATCTCTAAATAACTTATAGGACTGTGAGTCATAATATAAAAGGAACGTAATGTTTATTTTATCTTTGTTTCCTTCCCCCTTTTTCCTTTAGCTCTTACAGTTTGTTCACTGTTTATGTGCATCTGAATAAAACCCCTTTATGAACCATCAGTGGAGAGTTTCATTATTATTCAGCCAGGGATGCTACACTCACATAGGTGGGACATGCTGCTTGGGGATGTGACAATGCTGGATATGAGGGATAAATGGGGAAAGTTTTATGGTGCATCACAGTCACGATGCAAGCTTTGTCCTTCCCTCTCCCACTCAAACTCTCACACTGTCTATGCTCCACCTCCAAGGTCCCAACAAACTCAGTTGTTCACTTACTGACCGTTCACTGTGGAACATAACAGAGGCTTGACACCATAAATGGATGAAAACAACACAAAATCAGAAGTGGAGAGAGGAAGGAAGATGGGGGTAGAGTGAGAAGGAGAATATTTGATGAAGTCCAAGGACCCCTAGCTGAGAATATAGAGCACGGACCTCAATTCCAAGTCCAGGCTTTGTTTTCAGTTCTCCCAAGTAGTTTGTTTAATAATTACTGATTCTCATTGGCCAGAGGCTTCACACCTGGCTGACAGGTGAAGGAAGGCTGGAAAATCAACAGTGCTTGGACCTTGAGGACCGTGATTTGAATACCCCTGATATAGAGTAATATCCCTATTGAAGGCAACCATGTGGACTCCATAGCATAAAGGCACAGTCCATTTGAAATTCCCAGAAGGTAATGCCATGTAAGTATTTCAAGATCGACTTCTGCTACTAGATCCTTCCTGTTTACCACATGGAAATAATCACTAACTAAAAATGGCACAAATGGCAAACACGTTAACCTTCAGCAAACATCTGTAAGAGCGACGTGGTCAATTAAATGATACATGGTGTTATCAATTAAATTTAAGTACCTGTTTTTGTTAGCCAGGCAAGGCACATGACAAATGTCGGAGTTCTACCAGTCTGGGAGAACACAGGACCATGAACAGGAAAGTCAGAGGTCCCCAAATCTAATGGCACATTGCCGCATGAAATGGAACCTCACGGTTCTCCCAGAATGTGAGAAGATATAGCCAGATACACTCCATATGCGGATGCTTTTGATGGCTCACTCATGCTACAAGTACATAGGTTTGAAGAGCACAAGCAAATCAACAGCATACAATGAACTGAAACTTTTGAACAATGGAAGGTAGGAGAATCAGTGTTTAACACGCTGCCCAGAAATACAGCATTATAAAGAAATAGAGCGTTATAAAGGGCTGGTGAAGGCATATGATTCAAAGTGGAGGCTCAACAATGATGTGAGCAGAAAGCTACTTCTCTCTCTCTCTGGCTCTCTCTCAGCCCAATAAATGATCAGAAAATCTGGGGGCAGGGCATTGCATCCAAATGGTTGCTGACTAACACCAAAATGGAACATGGCCTCTCACTCTCCCACCAACCTGGAGATATGCCAGTTCCTGCTAAAAGATGAGTCTGTCACTTGACACGTAACACACAAATTTAGGCAGCAAAACAAACTGACTAGAAGGCAGGAGAAATGGCACCATTACAGCTTTCTCGCACACAGCTGCATTGGTAGGTTGGAAGGTATTACAGCTTTTGAGCTGAAGGGGAAATACCTCTAATGACAGCCATTTAAACAAACAGGACACAGGTCAGGAGCAGAACCGGGAACCCAAAAGATGTCGCCTTCTTCCCAGGTTAAATTATTTAATAGTTTCTTTAGTTTGTTCTGTTTTTTCCTGTTTCTTTTTTGGCCCCCTCAGTGGATGATCACATCTTTCCTGCCTGCACCATGCCATACAGCAACAATTAGATCAGTGTTTCCCAACCCAGTCCTTGGGGAACCCTGGACAGTCCACATTTTTACTTCCTCTCAGCTCCCAGCGCACCTGTACCAGGTACTCAGTGTTCCTGATTGGCTGGGAGCTGGGAGGGAGCAAAAACATCGACTGTCCGGGGTTCCCCAAGGACTGGGTTGGGAAACACTGAATTAGATACTTCTTTTTGTTCTTAGATGTCTTTATGGTTTTGGCATTGCATTCGTTTTTCGCAAATTCACAGATCTGCGAAAATTTCATTGGAACCGAACTTATTTGCATCCGCAATTTTTTTGTGAAATCTGTGAAATCCTCGAAAAACTCTACAGAAGTGTTTATGTTTAATTTTCATAGTAATTTATAAGTTTTCATGCTTTTAAGTGTACAATTGGTAAGAAAAAAATAGTCAATGAAGATTCTACTGTGTTTTTTGGGGAAAGGTCAAGACATACAATATAAATCAGTTAAAAAATCCCTTAAAAAACGTGGCTTTCTTATGGAAACATTCCTTTTTATGTACATACTGAACTGTACCTTTACAAGATATGAATCCCATTCGCAAAGTTTATTCCCTTTGAAATGCTAATGGTTGCATAAATATTAGAAAATAGTTAATTTACTATCTTGTAATAGTAAGTACACGTTAACGTAAATTCAAACCCAAAAGCTCCCACGAACCCACAGCTGAAGAGGGAGATTCTGTGGAACTGTAACTCCTCATGTACACTATGCAGTAATTTTCATATTTTCACCGTACTGCACAGCTAATTCATAATCATCATTATTTTAAATCAATATTCATCATTGGTGAGTACCCATACTACTGTTTTTTATTAAATATTTTTTAATATGTGTATGTATTTTTGTTCTCTCTCTCTCTTTCGTGGTTAGCGCACACATAGTATTTTTACAACTTATTATTTCTGTACGTCTTTACGTAATTTTTAATTGATTGAATACTTGTACCTTGTATGCGTACATGTTTCCTTTACCTATTTTATTGAATTGTACCTTGGTTAGGTATATGACTTCTGTGCATAAGTTTTTATTTTAAAAGAAAATGGCAACCAATGTCGTGTTCCATGAATTAGTAGGGGTAACATTAGTATACTGTACTGCAAATGTGGTAGTGTGACAAATATCCATTAGGCGATACTGTACTCTATTTTTACATCAAACATTGTTTTTTAAAGGTAATGCATTAAGCCAACTTTTAAATTAAATTAAATTAAATTAAAGTGTTTTGGGAGCAGAACTGGGGTCATATTTAGGGTTTAAACTATAGAAATAAGCACATATTACCATTTTTAGTGACTCTACCAAAACATCTGCAAATCCTCCTCATTTGCGACGGGTTCTGGAACCTAACCTTGCGAATGTCTGAGGTCTGACTGTATTTGTAAACTTCGTCAGAAAAAAAATCAAATATTCATGCACACCTGTCCCTGTCTGAAGCAGTCACAACTTTATGGCATTTTCCCTTAAACTATTCAACAGTAAAAGCATAGCATCATTTCAAGATGGGTTGCAAACAGGTTACGTGACTGCATCAACTCATCTACATTTATCAGGTTCAGATTCAGGTTCAGATTCCTTTATTTGTACCTGTAGGTAGATTTTGGGTGCAGTCATGAGTCATACATCCTACATACACACTTCAACACAGGAACAACTGACAACAAAAACAACTTAAATACAACTTACGCTAACGCTATGATCTATTTATCAGCGTGATGGCTGCTGGAATACAGCTGTCTTTAAATCTTTTCGTTCTACATTTTGGGACCATTACCCTTCGTCCAGAGGGAAGAAACTGAAACTCACTGTGCAGAGGGTGCGAAACATCAAATGTACTACATATGATCACTGTCCCATGAAATATTGATTTTTTGGAGATAGGCATACCTGTTGTTCGTTGAACAGTGAGAATATTTAACATACATTACACACCAACATGAAGAAAGAGTAGGCTGAGGAAACCTGCACTCAGCTAGTCATGGCAAACCTCATGGGCAATGACACAGAGCTCTAACCCACTATGCTGCACACTGCCCTTATCTTCTCAGGCCCAAATAAATGCTGGAAAAACTGAGCATTCAAATATTCTTTTTATGCCAAGTTTCTGAGGCACATTTCTGACCTGAGCTGATGGTACTTTTCTGGAATTTACTTTGGAGTAAGCCACCCCACCCTCTGGCTTCTCAGAACACAATCAATGTCTACTCCATGGAAAGACTTAGACCTGTACTGAAAAAAATGCTCCTTCCCTAGACCAGTGAGATCAGTTTGACATCACCTGACACCTGACATCAATCAAATTCTCTTTAATTAAGTTACTTTGAATGGTACATCCATCCACCAGTCTTCAAACCACTTAGCCTAATCAGTGTCATAGGAGACCTAAAGTCTGTCTCACATGGCTCAATGCTGTGGTGCAACCTGGATAGGGTGCAAGAATTAAATTGCTAGGAAGAGTGTTATATGTTTTTGTTCCCATGTGTGCTGTCATGGAAACAGAACGATGTAGCCCCCAAGGATGTGAATGCACTGTATCATTATATGAGTTTTATCTTAATTCCAAATTCAAAAATCTTCTAGCTCTAAATGTAACCTGCCCTTCAAGCTGAAATGTTACAGAGCTCAGGTCAGACAGGGAAACCACCAGGACAGCAGTGTAAGAGTCAGATGGTCTGCCTTCTTTTGAAGAAGGGGTGAGAAACATTCAAGTTTGGTGACAGATCCAGGAGAAAAGTTCCCAAGAACTTTACCATGTGCTAATAGGCACTTTCACACCGGCTGAACTTTTTCTGGAACCAGAACCTTTTTCCGGAACCAGGGACTTTTGTCATGTTCACACCACAAGAACTTGGCCGATTGTAATACTGCTACTCAGTGGTTTTGAGCGTGGTGACGTCCGCCCTCTGTGACATCAGCGCACTCGTTCCCGCTCTCTTGCACACAGCAACGTGCAGTATAATGCACTAAGTACTTTATGTTTGCTAGTGGCCTGGCCCACACACGGTGATAATGAAATTATACTAATATGGATTAACGATTAATCCTGCATTCGAATATCTCACATCACGCACCTTGGAATTTACGATAATCGAATGCACAATAAAAGTAACCATTAGCCAGCTGATTGTTAATAATAATTCAGCGTATGCATATGTGTGTGCATTTGTTACATTGTCTTACAAAGTTAAGAAAACCATATTAAGTCAAGTATTTAAGCCTGGTCTTTCCTCCTTCCCACAGTGAGGCATACAACTTATTAAACACGAGTATCAGATGGGTACTTGGGATCAATCGATACCCAACCCCCAGGTATTGGTATCGGTATCAGAACTGAAAAAGTCGGATTGGTGCATTCCTAGTTAACAGCATGTAGATGATTATCTACATGCTTGGTATAGTACCTCATCTACATGCTTGGTATAGTACCTCATCTACATGCTTGGTATAGTACCTCATCTACATGCTACATCGAATGTAATTTCGCCTTCCATAATCTTTACAAGGCCTGAGTGAAATATATGAACTGACGTTCCCAAAACATATCTTTCTTTTGTTAGCTTTTTAGTGCAAATACTTGCTGCATTAGACTTACGTCGCAAAACGTGTTACGAATATGGCATTTCATCTATAGTGTACATGCATTTAAGTCATTACTTAATTGTCTTGTGTCTAATAGCCTAACCCAGGGGTCTCCAACTCCGGTCCTGGAGAGCTACTATCCAGTAGGTTTTCTGTCCCACTTGGCTTCTGATGAGCCAAACCTGTTCCTGGTGTTTACCTGAGAACAGTTGTGGCTCATCAGAAGCCAGGTATGATAGAAAACTTACTGGACGGTAGCTCTCCAGGACCAGAGTTGGAGACCCCTGGCCTAACCTAACGGAGGTATCATATTCAAACATAACTAAAGCACAAATACATGTTACGATCTCGATTTGTATCACTTTCATAGCATGATGTGTAAATCAAGTGACCGGTTTAATAGGCCTATCCATTTAAGTAGCGTGTGACTATACTTTGAAACAATATCATTTTCGTCGTGAACATGGGAAAAATGCAATTACCGGATCACATTTTACAGGAGACCAACACGTGAGTCCCGAGAAAGTGCCGGGCGATGCACGCTCTATCCCACGGCTGAACTCCAGTCAGTACTGAGATCACCCCCTTCCTTTATACTAAACTTTGGGCATTACATGGGGAAAGGGGATAAGTTGGCCAGCCTCACCCCTCCCCTCAGGCAATGCGTTCTCAAATTTCCAATTTTGTCCGAGTAATGCCGTTTGCAGTTTCAATTGGAAGTGACAAAACAAGTTTCTATAATCAGTGTATCCCCCCTCCTCCTAAGGATGGGGGTAAGCGTTCTACACACACTGACTAACTAGGTGCAGTTCCCAAAATAATTAGACGAGTATCCTTGAGCAATGCTTTACCTTCCCATGAAGATAAGGCCGGTGCCTCATTCACTGACCAATGGTGTACAGAACATATTGAGCAACACCTTTCTCTGTCTTCAGCAAGCCCCTCCAAAACCCAGGGAAATGTCCTTGAATAGGGTAAGCATCCCAGAATGAGGATTCTTTCACATAAGAACAAGGATACTTCTTTCAAGAGAAACAAGTCATTTGTGAAAAACAAGTTATATAAGTGATCAGAGAGGGAAAAAAACATGCTTTTACAGTCTAACCTTAATACAATAATATTATAGGTGAATCATGGACGACATGTCTGAATACGCGTCCATACACGACCAGAATCAATCCACATCTCAATCACTTCATATGTATGACAGTAACAGGACAATGATTAATTTTAGGCAACGCAGTCATCTGAAAATTCGTCCCAATACACTATTCATATAAAGCGTAAAGTACAACTAGCACATGTATAGTTTTTTTAACCACACACACACATACACATATATATTTTTGAAGATATAAGGAATCATTTTCTTAAAATACAAACATTATTGAGGCAAAGAACAGTTGATATGAACAGTCCAATGAAAGACCTTGGCGCCAATTTGTGGAACCACCCAAATATCTGCTACTTATCTGTCACAGCAGTTCATTTGATACTATTAAAACCATTGACCTGGGCCACAAGTCTCTGCTGCGACTGAGGATCTGAATTATCATGCTGGCAAATTTAAACAAATTCTTATTTTTCAATTTTGTAATACATGTAACATGCTCAGCTTAAAACCACTGACAAAACAATTACGAAAATGTTGCATGAGATCTCAGATCAAAGGTTATCTTTATTATTCAATATAGCCTTTTTGCAGGTGTGGAAGTAAAATTGGACATTAGTAGGCCTGGGAGGGGAGGCATATTGGGTCTGTTATGTTTTAGGCCCTAGGCAAGAAGAGATTGTTTTGAATACTGTGTGACCTCGCTTTGTGATAGCTGCCTGCAGTTGGCTCCGCAGAAGCTCGGACCTTGGAGAGGCAGACAGTGGAGCAAAGGGGGGGAGAAACCACCTGCAGGAAGAGACTCGAAGCCCCAACTGGTGCACAAAGAGTTATAGCTTAATAAAGTAGTTGTAGTAGTCAATATATAATATGTTACACAATTGATCGCATCATGTTAGTCATACTTATGTTAATCATACTAATCATATGTTAACCATGTATTTTCAGTGATTCAGGGACAGTATGTCAATGTGTTAATCATTAATCAATGGAACATCAAAACATTAACAGTGATTCAATGTCATATAATTAATATCTATATACATATCTCAAGTAGAGTCTAGAAGCTGAGGCTGTCTCCAGTAAATTGCGTACAATGGGTGGACTTTACCTTGCTACCAAGGTGGACCAATGGAGCAGGAGAATTGTGTTTGCTATGGGTTTCAGCTTAGTTTGTTGATGTTTCATGACCAATTAGGACTTGGTAGTCCTGGGAGCAGAAACACCAGTACAGCAGTTGGGAAGGGAGCAGCCTCTGCTTAAAGCAAGGATAGAAAAGATGTGTAAAAAGTGGGAGAATAGAACAAATGCCCTGGTAACTAAGTGGCCTAAAGGGGCACATGGGATGTGGCGGCGTGTGAGGAGATGGAGACTCTGATAAAGTATCATAAGGCCAATAAGAACATAGAAAGGCGTAAAAAGAAAAGGAGTGAGGAACTGGAGGTACTGAGGTTATTTAAAGCAAAGGGAGAGGCCTGGAGAAGGGACCAGAAAACAATGAGAAAGGCACTAACTGAGAAGAAGGGGGGAGAGAAAGAAGAGATGAGGCAGGAAGCATTATGGCCACCGTCTTATCAAAGTCAGTATCCGTTAGTGGAAGCCCCCCCTCCTTCATACCAGGGTCAGTTTCCAGTGATAGAGGGGAAGGTAGAATTCAGAGGTGAGGTGACGTGACACAGAAGGATGAAGCAACTAGGGAGCAGAAAGGAACAGCAAGTTGTTTAGATGGATACAGGGAAGTGAGTGCATTGCTGTGGCAGGCGGTGGAGGAAGAACTGCGAGGGAGTGAGATAATAACAGAAGGCCAGGCATGTGGGTCTGAGAAACAAGGGAGTGAGATAAGCCCCCCGGGGGCAGCCTGTGGACAGCCGACAGTCTCCTGTCGCTGGAGCTCCCCAGGACACTAATTGGCCTCAGGTCCCTAATTGGAACAGAGTGAGTAGATACAATGGATGGGCGTTTCCTCAGAGGGCACCCATTTACCCACAGATTTCATGATCCCAAACTCTGAAGAGACTGGGGAACAGGCTGTTTCAGCTGGTGTGCTGGAGCTGTGATCAGCCTGGACACACCTGTATGTTCCAAAATCTTGTTTAGTAGAAGTTCAGATTACAAGTTACAAAAGTTTTAAAGTTACAAAAATGTAAATATGCCCATACTAATATCAGAGCACACCCCAGTGAATTAGTTAGGCAGAGATGCTTTGTGTCAGCTGCAGATAGACATAAAATGTACAGAGGGGGGCGTAGAGGTGCTCAGTGGACAGTACAGCCTTCTGCGACAAAATTTGTTGTTCAATAGGGGGCAGTATAGCTTATACGGGATTGAATATGTTATTGGAAAGGTTTGAGAAATCTTAGAACAGTGAGGCCCATTTATACAGGAACAATATATCAATAAGCTGAATTGGACACAGGACAAACATACTTGTTTGTTGCGATGGAGAGATTTCAGTGTGATGGAGTGCAGGCAGCAGTAGGAGAGAAGTTGGTAAGGAGTCAGTGGAGTGCAGAGAGATTTAAGAGGTTTGTGGCTGTGGAGCATGATAGGAGTGCAGTGTGAAGGGAAATAAAGTGCAGAGGAATGTCAGCAGGAGATGGAAAGGGAAGCGCTGAGGAGGTGTGGACCGCCCTGATATGGATGTAGGCCTAGTAAAGACAGGTAACCCGGGTATAAGGAAGATGATAGAAGTGTTACTGCAGGTAGAGGGTGGTGGTGCTTATCACCAGAACCTGCGACACCTACCTCCTGTCTGTCCCAAAGGCAGGAGGCAAAATGTGGAGGTTAGTTTATGATTTGTGTGCAGCGAAATAGTGGAGGATCAATCAGTGGAAGATCCCAGTCCTCACTCCCTGCTAACAAATGTGCTGCCCAGTGCAAAGTGGTTCACAGTTGTGGATTTGTAGATGGCATTTTTCAGTGTGTCCCTAACATACCAGTCACAGTTTTTGTTTGCGTTCACCTATAGGGGTCAGCAGTTCATCTA
>JAODJU010000014.1:12135342-12148929 GCA_026776725.1 Gnathonemus echidnorhynchus
ATCAGAAACATCAACTCACTTTCACTTTTTAAATCTGCCCTCAAAACCCATCTTTTCAAATTAGCATTTTCTCTCTAGTTTTCTATTTATTTATTTTTACTATTACATTTTTTTTTTATAAAACTCATTTTATTCTATGTTCTCTGTATTTTATGGTTCTATGCTTTATTGTACGTGTCCTTGGTTGCTAGAAAGGTGCCTTTTAAATAAAATGTATTATTATTATTATTATTATTGTTATTATTATTATTGTCAGACCACGCACAGGACGAGCAAGCAGGGAGCACAGAATCAGGGTCAGGCAGATGAAAATCCAGAACACAGGGTTTATTTGCAGGTGAAGCACAAACACACGGTACAGACTTCAATGACTGGACTGGGGAAACAGACTTGAACGCGGACTTAAATACACAGGACTACTCAGAAATAACACGAAACAGCTGATAACAATCGGTGTTTCACACGAGGGGGCGTGGCACACAGGAGGATCGGACAAGCAGGTCATGACAATTATTATTCTCTGACCACTGTTTCCACAGGAAGAAACAGGACCCTGAGTGACTCTCGTAGGAAAACATACATAAGACATGTGGAATGTTTTGGCCTGGGGCCCCCAGAATTTATGGATCCAGAGCAAGGTCACATTGTTCTCCTGCTTTAACAATCAAGCACATTTATAACATTAACTTTCTTCAATTCATCTGAAAAATCAGAAGAGCCAAAAAACACAGAAGCATTAACTATACTATACATTGTAATATACACTCTCTCTTCTGCTAGCTTGTGTATAATAATATTTCGTAGGTAACTTGGGTTTTCTGCTCATCCTTCCCCAGATATCTGTCCTGGTGAGAGGGACTCCTCAGAGCTCCACGATGGCCCTCTCCCAGTGGCAAAAGGTGCTTCTGTCAGCTGTAAGGAACTGCTGGCTCAATGGCACCTGGGTAAACTAACTCAGGTGCGTTAACTGAGTGGTGAGTCAGCGAGAGTAAGCAGAAATTCAGTGAGAGTGTTTTATGTAGCATCAGGGGTGCAGGAGGGACATGGATACCACAGCAGGTTCAGGGGGCCCAGAACTTTACAAGGGCCCTTGAATATACACTGCCCGGCCAAAGAAAAAGTCGCCATTTGAATTTTTCGTTGGACCTTTAGCTTTGATTATGGCGCACATTTGTCATGGCATTGTTTCCACAGGCTTATGCAACATCTCACCCTTTATTTTCATCCAGATTTGCATTCATTTCTCACCGAGATCCTGTATTGACAAGTGAGTTGAACCACTGCATAAAGCCTCCTACAGCACATCCCAAACTGGGTTGCTATCTTGTTATAACGACTCATTATGCCGAAGCACAAATGCGGTTCAGGGCTTCCGTAGTAACAAAACATTTCCAAAGTCAAAATAAACCATTTTATGTAGATATGTAATTGTAGAAGAAAACACAATTTAATGTTTGCATAAGTATTCAACCCCTACACATTATTTCGTCAAGAACCCATTTGCCGTAATTACACCCTTAATTCTTTTGGGGCAAGTATGTACCACATCATGCAGGAGTGATTCTTCCCTGTTCATCTCTGCAGAATTTATAGAGATCCTGTAGGTTGATAGGACAGCACCTCTGAGCAGCAGCTTTCAAATAGTGCCACAGATTCTTAATAGGGTTAAGATCAGGGCTTTGACTTAGCCATTCCAGAATATTCAGCTGTCTGTTTTTGAGCCATTCCAGTGTCACTTTGGCCTTATGCTTAGGATCTTTATCATGTTGAAAGATGAATCTTTTCCCGAGCTCATCAGTTCTTCTGCAATGTTTATGTCCATCCATTGAGACACCGCACAAACCTCATTGAAATCTGGCAAAAACATTCCTTTTTGGTCTCATCCAACCATAAAACCTTCGGTAACACTTTACTTGAAGCAGTCTACATAAGGGTGACATGAAACCGTCATAAGAATGACATGACACATGTCATGCACATTAATGACACATTATTGATTTTTATGAATGTTGTCATAATGTGTCATTCAGTTCCAAAAACAGTCATAAGAATCAATAATGTGTCATTAATGTGCATGACATGTGTCATGTCACCCTTATGTAGACTGCTTCAAGTAAAGTGTTGCCAAACCTTCTACCACAGGGGTGGCCAATCTTATCCGCAAAGGGCTGGTGTGTATGCAGGTTTTTGAGATAACCTTTAGGTCAGCTGTTCAAACCCAGGTGTGAGGACTCTTCAGACAATCAGTCCTCTAATTAGTAACCTAATTAGGGAGTTACAGTGAAAACCCGCATACACACCGGCCCTTTGCGGATAAGATTGGCCACCCCTGTTCTACCACATCTTAAGTGGGTCTTTCTCAGTCTTTCTAGCAAATGCCATACGTGCTTTTATGTGGATCTTCTTAAGGAATGGTTTCTTGCTACCTTCCCATATAGGACTGTTTTATGGAGATCTCTTGAAACCATGCAACTTCACTCCAGTTTAAGCCAAAGAGCACTGCAGACATTAGAGTGACGGTTGGATTTCTACCAGCCTTCTCTTCCCAGTCGATGTCTTGCTCTGATGCTTACTGGTGAGGGTTGGCCTGTTCTAGTAAGGGTCTGTGTGCTGTGATGAACCATCCATTTTCTGATGATGGATCCAACAATGCTTAAAGGGACATCCAAACTCTTTGATATTCTTTGTAGCCATTTCCTGCCTTCTACGTTTCAATGACTTTGTTTCTCACATCAGCAGAATGTTTCATTGTCTTAATTTTTGCAGTGATTATCCAGCTAAGACAATGGCCCTTCCAAAGGGTACTTTTTATACTCAGAGAAAACCATCTGGACTAAGTAGTACCTAATTATGTTTAATCATGGTCTAATAACTGTCATCTTTGTGTTATTTGGGATTAATTTGTTTTGTGTGTAAACCTGGAGCTTCCAAAGCACAGGGGTATCAACATTTATGCAAACGTTTTTATTCTTTTTAATGTTAGTAAACAACTGACCTATTTTGTTGTTTTTAAAATATACTGTAGCAAGAGTTCTCAACGTAAATGTTGTTTGAGGAAATTTTGTATGTGTGTCTGTGTATATATGTAATACTCTGGACAATTGTTATGACTTTCAAGGGGGTTGAATACTTTTGTAAGCCACTGTAAGTTGATTGTAACTTCACACATAATTTCATGCGAAATTACACTGCCACCCCAAAACAATAGAGGATAAATAGATCATTTTGTTAGTTACTGGGGGGATCGATTGCGATATCAACGTTCATGATTCTAATTAAATCTGGCCGACAGATCGATTTATTGTTTTCCATAGAATAAAAAACAATGTAATGTTGTCCTGCTAATAAGTGCTGGCAAATGTAACCACCATTTGAGGAATATTAGAAAAAAAGTATATCAGTTAGCGTATATCGAAAGTGTGTCGAAATACGGAGACGCAAGCAAAAAATTTACTAATTGATATATTAAACGTAATTGGGATATAAAAATTATTCCATCTCCTCAATTTTTGCTCTGCTACATCTATCTTTTTTCCTGTGCTTGCATATAACTTCCAAGTAGGCACCGGTGCTTGGGGTTAACCAAACAGCAAGCGATCGCTGTAAGCACCTCTACAATGGTTCGTGTTCGAATAAAAAATACCTAGTCTGCAGTAGGTACTAAGAAAGGGGTCTGGAACTGCCTCCGAGGAACTACAATTGGGGCGAGTTCCTGCGGTGTAAAGGTAACAAAAGTCCCTGGTTCCGGAAAAAGGTTCTGGTTCCAGAAATAAACATCCGGCAGTGTGAAAGCACCTCTAGAAAGACAAACTAAATTGTTTCAGACTGTCATGTGAATGAAGTCCAAGAAAAAAATCATATGCTGAAGGGCCTTTAACAACTTGATTCTATTTGATTATTTTTCCCATCACGAGCTTCACCTGCTAACCTGTTCGGACTGCCTGATCACGCTGGACAAAATACAAAGGATAGTAGAGACCATATCCGTATTCTGAAGGTCTGAGGTAAGCCCATTTCTATTTTTAAAACAAATCATTCAAATTAATTCACAATAGTAAAGCCTGTGTTGGGAGGTCAGACTAAATGTTTATGATTGTTTAAATTGTTTATGATTGTTTAGGGAGTAACTCCCAGCTTCTTCCCTCAGGCCATCACCCTCATAAACAGCTAAGCTGTCACCTGCCTTATGTCAATTTCCCCCCCGGTCTGCACTCTACCTCGCACCTTAAAATTGCGCAATGTTACCCACGTGGGCTTATTCATAATATTTATGTGTTTCACACTTGTATTTTTTTTTTTTTTTTGTACAGTGTAATTTATTGTTTGTTTGTATAGTGTCATCTATTGTTGTATAGTGTCATTTATTGTTGTATAGCTTGTATAGTGTCTCTATGTACGAGAGAGTCTCAAGCTGCTGGAACAAATTCCTTGTGTGCCCCAGCACACTTGGCGAATAAAGGCTGATTCTGATTCTGATTGTTTAAATTTTGACAGAAAAAATAAATCTTGCAACCGCATGGTTATACAATTGGAGAGTTTTGTACAAAGATATTGATTTAGGCTAACTGTCATGTTTAAATTCAAGTTGCATATGATGATATCCCATCCAGGCTAGCCGGCAATTAGCCAATCTTAAAAAGTGATCGCGATAAAATTTATGTTGATAATGATGATATACTTCTCCCATTTTTAACTACAGCCAGTCAGTCTGCGGTTTTTTGCCTTGCATGTCGAAGTAAAGACGGCTCCAGGAAAAAGAACGAATAGAACACCGGCGAAGGATAGCAAAGCACTAGTGAAAGTGAACTTGCGTTATCTTGAAAAGATGAGGAAATTTTTCACAAAAAGGTCACTACGTCAATAATATGGAAATGTTTTGGATATTTTAAAATCGGTAAAGTGCAGATTAAGATGGTCTGCAAAATATGTTGTTGGTCGGTGCCAACCAAGACGAGAGAAACAAACCTTCTCCATCAACTGAAAAGCTACCATCCCAGTGACCACGAGAGTATGAGAATATAGGTCCTTGTTAGTCCATCCACAAGTTGTAGTAGCCTGGAGCTCTGCCAACAACAATTAATTGTGTAGCACAGTTAAATGTTTTAGTTATGTGACTCTAAAGGCATGTTCACGCTTGGCTTGATTCAGCCAATTTAAGGGTGTTTTCACACCTATAGTTTGGTTTCTCTGGTCCGTATCAGTTGATGAGTAAACCTGCAGCTTTTCCCCCTTTATTCTGCTTATTGGTCAAATGTGCCTGTGGCAGGACAAAGCAGGTCCTGTGTTTTGGGCTATGCAGCTGAACATCTCTCACTTCTGTGTATTGTTGCCTCAGTTTTTTTTTACTTTCATACAGCTCTGTTCAGTCGAGAGGTCAAATCCTCTCTCCTTCAGCCTCTGACTGAACATTTTGAAAACTTCAGAGTTTTTCTGAGTTGTTTTTAGGAGCTGACAGATGTAGTCATCTGCACAGATTTCAAGAAGGCAGCATACCTTGTTGCTAAACCAAGTAAGACTTCTTTAGTCTCCTAGCCCCTACTACAGGTTTGCATGCTCTGCCTTATGCCAGAATACAAAGCACATCTGGCTACGGGAGCCATTTAGCTCAGACTCGTTGAGTACACCTCAAAGTTTGGTCGGATTGAGGTTGGATCACGTTCACACCACAAACGAATCGCTCCAGAAGTTCATTTGGAACCGGACACCTCCTCCCAAGGGTCTAGGTAGGGTTTTTTTAGTTCATACCTGATTGCGATTACTATGTTCACACACCCCAAGGGGGAAATCGAGTTAGAGTCCATCTTAACCAGACTAAAATTAAAATATGCAGGTGTGAAAACACCCAAACAGGACCCGGTGTATTTCCCACGCAAAATAAACCAATGTGAATTTCTCAAACTCAAACTCCCCAAATGCAAAACAAACACAAGCTACCTCAATCGGAGGTCTGAGTTCAGTTCATTTCAAGTTCACTTTGCAGATTAGTTTGCTAACGATATGTGAACAGGAAGTGCTTGCTTTGTTTTTCTCTATGCTTTTTGGTTACCATACAGGGCTGATGTCAAAGCAACTGTCAAAAATTATAAATATTTAAGATAAACTAATTTATAGAGCTGGCAAATTTACTGCATTAACACATGCACTATTTTGTTACCCAAATGGGAAATAATATGAGCCTAGATTTTGTTAGAAACCTGTAATATTCCTTCCTGATTGTAAGTAACCTGAATGTTTAGGTCGTGATGTTGCACAGAATCCCAGAATTCAGAGCTAAAACCAAAATACGCAGTTATCATCTCATGGGGAAGCTGATGTTAATTTGGTTTACTTTGTTTTAAAAATTATCTGATGGAGTTGTGCATAGGATTAAAAAATGTAAGTTGCATTTTTTATTTTATTGGAGGCTTACTTTTGGTGGTCGTCAGGCTTCTGTTTTTAGAGCCATTTGCCAATAGATTTAGGATTTTAAATCAAACACGTGGTCCAAATTAGTGTTTCAATCTGCCTGTGGATTATATGTACATGTGGTACATAGTATTAATCCCAAAGGTGCGTGATTAAAAAATAACTAACATTCCTTCTTATAATAACACCATCTGGTTTCTTAATACCATCTGTTTGTCGAGTCTTTTTGAAAGCACTGAAATTCAGCTTCTACTTGCTTACAAGTAGAATTCTTGTTGGAAATGAATAATCTGTACATGAAAGTTGAGGTTAAACCGTAAAACAAATATTTAATTTTGGGTCATTCCAGCCAAACATCCAGTACAGTGGATCCAACAAATGCTGACTTTTCAATATTAAAAGGCTAACTTGAAATTACATATTTGTCTGTTCAGTACTTTGCAAATTAAACAGAAATAATAATAATAATGGTAATCAGAATCTGTGGATTTCAGATGTATTGAGTGACACAACCTGTGCCCTCATGCCATCCATACCTGTACCGCTGATGCCTAAAGCATAAACAAAACATAAGATTTGCTCTTTAAATAGAATTCAAGTCATTCTTTGTAACTGTTGTCATTCTAATAAATTAGGGTGGGTATGACCATGCTATTGACTCCTGTTTCAACAGGAAGGAACAGGACCCTGAGCGCCTCTGAGAAGTATACCTACAAGAGAATTACAGAGTGCTTGGGCCTTGGACAGCCTGTTTCTATGGACCAACACAAAGGTTCCAGTGCTCACTTGTTCCACAGATGATTGACTTACAAAGACTAAATCCAGATATTCTCTTTGTGCCTTTGTGATTTCATAGGTACAAGGAAAGGGTGGATATGTCTGTAAACACAATACGTATGCAATCTTTAAGTACCATGTGAACAGGAATAATCTTAGTGTCATTCTGCATCTCTTCTAGATCTCTGTCCTGATAATGAGAAATTGTGAACCAAGAGGATGTCCATGCACTGGCCTGTGGTTTTACTTTAAAATGAATTTTCCAACATTAAAATCATAGTTCTACACTAATATAGATATATTTTCTCCAAATTAAGTGTCAAAAATAATGACTAGGCGGTTTCTGTCTATCTTAATAAAGAGAACTAAAGAGTGGTTGCTATTTGAGCTTGACCCACAAATGATTAACTAGGCTACAATGAGCATTAATGTTGGTAACCTTGTATCCAGCCAATTGGTGATTTTTTTCCCCAGCAATCAGAAGCCGTGTATGTCACAGCATGCAGGATACAAGTACAGGTGACTTTTCACCAGTAGATCGCATTTATGCAGATAATGAGTGTCCGGTATAATTAGCCAGCCCATCAACATGTTTGTTGAAACTTCACCATAGTTACAGCCTGGTAAGATTTGTTGCTGTTCTGCTACCTTCCAGCTGACAGTAATCAGAGGGATTATTACAGAAAGCTGTGGTAACTGCATTATATAGGTCTACTTTTACTCAGAGGAAATTTATGATACGAGAGCTGAACAGCAAACTCATTTTGTCAGTCAGATGGGGGTAAAGAGTGAATTAATCCTGTGGCTAAAGAAGTTAGGTCTGAAACAAAGAGAACATGATCTGGGAAATGGGATTAATTATCATCTATGTATTGTAACTTATTCAGTGTCCCTCGCTGTCCCTTTTGTCCTAGGAATGATGTTAAACTGCATCCAGCCCTGCAAGCGGCCCTCCAACTTACAGGGAAAAATTTGGGGCTTGGTGGTGGCACTCCAACCACCGTGGAAAAAAAATAACTCACTTTTCTCAGAGAACGCAGACAGCTCTGCTGCAGCTACCCACAGGAAGGCTGCACACATCATGAAGGGGATGAGAAAAACCCCTGGGATCATCTTCCCAGGAAGAGTTTGAAACTGACGGAGAGCCAATGGGGTCAGGCCTGTAGGGGATCGGAACTGGTGTGGTGCCAAGGTGCTGAACTTCGGCCAGTGGTTGATCGTGCCCATGAGGTGTCACTCTCGTCATGGGTCACTTCAATGCAACCACTGGCACTGACAGGGCTGGCTTTGAGGACTGTGTCCATCCCCAGGGTTCTGGTGACCATGGTGAAATTGGCTCAGTGTTCCTTGACTTTGCAAAAGGTCAGGGTCTGTGGGTCGCTGGATCCTGGTTCCAGCACCCTGAACCAGATCGTTGGACTCGGTACTCCGATACTGGTGGTATCAGTATAAAGTTAAAGATTGATCGATCACATCCTTGTGGACAGATACTGGATGCTCTTACAGAATTGTAGCGTCTACAGGAGTGCCCAGATTATGAATTCTGACCACAGCTTTGTTATTGCTACTCTGAAGCTTAGGTCCAGTAGGCTACCATCTACTAGGAGAATGAGGCTGAACATGGCCAGACTCCAAGATCAGGCAGTTTTGGTTTTGGGTTTTGTATGTAATGTGTGAGGAACTTGCAGACTTAGGTGCGACTGCTGATCCTAATGTGACCGTGACAAGACCCTGAAGGTTGCTGAGGGTTGTGTTTCCAGAAGGAGGACCCTGGATTTTATCTAGTGGAGTCGCAGTATATGGCTTGATAGCATCTCTGGTCTGTACTGAGAACTGAGATGGACAGCTTTGTTAGCGGAATTTGTGAGCAAGTGAACCACATCCTGCTTACAGAGGAATCAAAGCATTACACACATCCAAATTTGTTCCTCGGAAAGTCAGATGAGGTGATGGAATGGTCCTTACAGATGATGCTGCAGTTGTGACCCGCTGGGCCAGGTACTTTAAGTAGCTGTTTAAAGCTGATCTTCCAGCTAGGACATTAGATATCTCTGAGCCCACAATTGTAGAGGCTGATCCTCTGATTAGCTGTGAACCATCCAGTGTCACTGATATTGTACAAGTGGTGAACCAGCGGGGGGTACAGAAGGCTGTAGGGATCTGTGGTATCCAGGGTGAACTTCTCCAGACTGGTGGTAAGGCTGTCCTCCTGGCAGTGTAAGCAATCTTTGCCTCCATTTGGAAGACAGATGTCATCCCAAATGACTGGCAAATGAGACTTGCTGTCCCTACTTGGGAAGGAAGGGTGATCGCCTAGATTGTGGCAGCTACAGGGGGTAAAACTGCTCTCAGTGTCATGTAAGGTCCTTGCTAGGGTCATCCTCAACAGGATCTGTGATCACTTGCTGGCCTAGCAGTACCCAGAGCAGTCTGGTTTTATGCCAAAGAAGTCTACCACTGACTGCATCCTGGCACTGAGGGTTCTTATTGAGCGCAAACACGAATATCGTCAAGGTGTCTTTGCAGCTTTTGTTGATTTCCGTAACGCATTTCACAATGGTACTGTGAGTTCTGTGCAGAGTGGATTCAGAACCTCTGCATTCTTCCCACTGGATTCTGGGGTTTGTCAGGGGTGTATTTTTACTCCTACTCTGTTCAATGCTTGCATGGACTGGGTTTTGGGAAGGGTCATGGGGTGCATCAGCTGGGAGGCATCTGTTGATGAGAAAAGGTTTACTGATCTTGACTATAGCGGTGATGCTGTGATCTTCATGGAGTCATTGGAGGCTCTGATCAGGGCTCTTGAGAGCCTGAGTGAAGAGTCTAAGTGTCTGTGTTTGGGAGTGTCCTGGATCAAAAGCAAGATCCAGGCCTTTAATGACCTCTTTGTCAGTTGTCAGCAGAGAGAATGTCAACCTCATGCAGTTTCACTTACCTTGGCAGTGACATTCATGTTTCTGGTTACTCTTCCTATGAAGTCAGTAGATACATTGGGAGAGTATGGGGGTGATTGTTCAGGGAGTCCCGAAAGAGACACATTACCTACATTGTGAGGGAGTGTCAGTTACAGCACTATGACCATGTGGCGCAATTCCCGGAGGGTGATCCAGCTCGCAGGATCCTTACTGCTGAGGACCTGAGCAGCTGGACCAGGCCAAGGGGACACCCACGTAACACAGTGGGTAGATGGTCGTTTCCAGAGGATGGGACTAGACCACATCAGTCTAGGGGGTGGGCGAGATATTTCTTTGTGTGGTGGGCGCAGCAACGTGCTGCACCAGTGCATGCGCCCTGACCTGACTCTAATATTCAACTTAAAAAGCATCATATGAAGCATTTGCAATCTGGTATCATTAAACATCAGAATTTTTAAGGAGTTTCCAAATGGTATCAAGTTACTCAGTTCCATAGGTATCTTAGTGCAGTTATAATAGTGTTATATGCAGACTTACTAAGGGAGAAGACTTTAGTCAAGACAGTCTTGCAGCACACCAACCACAGACGGAGTGACAGCTCAAGTATCTGACGCAAACTTCTAGAAGCCTTTTGAGGAGCACAGCCTAGGAGAACATGCTTCCACTTCTGCATCTTTCCAGGTAACAAGTGAGATCTACCAGTCATTCAGCTGGAAGTCCACCGATAGGATCAAACTTTCAAGCTCAGATTAGGTATAAATTGATAAACTGAACAGTTTGAAATAAGAGTTTACACATTGCTCTGGCCTCCTTTGGTGTTCAAGACAAAAGGACAAAACTTCTTCAGACGTTCCTCTAACATTTTATTTTTTGCCCATAGTATCATTGAATAATTAAGCAAATATTTTACTTACATGTCCTTTTGTTTACATAGTGTATCTGTTTGCTCGTACTCTTCTGGCCTTTTAGGACCAACCTCGCCATTTAAAAACAAACTTTTTTGAGAAACGATGAGAAGCCCGAGTTGGGAGCCCTTCCCGAGGTAAGGGATCAGGTAAACCGCTACGGGCTGTCGGGGTCAGTCCGAATGGGTCGGGTGCCTCACACCCTTAGCAGTAAAACCTTTTCACAATGAAAAGTCACATACATAACTATAGCAATTTTGTACACAAAAAAGTTGCAAAAACCAGTCTTGGCTGTTTCTGCTGCAAAACTCCCGAAGTGTTGTGAATGAGATGACGTTACAGAAACAGTCTATTCACAGTTATAAAGAGCTGTACCTACACTCGAAACACAATTTAAAAAAGAATTCTACAAAAAGCAGTTTATCATGATAAATGATAAGAGTGCATATCATGTAACGTGTACCTCAAAAACATGGTTTTCATGCGAACTGGTGTAGATACACTGTGTATAAATGTATGCCTACATATGCATGTACAAAACACACACATACTGGTAGCAGTACATCTTCATAAGCGGGTCCTTCAAAGACCCAACAGGAACAGACTGGACAGGTGACTACAGGCAGATTTGGCACGGGACAGTGTCAGCACGTGGGAAGCATTCAAAAACCTTTTCTTAAGCAACCGACTACTTAGAAAATTTTACACGGTCGAATACATTTTTTAGTTGAATCTTCTGAGGCTAAATTAAAAAGCAGCTTTGAGCTCATGCCTCAGTGCAACAGTACGTTTTATAAATGCCAATAAGAGCACCGGACCAACTTTAGAGGCCTGCCCGTATTTTGCCATGCCACACGCACGTGCAAAGGTCCTCGTTCACACCTGAGTCACCTGTTCAATCTTGTGTCTAAACTGTGACGCAGCCTCACACGCTGCCTCATTCCAGCCTCGAATGGGACCGACGGAGGTGACTCCCGAGTTTTTCCACGTAAAAACTCGGACAAGCACCTCCAATGCTCACACCCCCCCAACCCCCCTGCACTGTCACCATCTGACACAATACTAAAGAGTCTAACACCCTTCATAAACCTCAACGCCGGCAAAGTGACATCCTGTCCGTCACAGCACCGAGAGTAAAGGATTCCCGCAGTTAAACATATCACTCTACCTGACTCAAATTAGAATAAACGAAAGAAATAAGACAAGTTAACTATTCATGGTACGACTCGGATACATGTTACAAATCATAATAATTAACTTGTGTTAAACAAAAAGGAATGTACTTATCGAATAAACAGACATGCTGAAATGCATCCATGGCCTTTCGCAACATTTGGAGTAAAAGAGTTTTGGTCAGTATAGTTTAAGTCTCTGGCTCAGTAGTAACAAACCTTAAAGCTTTAGTCTCTAACCTACCCTAAACCTTCTCACACCCTCACCATCTCTGTTACCCTCTCTCTTCTCACCGGGATTCATAATCCCCTTTCCTTCACATCCACCTGTGTCCTTTCTTACTTGAAATCTGTCCTCATCTCTCTACATACCTTTTTCTAGCATCTCATCATTATTACTAATTACCATAGTACCCTCTCTAACTGTTAGTACTGGAACCTAATCCCACCCACTGTGCTGCTCATTTATTGCATGTAAGCAGTGGTTATACTGAGCCTCCCTCCTCCTACCCCCGTACACTGGTGTTGCATCACCTGCATGCCAGTTTTAGTGTAGTGATCTCCCCCCCCCACCCCCAAGAATGTCAGTCACAGACATTAACATACAGCGACAGAGTCCGAACTCCTGTATGCTTCTTCTCAGTCATTCAGACTGTCCTCCTCCGTGATGCCCTGTACCCTCAGCTCCTCCAGCACGTTGTCCAGGTATCCCAGGTCCGGGTATCCGTGGCCTGTCAGGTTGGAGCCGAACTCGGTCTTGTGGTGCACCTCGTTCCAGATGACGGTGTCGGACTCGCCTGTGGTGCTGGAGGTTCCCACGGAGAAGAGCAGCCTCCGGTCCCAGGCCACCAGCAAGAGGCGAAGCACCTAGAAAAGGGGGGGGGAGGGGTCAGTAAACTAAACACTGCTTGAAATGCACTCTTAAGGGTTATTTATTAATGGGTTGCAACTGTGTAGGGCCAGCAGGGGGAGCCATGGTTAAGGAACCATAGAGCTTCCATAAAAGAATCAAATTTTCACTTTCAGTTTGGCTGAAAGCCTCTGAAGGCAATACCAAGCAATCTAGATGGTCCATAAATCCAATTCTTTAAAGCCTATTTCATACTTCACTTTTCTGTGTGCGCTTTTCAGGCTGCAGACAGTTTGTATTCATACTGCATTGGTTGGTGGGCAGGGATGGCTGTGGTCGGTACATGCATACAGTGATACTCCACCAGACCAGCCGAGGGCAGATGTATCGCAACAAACACAAATACAAGCAGTGTATTAAAATGGGTAAACTTTGTATGTTATTCTAGGTTGGGAGGTATTAAGGTAACGACCCAGACCCATTAAGGCAGGGGTAGCCAATCTTATCCGCAAAGGGCCGGTGTGTATGCGGGTTTTCGCTGCAACTCCCTAATTAGATTACTA
>JAODJU010000014.1:12154281-12164992 GCA_026776725.1 Gnathonemus echidnorhynchus
TCAGGAACATGAAAGACACTCTGACTTCATCTCTATGCGCCTCCAAGCATCTGTTAATGCCATTCATCCTGCTGGAAAGGTTTCCACGGAAACGTGACTTGTGCACACAATAATCACAGAAGGACCCCCCCCCACCCGGAATGAGAAATCATGGGAACGAAGTACTAGAAGGGAAAAAAAGGCAGGCAGGGGGCGGAGCGGGGAGGGGCTGAACCATACTGACCCCAAAACCTCCCCCCCCCTCCGCATATCTTCCTCTGTACACCAGCTTCACACCAATTCCTTCACTTATATGGTCCATCCCTCCCAGATGGTCACTGCTAGGAAACCAGCTATCTGCCCCAGACTGCCTCCGTCTCTCACGCTAACCCACCCCATGGCCCTGCCCCGAGCCCCCCCTCCCCCATAGAGACTGCCGCACACCTGTTTAAGCATATGGAGACGGTCATAAACATGTCAAACAACACAGCTCCAGGCATGTCAATATTGTCCTACCTATTGAAAAACACACCCCATAATTGTAAAGGCACGCTCGGTCATGCCGGAGCTCAGTGAAAGTTTGCGACAGGGAGGCTCTTCTGGTTGAGTGCCAAGCGTAGCGTAAGCTCTACACCAGCCCTGGCGCCCTGCCTCCGAACACCCACACCCATCACCCAGAAGAGTCACCAAAGCGGCGAGGTGGAAGGACTCACCCGGACGCGATGAGGGCTCGGGACTGTGCCAGAGCGATGCGTTGCAGGGCGGGGCGGCTCAGCCCCGCCAGGCTGGCGCGGGTGGGCACGGGGGCACTGAGGACCGAAGTGGCAGAGGAGGTGGTGGCAGTGGTGATGAGGGTAGCAGTGGGCACCACGGGGGCAGACGTGGCTGGCTGCGGAGGAGGTGGTGGCGGGGGAGGGGGTAGGGAAGGGGGAGGCGGCCGGGCGGAGGACTGGGCGGCTGAGCCGGAGGAGTCTGTGCCCGGTGTGGAGCTTTTACATGGCGACTTGGAGTGGGGGAGGGGCTTGGGCAAGGTGTGTGCATGGCTACTGGCCATACTGGGGCGCCCCACTGTGGCAGACTTGGGGCTGGGCGGTTTCTGTGAGGGCCGGCGGCCCAGCGTCTGAGCCATGGACCCAGTCTTGATGCTCAGGACCAGCATGCACTGGGGGCAAGTGCAGGCCCGACCCAGCGAGGATGCCAGGGAGGACTGGGGCAGGGTCCTGCTGGGGTATCCGGCGCCCCCATTCCCTCGCACGCCTGACACGCCGACACCCAGGAGGCCGCCGGCTGAGACCGTGCCCCCACCAGCCCCTGCCGCTGCCCCCCAGGCCCGGGGCAGGGGTCCGGACACCAGCGGGTAGGCCATGTCCGAGCGTCGCTGGATGCGCCGCCGCCGCTGCGTCTGCCGGTTGATCTGGGTCATGCTCTGGAAGTCGATGAGGTAGCAGAAGCCGAGGGGCGTCAGATCCAGCCACGGCTGCTGCCGGTCCCGCGCCGCTTGGATAGCGATGTTCACCTCCATGTCGTACGCCGTCCAGGAGCCCGAGTCGTTCTCCCACTCCCATAGCCAGCCGTGCCCTGGAGCTGAGGTGGGGTCATAGAAGCTACGCCGCACCGGCCTCAGGGTACCTGCAGGGGGCGGTGCAGGCAGCGGTAACAAAGGAGTGTGGGGGGAGGAGACGGAACTCCGTGCAGCTTATATATACCTTCATACTCAAACACACTTGCGGCTCGTAGCATGATAATCCTTTTCAAAATATAAATACTTTAGGCCCACAGATCAAGAGACCAGAGATCGGTGTCCAACGTAAGCCGGTTACCCTAAGGACTCTCAAAAGTACTACAGAGACATGAGGCGCCACAATAAGTGAAATGTAAATGGATAAAAACAAAGAGAGGTATTTACACATTGAGGAGAAATTTCAACAACCCTTAACGGTACCCCAAATCCTAGTATAGCCCCAGACTTACGAAACACAATTTTTACCATTGGCCTGACAACTGAAGGTCCCACTGTTATTTTTTTGGTCCCTTCTAAACAGTCTGCTTCTGGTTTGTTCCGGGACTTCTATGCTTGGCTGTGCATTGCCCAACCCCCATGATGGGACTTTGCTGCAGAAAAGTTTATTTGTTTTCCAGGGAAATCGTCCCCAGTGACAAATAAACTGGGCCGACTGAGAAATCTCAGAGCTACGAAACATTAAATCTTCTGCCATATGTTTTTTTTTGTGCAACAAGAGCACATCTTCGTACAGACACCCCGAAATACGATTTCTGTGTCTAAGATTTACAGCCTCATTAACACTCTGCACATACAACCTAACCTACCCCCTAATCTAGATCTCTACCTTCCATGAATAGCTAGTCAGCTGTTCCCAGTCTTGGTCTTTCTCTCCATTTTCTTTTCTGGCTGGCTGGGGGGGCAGGGGATGTTTATAATGGCATCTCTTATACGAGTGGGGGAGGTGTGGTCTGCACCGAACTCCAGACACTCCCCAAAGCCGTCCATTCACTGGATCCCCATTAACATTTTTTTTCTTTCACAGACACCCAGACCTTTATTTGTAATAAAAAGTCTAACCCAGGCTCTACAGTGCGCACCCCCCCCCCCCCCCCCCCCAAAAAAAAAAAAAATATTGTGCCTGCCTTCCTACAGCCAACATGGGCCAAACGTGTTCTTACCCTTCACATTCCACATTAAAAGTTAAGAGATATTTAAGACATTCAGATCTTTACAGGAAAGTTGTGTTAATGTTTTCTTTATCCACAAAGTCCAGGGGCTAAAATCCAGCAAACTGGATGTCATCTCTCATGTCATAAAACCTACAAGTTAATGCCCACCCCCCATCCACTGGACGCTTGCATGCGCTCCCTCTTTGTTCTGTACACGTCACATGATCACTCGGTGATACTGACACGTAGCGTGGTTCCGCTTATTCTGGGCTAGCAGCGGGCCCTTGGCCGTCACCCCTGACCCCTTCCGGGGCTCATCTGTGCAAGCGTTTGTCTGGGTGGGATTGTCACACGCAGCTGGGCCAGCTGGGATGTTGAATGATTCCAAGCAAACACAATGGACCAGTGGGTGTATGTTGTCCTGCTCCCACTCTCTTCACAGCAGCACCTTCGGTTCCTGCGGGGGTCACAGGCCGAGCCCGGCTCCCCATAACTTGCATTCTGCGTTACTACCGTGGGTGTAGGTGGCCCCCATTAACTCCCTCCAAAGCTGACAGCCCTGGCTGCACATCTCCTAAACTGGGGCCACCGTCGTTCCCTCGAAGACGACGAGAAGCCCTTTCATCACTGCCGAGGAGCCAACATCTGTCTGACGAACTCAACAATGGGAGAAGCCGTAAAAGCAAAACCCTGTTTCTTCCTCAAGTCGCTGCACCGTCAGCTTTGGGAAAAACATGCACTAAATCTCAGAGCCTCTAAGACTATAAAAATGTTAACACTACCGATAAGACAATAATGGTTTTAAACAAATGGATCCTCATAATACTTTCAAGAATTAAAATTCTGCTTTTCTACAACAACACTGTTAACCTAAGGCTAGAGGCCAGTGCTGCAGTACCGATAAGGCAAAAATGAAAACAATGAAATTCAAAACAGAAGTATAATTGGGTGTCAGTTACATTTAGGGAATTTTGTTTCTATCCATTCTCTTGATTCCCATTCCAAGCGTCCAGCAGAACAGCTGCACTTGGAATTTCCCCTCTAATCTGGAAAGAATTTCCTTTATTGAAAACCCACAAACCATCTGCTTCAAGCCGTCACATTCAAGCCGTTTAAAGCCCACTTTACAGATGAGTACTTAAATTTCCATCGCCTGAGATCATTCGTTACTTTTTTTTTTTTTACATCATCCGATTCATTCCCACTTGGGGATCAATAAAGTTTATACAAAGTTGACATGCATTTTTTGTAGTTATACTGAGGTTAGTGTAATTAATTGTTAGAAAATAACATGATCAGAAAAGGCCTAAAATAACATTTGTTTGGCAACAAAACAACGCAACAATGTACTACATAGGTGTGCATATGTAATAAACGGGAGTACAATCAGTGCATCACACAAAAAACACAAAAAGCAGCTCAACGTCATAAAACATAAGCATAATAAATGGTGTGTAATATATATATCGAGCGCATTTTAAGGCCTTACCAGTGTCCTGCCGGAACTGGTGCATGGACTGCAGGTCTATGATGTAGGGGGAGAGGCGGGTGTCCACCTGGCCCAGCACCACGCTTCCGCCGCGGGGGTCGCTCCGAATCACCGCCTCGATGTGCTGAGATACGGCCGGGCTGTAAGGCCGCCAGCGGCCGTGCTCGTTCATCCATTCCCACACCACCACGGCGGACGCCAGTAACATGCCGTCCCTGCAAGACACATCGGCCTCCCCTTCATTAGTCGGGACTCCCGTTCACGATCGCCTCCATTAACGAAAGGTGCCTCGCTGCGTTTCTGCAAACGTCTCCCGATCGGCACATAACAGGGTCACCTGATTCCCAGTATCTCAGGCTGTCGTGCTAATAAGAAAGCCGAAATGAAATCAAACTCACATTTAGGATACGGATCGAAACCGCTGCTTTGGACGTCGCCCCCTTTTCCCCCAGTTGAAACGCACAAATAATTGCTTCCCCAGCGAATAAGCATAAAAAGTGCATAAAGGACACACGTGAATTAGCGGCTAGCTGCACACATACCAACAAAGAAAAAAAAATCTGGCTTGGGTAGCTTTAAAATATTCTCTAATTGTCCTGCGATCGTAACCTTAGAGAAGACAGAAACTCTATCACATACACGGTAAGCGCGTATCATTATTGCATGCGATTCTGTTTCTTTTTCACGACACCAGCTACATACATTTCCTAGGTATCAAACGGCAATAAGCGCAATCAGGCTTAGAGATGCGGCCAAAATTCACAGCAGTTCGGCCATCTGGGTGGAGGGAGCAGCGAAGACACCGAAACCACAGCGCATCTAACTGTGACTCACGCATGAAAACACGTTTGTCTGGTTTTAAACTATTTGGCAGTCGTTTAAAAAGGGGCACCGTGTCGAGAGAGTGTCTTTTTCGGTTAACTATTAAATATCAGCCATTCATCCGACTTCGCGTTACATTTAGCGAAACGAAGCTTATTACCCAATACAGGGGAAGCACATCAACAAGCAGGCAAAGTTGCCAGCGATGGGAATCTGTGGAGGAGAAAAACGATGTGAAAGATCGCAGTTTGGGGAATTGAGAAACGCTGATTTTACGCGTTCGTGTCCCTAGCTGTCCCTATCTGTAACAATCCGCCACCAAAATGCAATCATCGGGTTAATTTACTCATAGCCAAAAAAACACCATATACAAGTAAACATATTCACCCGTAGTTTAAACCAGATCCTCTTTGGGCGGGGGAGGGGACCGTGTGCTGCTCCAGTCCAAGTTGTGTCCCCACTCAAAGCCAATGCAATACAACCAAATATGTCGGCTTCTCTGTTACTCCGTCAGCCTGCTCCATATATGATTTCTATATCCAATTTTTCTGCAATACTTCTCGTGGTTATAGCAGTATATTGTTGCCACTCCACTGCAACACGCATTAGGAAAAAAAAACTGCAATCGTATCTTCCAGTGATTTCTTCTTTCACTGCCAGTGATATTGAAAGGGGTCGTGGACTGGGGAAAGCCCAAATGCTATAAGCAAAAATGGCATCGCGATTTATAATAAATGGCCAGTGGATTTAGCATAGTTCCCTGAACATGTTTATTTTTTTGGTCAATGAAAGCGAGAGTGACCGGAGATGCTTGTCTGCAAGTCGCCAGGCTTCTCATCACCACCGGCGTAAACCAACCAGCAGCCAATAGCTGGAGTCCCGCCCTGGAGAAGCCCCGCCCATCCATTATATTAAAATTCAATTAAGAAATCGCCTATAACAGCGAGTTCAGCTGGGTGCCAGTGCAATTCCGTTTCTTCCAAGTTTCCAGATTTATTGTTTAGTGTATTCGGGGAACACATATTCTTCTGCCACAGTTTCGGGGGAGGGGGGATGACAAAGAGCCCTGCAATCCTAGACAAGACAGTGCAAGACTAGACAATGCACTATAAGGATAAGACGTGATGATAAATAATTACCAGCCACTCCCAACCTTCAATCCACTCACAACCAAATAAAGAAAGTGTACAGGCTATTTAGCTGTTTTAGGCAGTCAAATAAAAACACCGACACCAGAACAACGAAGGTTTAAATGGTTTTATTTTAAATAATCGAATTTTTTGACAAATTATTTACTTGTCAGAAGAAAAGGCTTCTAACAATAATTTACGTTATAATATACTGGTAGCAAGATCACCCAAACCGCGCGGGTCATATTCCTTATCCCTCCCCCACACGCAATAAAAAGCAGGCAAACGGAACGGGATATGGAAGTTGGGGCAGATGTTAAAAAGTCATCTAAATAATAAGAGAAAAAGTGTTTAAAGAACAATAATAAACAAAGATAATGCACTGTAATGTGTTTGGATATAGATTTCAGTTTTTTTTTTCATTTACTTAGAGATGCCTCCGCTGAATAGGCACATGCAGTAACAAACCTCCTGGACTCTGACTGACGTCCATCCAATCGCCGGCCTCTTATTGTTCGGCTGGATCTTCTTATAAGAGTTGGCTAATATAACCGACAGCCCCTGCAAACTGACAGGTGCCGAATATGCAGTTTTTCAGTAGGTAGAATAAGGTACATTTTGTTGCAAAGCCAGTTGAATGTAATAAGTTTGTGCGTCCACAGTAATATACATGTTTTATGTTTGTGCATCTGAGTAATTATTTAGAATATACCATTTGTGACTTATTTCATTGCATTTTATGAGGAAGACTGTAGGCCTAAGGTTTCGCCAGTGGTCAGCATTTGGAATGATTCTCCCGCAAACTCTTTATTTGATCAAGCATCCATTTAAGTTTTGACTTTTCAGTGCATTTCTCTATCTCGGCTACATGGCACAGGTAGATTCACCTACCGGTTAAACTTTAAATCATTTATCCCGCCTAATTCTTTCTGCTTCCCTTTAGTGTCTGTAGAATTGCAGTGGTAATTATTATTTTCTTGCTTAGACAAGAAGGGGCAAATATGGCCTGAACAGTTCCATGGAAAGCAAATTCTGAAAGTCTCTCTCCTGATTAAAAGCAAGTTTGCAAACAACAACAATAGCATATAATTGCTACATGCAACTTTTAAATGTTTTGCTGACATGTAATTAAAAGAATAAACACATTTAGGCCTATGCTTAAGAATCATGTATTTTTTGTCTTCAATCATTTAATAGGCTGAAAAAATTATCCGAAATCAACGAATTTAAAAGAAAAATCTTAAGGAACTGGAAAAAATAGAACAGTAGCCTACTTGCATCACAGGGTTACATCACAGCAGTAGAAGGTAAAACGTCGTTTTTTCAACATTTCGACCTTAAATGATAAAAGAAGGAATTAACACATACAGGCAAAAAGGAAAATAAATATTTTTTTTTACAGAAACACACCATACACTATGTAAATGCTGAATTTATTTTAATTTATCAGCTTGGGAGAACTACTCGCAGTCTTGGAGTCTTTTTTCGTATTTTGACCGGATGCATCAAGGGTACTACCATAAGTACTACAATAAGTAAACTTTGAATCATTTAAGTTGTAAAAAGGAAAATATGTGGAGATGCCGGGGATTGAACCCGGGGCCTCATACATGCGAAGCATGCGCTCTACCACTGAGCTACATCCCCCACAACAGCATAAAATCGGAATGAAGTTATATAATACGTCCAGAAAACATTTTCTTTGTTAGTTTTCTTTGTTATTCTGGGTAAAATTGTACACCATTATCCACAACGTAAATGCAATCAAGTGAAAAAACAGTCATGTTTGGCATTTGAGCACATACAATTCTGGTATGTTCGTATATACTGACGATAAGGTGCGTTCTGATTCTTAAATGAAAAACTGTAAATAAATATATAGATAAAATGTCACATAGTATCCTCTTTTTTTTACTAATGCTTAGCTCTAAGATAACTAAAATCACATATATTTTGAGAAAACATCTGCTGATTTCTACAGATAGTATTTTCGTTACCCTATTTGTACCCCATTTTATAACAGCCTCTTGCCAATTTCAAAATCATATAAAGACCCACATGTTATATACTTTATAATACTGTGCGACTCTATACTCGATAAGTATATAAAACACAACAATTTAAAATTCAAAATATATTTATTACGCGAAAGATACGTATGTATGTTGGACTATGTAATATACAATTCCAGAATCATGTGCATGTTGGCTCCATAGCTCAGGGGTTAGAGCACTGGTCTTGTAAACCAGGGGTCGCGAGTTCAAATCTCGCTGGGGCCTTAGCTTTTCGACCAAAACAGGTATGCTTTCTATATTGGGACCAAATAGTAATGTAGTCGTGAATAGTACGTAAGTACTGCATTTTAATTGAAAACGACCTGCAAGTTTTTGGATGAATCACTAAATTTCTTTATAGTTAAGGATTCAAATCAACTTACAGTAGGGTAATAACAACAGCAAAAGTACTACTCTCCAAGAGCCCGGATAGCTCAGTCGGTAGAGCATCAGACTTTTAATCTGAGGGTCCAGGGTTCAAGTCCCTGTTCGGGCGCGAATTTTTTTGGTGATGAACGCCGGTGAAACCGGAGTCATGACCCCACTGGCATTAAATTTACCCAAAAAATGTATTTAGCATGAAAAACAGTGACTTGAATACACTGGTCTGTTTTCCAGCCAAATAGATAATTGGAATTGTGTATACAAAAGGCATATGTTTCATTATTTGACGGTTTTGTTTAGAACAGGAAATATTTTTATGTTTCCTTACACAGAGTTTACCTCTACCTGAAGATATCTTGCATACAGTGTCCCAAGCTCATTTAATTTCATACCTCTGTTACAACAAGTGGTGTTGCATATAGCAAAAACAACATCGCCCAACGTGGGGCTCGAACCCACGACCCTGAGATTAAGAGTCTCATGCTCTACCGACTGAGCTAGCCGGGCTGCTGAGGTTTACCTCATTTTACATACTTACGAGGTATTACTGCAAAGCCCGACAATATTAGATAATATTTATCATAAATGCGTTATGTGAGGCAATAAATAAATTTTATCCGACAAATGGACAGACATTTATTTTTTTTTACCTTTTTATTCACTTGGCTGCATATTCGCAATCTGAAACACTCTCATCGGAGCATCAACCGATGAAAACAACCATCATAAAATAAAACTTTGACATGTAGCTCTTCAACCACAACTGAATTACTAGTTAGTATGACGGTGCTAAGAACATTTCATATTTTCCTATTTCAAATCATTAGCTAGCATCACCACGAAATCACGTCTTCGTGTCGCTAATAAACCCTAGTTTGATGAAATACCTCGAAACGTCTTTACGGATGCTGTACCCCAAAAATGAAATCCCTGCTGTAAAGTTAAAAAGGGCAAGAAATATAATAATGTCATTTGTCAAATCAGATATAGCAATACGCCAGCAGGGGTCGCCACATACACAGTACAAGGTAACTGTAGCTATTGTATAATGAACAAATTCTGGCACTTGTGGACCTGTGTTAGATCATTAGATGACACAGAACATAATCCATACACAAAGGTATACCTGTGAAAGACAACGAGGCTTCGCCTTAATTTAAAGTTGATTATTCGATTTTAGAAACCTACATGAATCACACCAAAATGCATTAAATATGTAAAACGTAATTGCAAGAATTGAATGAGAATTTTCTGGACTTTCAAAAGTAAAGCAGCAAGACCTGAAAAAGCGAATAATGACTGTTTCAAGCTGGAGCTTTGTTTCACCTTTAAAGATGGGTAAATCAGAAATCTTTCTCAATCACTTTATTCACATATATTAACGCCCTCAATGAAACAATGAAATTCCTGCTCCAAAATTGCAGGGGAGGGGACAGTAGGACAAAAACAGTGCAAACAGGACAAACAGTAGTACAATAAGCTATTAGACAGCTTAAGACACAGAGAGTGCAATATGGGGGAGCAGAAAAACAAGTACATAATTAATTTATTCAGCACATACAAATGGGCCCATCCAGATTCCTTTGGATCCACACACCTAAAAGAACCACTATATAACTCAAGCCAATGGGCGTATAACAATTCAGAGAACCCAAAGTACCCAGACAAACAACTGTTAAATGTGGTGCCATCCTTGACCGTGGTGCGTTTCTAAATAATACGCCTTGGTTTCTAAAAATAAGCATATTAAAAATCCAAATATTAAATGAGCAAAATGATTTGTTCTTCTACTCCAAGTCGTCGTCTAAAAGCAATGAGGTCACCACTCAAGGCACCCATTGTATCTTCTTTAGGGAAAACACACTCCTTTAGCCACTAGGGGAGCTCTCACCTTCTCTCAGCCCTGCTAAATAATTGTTATGCAGCCTAGTAAGCTTTATAATCTGTGTCATTGAGCACTGCCTTTACATTGACACTTTTGCTGTGAGGCTAGTTTGATTACCAGTCTTTGCCTTGTTAAAAACACAGCATACTGCTGTTTTACAGTGACCTCTCACCAGTTTTCCCTAAGACTGGAACCATACATGCATGTGAGGGAGTGGTTAAAGGTGCTTTCAGACCGAACGCGGCATGCGCTGCGCTCGCCGCGAGGTTTGCGCCTCCTCTCAAAAAACAGCGAG
>JAODJU010000014.1:12366191-12378187 GCA_026776725.1 Gnathonemus echidnorhynchus
AAGCAAAGTTTTTTACTGTGGGGACATATCTTTATAAGTACTATTTGACTGTATTATTTGTGTCCCCTTCAAAAATTTCTCATGAGAAATTTTATATTTATTGTCCCCCCCTACTGTTAAATGAAATTTACGCCCATGCATATAACGAATAAATGATTGCAATAAATGTGTCCTTTTATCTTGAATGAAATGTACTTTTTTATAATAGTGTTTTCTGCGTATATGATATAGATTGTATTTCGTAATAATGTTGCAATTTTCATTAGACAGTCGTTTTTAAATATTATTTCACAGAATAAAAATGCGATTACCTAAATAATTCGAATTATATATAACAATAAAGTTAAACTTTTCACACTTGTATTTCCTAACCAGGATTTTATTTCAAATTGCCTCTTTTCGTAATGAAGGGATGCTCTGTAAATCATTATGAAGGGATCGGGACGGACCTTGTAATTGGATCAAGTGTTTCCTGAATGTTTCAACCTGGCCATCAGGAATGCAAAGAGATCGTTTAGTTGGATGGTGCAGAGTTGGCGACGTGCCCGACTTGATGTGACCGCTGCATCTACACGAAGCATGTGGTCTAAAAATCCCGCAACATGGTTGAAAGTTATTCATCGATTTCCGTCTCTGTAAGTGCACTTAGTCTGCCAAACACTTCATTTACATTCTCAGTCTCCATTAAGAGGTCCTCTTATCATAAACTACATCCTTGTGTTTGCTCAGCTAATTTGCCCATCTAACGACTAATACGTCCCCCATAGCTTCTCGTGACACTTCCTGTATGTGCTTGGCCAAATGATGGATCACCAAGGAATAGCAAATCTCAAGTGCGGTCCCGCCCTCCTCACAGTGATTGACAGAGCGCACCTTTATTATGAAAAGTCGCATTATGAAGTAAAAAGCTGGTTCACAAAACTCTAATTCGGTAATACATCAGTTCTGGGAAGTGAACTTAGACTGTGCATCATTCGCTTTTTCTTCACTTTCCTGTAAAAAGTTTTCCAGGTGGCCTGGTCACGTGATGTGACACTATAAGTAATTTGATATATAATTTATATTATATTTATCTATATTATATTATTTTTATTCATATGTACACACACACACACACACACATATATATATATATATATATATATATATATATATATCGCATAGGTGTGTGTGTGTGTGTGTGTGTGTGTGCGCAGAGAGAGAGACAGAGAGAGAATATTACAGAATGTCCTGGACAGCTACCCATGTCACCCCCACCTAAATCTGCCAGAAATATTAGGTGAGTTTCCTGAAATCACAAAATAAGATCCAGTCAATTTTTCATAAGCTCGTCATATTTACAGCACTATGAGCGAGTTTTTGATTTTCATCTTTTTTTGGATTATTAGTTATATCCTGGAGCCTTTGTCAGTTCACAGCCTGTTTTGCAGTAAAAAGCGTTAGTAGCAAAATGCTTGGTGATATTTTATTGAGCCAGCCATTCATTGGTCCAGAGCCTATCCAGGAAACAACAGGCACAAAGTCCATGTGGTGTGAGTAATCCTTTCTGGATTGAGCTCTCTCTTGTGGCCATTAGATACAATGCTTTTGGAGTGGTTTGACTGGATGGCATTGTTCCATACATTACAGTTTTTGAGGGACCACAAGTGTAGAATTGAATAGAGAGAGAGAGAAAAAGAGGTAGAGCGAGGGATGGGGGCAGGGGGACATTAGCTGCATCGGATGACAGTCTGAGGGGGAGGGGGGGGTAGAGTATACATTGCAACACACATCCCGCATGACTCTGCAGGGACAGAAAAGCAAGCAGCAAAAGTGACAGTGAGAGACAGAGAAAGGTCACCTCGCTGAACGTAAACCTGGAAAGGGTTTGATTTAGCATAGCGAGCAGCTTCGACTGAGGAGAGCAAGCAATGATTAAGGAAGACAAAGACTAGGCGATGATTTTGTAGTTGTGTCAGCAGCATTATATATCTCTCGCGTTCTTGCATGCACAGTCAGGAAGCCCTCTGAACGTTTATTATATTTCGTGAAAGATTTTCAGGCGTGCTCATTTCCACTCCAATCTAAAAGTGCATCAGTGAGTCTGCAGGAGTTATCTATGGTCACCGTAGCAGATCAGGAAGTAGAAAGGAGATCCAGTCACTTCATTTACAAGGTAGGGAGTTCTCAGCCAGCCTCTCATGCCATCAAACTGCAGCATTTCCTTTTGCTATTTCTGCTCAGTACTAGGCCTTGTTTTTCTGCCAGTAGTGCGATCTTAGCCCATCGTTAGGGGAACTCTAGAGAAAACATGAACAGCTGTGGGACTGACTGTGTCACTGTATATGTGGGAGAGCGCTTGTGTGTACATGACGGGAGGAATTATACATAGAAGTGTGTGTGTGAGTTTATGCATGTGTCAGTATGTATATATGGTAGTACAGTATATGTGTGCATAATGCACGGTTATGAAATTAATGACAGTAATAATTTAAAATATTCAAATTAATAGTAAGTAGTGATTCAAGTATTTATTTAAAACATTACTTACGGGGGCATTTTGTTAAAATATGTGTTTGTCACATAGCAGGGATCAAGAGCAAGTAACTAGCTTTTCACAAAATAAACACTATTCTGACGAACAGCTTGTATATAATAATAATGTATGTGACCTCAGCTTGCAAATCAGATATACTGTACAATATCTATAGCTGCTGTTGCTGTTTATGTATATTACTGGACATATTGTTTATATATACATACTGACGTATGAATCAGCCATACAATACACCAATCAGCCATAACGTTAAAACCACTGGCAGCTGAAGTGAATAACAGTAATTATGTCATTACAGTGGCATATGTGAAAGGTGACGTTATACAGTAAAGAAGTAAATAGTAATTACTTGAAGCTGATGTGTTGAAAGCAGGAAAAATGGGCAACTGTAAGAGTGACTTTGATAAGGGCCAAATTGGGATGGTTAGAAAACTGGGTCGGAGTATCTACAAAACGGCAGGTCTTGTGGGATGTTCCCGGTATGCACTGGTTAGTATCTACCAAAAGTGGCCCAAGGAAGGCCAACCGCTGAACCGGCGATGGGCTCATGCATGGCTAAGGCTCATTGATGCACGTGGGCTAGTCTGTCTGATCCAATTTCACAGAAGAGCTACTGTAGCACAAATTGCTGGAAAAGTTCATACTAGCTATGATAGAAAGGTGCTACAACACGCGCAGTCCATCGCCAAAAGCACCTATATTGGGCAGAGAGGTGTCAGAACTGGACCACAGAGCAATGGGAAGAAGTTACACTGTGACATCATGTGGATGGCTGGGTGCTTGGGCGTCATTTACCTGGGGAGGAGAAGGCACCAGGATGCACTATGGGATGAAGGCAAGCTGGAGGCAGTGTGATGCTCTGGGTAATGTTCTGCTGGGAAGCCTTGGGTTCTGGCCTTCATGTGGATGTTGCTTTCAGACTTACCACCTACCTAAGCATTGGTGCAGACCAAGCGCACCCCATCATGGCAACGCTATTCCCCAATGGCAGTGGCCTCTTTTAGCAGGATGCGCCCAGCCACACTGCAAAAATTGTTCAGGAATGGTTTGAGGAACATGGAATTAAAGAGCTCAAGGTGTTGATTTGGCCTCCAAATTCCCCAGATCTCAATCTGATCCACGAGCATCTGTGGAATGTGCCAGACAAACAACTCCGGTCCGTGGAGACCCCACCTCACAATTTCCAGGACTTAAAGGATCTGCTGCTAATGTCAGATTCCTCAGGACACCTTCACAGGTTTTGTGGAGTCCGTGCCTCAGTGGGTCAGAGTTATTTTGGAGGCACGAGAGGGACCTACACAGCATTAGGCAGGTGGTATCTATCTATCTATACAAAATTAGTTATTTTTTTGAATATCTGACTTTTTAAAATCTGTAGTATTATTCTTGTATTTAGTTATATAAGGTAAGCACACTGATAAGTATGACAGGTGTTAGTATTCAAAAGGCACAGCTTTTGAATGTGGAGGTTAGAGGCTACATAGCGATGTGGAAAAGTATCTGTTGATGCATCTGTTTGCACTGCAATGCAGCCCTGTGCCTCATACTCTCCCAGAGCTGCAGATGGAGCTGGTCAGTCTGCCGGCTGTGTCCCGCGTGGCGATCTGCGGCGGCACCCACGGCAACGAGATGTCGGGCGTGTTCCTGGTGAAGGAACTGCAGAAGAGGAAGAGGAAGGAGGAAGGGGCGGAGGCTCCCGACATCCTCCCGGTGATATCCAACCCGCGAGCTGTCCAGCGGTGTCAGAGATATATAGAGACAGACCTGAACCGCTGCTTCACTACTGCCACCCTCAGGTGAGAGGTGTACGATGGAGGTGATGACGACTGTGATGACGAAGATGATGATGACAATGCCTTTTAATAAGATGACAATGGCAGTGTTAACCAGTAATATTATTAATAAGTATGATTATGAGAAGACATGACACAGGCACAGAGAGATAATATTTGGCTCTAATATTTAACATTTTTCTTGCAACATGACTCACACTTGCAGTGTTCCAGTGTCAGACGGGACCCCGTACGAGATTCTGCGAGCGCAGGAGCTGAACGCTTTCCTGGGCCCGAAGGGCAGCGCTAAGGCTGTGGACCTGGTGTGCGACCTGCACAACACCACGGCCAACATGGGCCTGTGCCTCATCTCCTACTCCGCAAGCGACTGGATCTCTCTGCACATCTGTAGACACCTGCAGGTGGGGGGGGGACAGTTTGCCGGTCATGTTTTTTGATTCGGGGAATTCAGAAGGTCCAGCTAGACAATAATCTACATGGGCTTTTCCCGTTTAGCTGCAACATAAAAAATAATCGATTTTTCATTTACCACTATTTGCTTATCTGGCCTGTGAAGGTTATAGCGACAGATAGTACGTTACAAATTCATGCTGAAATACCTGTGTGAGATGTACTACAGGGGTTAACTGGCATTGCGGCTGGACTGAGCCATTTTGTGTTTTCTCAGAAGGAAATGCCGTCCGTCCCTGTGAGGTATATCCACTACGATGTTCCTCTCTCTGAAGCCTATTCTCTGGAGTCAGTGGGCAAGCATGGCTTTGGTGAGATTCAGTGTCCATTGATGGCGTGCACTTTATATGAAAGCACCATTTAGAATGAGAACCCAGGCTCCGCTTGCATGGACTCTATAGATCATCAATATCTTCAGTGATTCATCCCATAATAAAGTCATTATCTGCCATTGGCATTTTCCTGTGTTCCATCCTGTCTTATCCATCCTGGATAACACTTTGATCCACCTCTATAGTACCCATGTCACTGGATGGTGGGACATATGGTGCGGAATAGAAACCAAGAGGAAGGAGGTTAAAGAGTTTTCTTTCCTCCAGCTATGGAGGTTGGTCCGCAGCCCCATGGGGTCGTCAGGGCAGACGTCTGGGGCACCATGACGGAGGGGGTCCGCCTTGTACTGGACTGGATCAAGCGCTTTAACTCAGGTATAGAGATGCATTTATTAAGTTGTAAGGTCTATGTTTCCAGTCATTCTTTTTCTATGCATTGGGGCCTTTATCCTGTTGCTTACTGGGATGGCATGGTTGGGGCGGCGGGCAGCACTGTTTCCGCACCCCCCTCCCCAGTTGGCGTCCCGGTCCCGTTGCGTGTGTGGAGTTTGTTTGGTCTCCTCATGTTGCATAGATGTCTTCTGGTTGGTTACCCTGGGTTCCTCTTGCAGTCCAAAGACATACAGTTGAGGTATCTGGTGTTAGTAAATCGCCTGTGGCGCCTGTGCCCTGCAAGGGACTGGAGCCCCCCGCCCAGTGCTTTGTGGGGTCCAAGCCTCACCGCATCCCTGTAGTGCCCCCTGTCCAGTGCTTCGTGGGGTCTAAGCCCCACTGCATCCCTGTAGTGCCCCCTGTCCAGTGCTTTGTGGGGTCTAAGCCCCACCGCATCCCTGTAGTGCCCCCTGCCAGTACTTTGTGGGATCCAAGCCCCACCACATCCCTGTAGTGCCCCCTGCCCAATGCTTTGTGGGGTCCAAGCCCCACCACATCCCTGTATTGCCCCCTGCCCAGTACTTTGTGGGGTCCAAGCCCCACCACATCCCTGTAGCGCATAAGCGGCTGCAAAATGGAAGTTTGTTACTGACAAATTAGTACAAGTGAAAAAAAGACAAATGGAGTTGTCCCCTTTTGTTGGGACATCCTTAGATGTAAAAATCAATGGAGAGCTTTCTATGAAGTACAGTATCTACAGGGATGGAGGTGTCCAAATTAATTCTAACACCATGGGCCCCTTCATTTACTGACATGCTCTACTTCTGTAACTGATTAGGTGGCAGCTAACAGGAGATTAGCTTTATATATATATATATATTTTTTTTTTTCATTCTATATACCGATGTACCTTTTGCCCTTTGGGGTATGTAGGTTGTTGCCATGAAAATATAACGGTAATATGTATGGATTTCCTTATCATGTAGAGTTCAAGGAACCTGCCATTACATTTACAATAGTAATTTTCCAGGTTTTTTGTGTATAATAATTTTTAAGATTTATTGTAATCGGGTATTCTTGATTTTGCTCTGCGTTTTTCCTTTACCTTAAGTTCCAATCATCGTTGCTGTAAGAGGGTCACCATTTACTGCTTCCCATCGTCACACTGGAGCGGGGCTGTTAACATCACGGCCCTCGAGGTCCGAGCACTGCTGATTTTCCAGCCTTCCTTTACCCATGAAGCTTCTGACCAATCAGAATCAGTAATCATTACACTGCTAGTGGGATGTTAAACTATCTGGGAGAACTGAAAACAAGGCCTGGATTTGGATTCGAGGGCCAGATTTGAAGAGCCCTACACTAGATTGAGGTTCTTTACACTGACCTGGAAAGGCCTTCATTTAGCTTCCCTTCCTCTATGTTCCTTTAAGGTCTTATTATATGACCAGTACATCTGGGCCTGTATTAATTAAAGCCTCAATACTGAACTATATTGTGGCTTAAATGAATAAATGAATATCCCCATTGCTCCAGCTGCTTTACCTCTGCAGGTGTCCAGTTTGATGACAAAGTGATGGAAATCTACACCTTGGTGAAGACCATTGATTACCCCAGGGATCCAGAGACCCAAATGATCACAGCAACAATCCACCCCCAACTCCAGGTACAAGCTGTGCATGCTGTACCTCTCCAGCCTCCCCTAGTGGACATTTATATGCACTGATATGTGAACAAATTGCTCTCAGTATTTTTCTCTATCATGCCACAGGATCGCGACTTTTGCCTGCTTCACCAAGGCGATCCCTTGTTCCTGACATTCTCGGGAAACACAGAGTATTACAAAGGCGCGGAACCTCTATATCCTTTCTTTGTAAATGAGTCTGCATACTATGAGAAAGGAATTGCTGTCTTACTAGCCCGGAAGAAAAAAGTGAACATTCCATCTATTCGGGCGATGACAAGGGAAAGCGTGTGAATGAAGGACTGAAACTACGGAATGACTACACACGAGTTAGGACCTGGCAATAAAAATGAGCACTGCACGGGCAAAACCATCACATCGCCTTTCATAAACAATCTCAGGAATGTCAGTGTTCTGGACAAACCTGAATAAGCCTTCATTTAACTTTTCTTCCTTTATATGATGAAGAATGTGCTAAGAGCTAATAATATGCCCAGCACATCTGTGCCAGTTATAATTACAGCCTCAACCCTGAACTATTTTGCACTCTTAATCTGATTTTTTTCCTGTCTACCCTACACTAATCTCCTAGGTCAGCTAGGAGTATACCAGTCTGTTTCTTATTAAAACAGCTTAGTAATCCTACACCACCTGCAAGCAAATCCACTGCCAGCAGGTGGCAGACACACCCAGAACAAGAACAATGTTTTATTTCGGTGATATACACAAAGACATAGATTTTCCTAAGACTTCTTTATCATTTAGTCCACTTTCACACATACCTCAATCAACCTCATATTTTTTTGGTGACGGGGACTAAATAAAGTACAAGACATATCACTACTAATAAATAGTTCAGTTTAATACTGTGCTTCCACATAATACAACTGTGAAGTCACGTTCTGCTTCTCTTTTTGTGCTTTATTTTATATTACTATTGTTCTGAAATTCAATTAAAAACTATATTTAAAGCTCTCATCTTCTGGTCAGCATTCTGCATCACATTTGAATACGCCGTAACAATAAGCTTCCAAAAACAACTTGCATTGCTGGAGACATTGCATTGTGTGTTAAGCTACAGTTACATCAGGCTCATCAAGCTAATTACATTCCAGTCAGTTCTGCGACGACTTCATAAATCGTAAAATAATGCGGCAGAGACAAAAAAAAGCTTCATGAATCAGGTCAAAACTTTTAACCTAAGAAAATACATGAAAAAAAAAAAAGTGAAGCAGAAGCTATAATATATTTTCATAAAATACACACAAGCAAAACCGTGAACCACAACTAATAAGTTACCACAACAACAAGTTAAAGCCAATGTTACTCAGAGCGGCGAAACGAGCCACAGAACAAATCATCATACCACAAACAGAAGGACATTTCAGCAAGGATTAGCTGGGTGCAATTAAAAGCATACAAAAGCAGGTTTCGTTGGGCTAGATTTTAGCATACCTAAGTTACCCCCTGGCTAAAACTTGCTTGCACCTGCCTACCTGAAAAACACAAAAGGCTCAGACACTAAACCAATTCATAATGACAAATAACTAGCCCGAGCAACTACAGGTCTGGCGAGAAAATCAGTGCGTGGGCTTTTCAGGTGCAAATATTTTGGTCATTCGTTCAGGAAGATTTTTAACTCTCTGGCGACAGTTGCAGGAGGATTTATCTCTCTCTGAAATAATGTAGTTGAGGCTGTTAAGTTGCTGTCACTCTACCTGGAAATGCAGTCTTGTGACACGAGTTACGATGGTGGCTTTGTGCCTTTTCTCCAGTGATCATGTGGTATTATGACATTACGATCCAGGAACTTACAATGTCTTATTATACTCCCTGCCATATGGAAATAAATGTGTACAGCCTCATACAGCTACGTGGGTTGTCATGTTTGTTTTATCGTGACCATGTTTTACCACGCCATCCTGTAAGTGGTCATCTTGTAGCGGTTAAGACCACATGCTGCTATGCCACTCTGTAGGCGGTCATGCGATAGTAGCTCTGTCCGTGACTGCGAGCCGCCCACACCAGCAAAGCAGCAGCCATCATGTGCAGGGGGCAGGAGATGAGCGCCAGGTACAGAGACCAACCCAGATTCCCATCGACTCCATCCGGCAGGACTGACACCCGGTGCAGGAGATCCATCCCTGCCAGGTAGCAGCACACAGTGGCCAGAGTGCAAATACCTGCGAGGGGCAGGAAGCAGACAGAAAGTAAAAGACATGTGAGACATCACTTATCTCGAGGTCAGGAATGCAAACATTTACAGAAAAAAAAAATTCCATGCAGTACTTTTTACCGGCCAGCAGGTGGAGTACTCCAATGCCCAGGAGCGGCGTTAGGCTCCGACACAGACAGGCACAAATTCCGATCATGCCTCCTAGGACCACCAGGCCCAGTGATACCAGTGGCAATAAAAACTGACACCGCCATAGATCTGTATAGAAAAGAATGTGCAGTAGCGTTATCCAGTGTCAGGGCTCACCAGAAAGGAAAGGGCAAAGCCAGCGCTGTGACCTTACTCACATGTGCGGACCAGGTCCTCTCCGCTGTTGTGGTTTCCTGGTTCTCTGTACTTGGGCATGAACTGTTGGGGCAGTGTGAAACTTACACACTCTGTCACCATCTTTGGATCTGTGAAAGGGGGAAAGATGTGCAGTGGAAGAAAATCAAGTTGTCTCTGAGCTTCAGAATGGGGAAAAAGTTGTTGTCAGGATCAAAAGATGGATAAAGGCTGGAATCCACTCAGGTTAATGATTCCCTAGAGAAACAAATTGAAACTAGTTTAGTACTTTACTGTCAAGGTGTAAAGTACGAGTACAGTGAAGTGTGTGCAGTTGTAGTTGTGAATGCAGTGTGGCTAGCCTCGTGCATGTTACCCCAGTGTCAGCACGGGAGCTCACGTGTGACCGCTTGGCCCTTACCGGGCTCCTTGTACCAATGCGAATGGGTTGGCACCAACACGCAACGCCACCAAAGTCCCAGTGTGCCGTTGAGGCGGAAGAGCGTGTCGCTGTAGGTTTTCTCGTCGAAATCGCTGCTCATAAACTCTTCCTGCATGGCCCGCAGCTCCGAAGCGTTGGCCTCCCCCATTGCTGGCGGACTCCGGTACTGGTACCAGTGCTGCGTGCCTACTGCCACTGACAGATACACGGTGGCCAGGATGCTGAGGACAGAGCCGATCACTAGGGCCGTGGCGTAGCGGTTGTCCACCATTGCTGGCGATGAAGGCTGCACACGCTGATAGTAATGGGGGTGTGGAGGGGGCACTACATGATAAGCCCGGAGTGTCTGTGTAAATCCGCAGAAGGCTGCGTCTCCGATCTGCCCAGCATCAGACTCAACCAGCTAGGGTTAAATTAAATATTTGATACAAAATTGGTTAATATTGCATGATTTTACAATATCCGTCAAAAAACAAACAAACAAAACAAACAAACAAACAAAAAACAAATAGAAACGCCCTTTCGAAATTCATGTCGCTTTATTAAATGTGGCCACTATGCGGTGTAGGCTGTGTGTCTGTAATACCTACGTTTTTGCAAAATGTTGATAGTATAGATATGAAATATTTTTATACATTTACATTATTATAAGGATTATCAGTGAGCATCCTTATTATACAACAGCGTTTAAATGATCGATCAAGGAGGAGAAACTGGATCTATTAATAATTACTGTTCATCTTCTGCAGCCGAGTTTACCCTCTTTACCGTCCGCGTTACGGGTTCGCACCTTCCGCGGACTCCGGTTGGCTTTTCCTGCTCCGTTTCGTCCGCCCCGGTGCTCTTGTCAGTGCAGTGGCCGCCGCCGGTGACCGTGGCAAAAACAAATATATAAAATCATACACGGAATAAATATCGAACACTGCGCATGATCGGCAGAAATGCTGCCTGTAACAATCTTTGCAGAGATTCGCTTATAAAATCACCTTCGTCCACAACATTGTATTTTTTTAAATATTACTACAGCTTAATATAGTACTTTCCTATCTGCAATATGCAATTTATCGGAATACGGATGACACTTCGAATATGTGAATTACTATTCCCGTTTACGTTTTCCTTCGGATTAGCCGTTCCCACTGAATGATGGGATGTGTAGTTTTTAAAAAGCTTTTACCGCACTGATGGGGATATTGGTTCTTCTGTTGTCAGTATGACAAAAATAACATACTGTTATTTAGATAAATAGAAATAAATCCCCCAAAACGAGTAAAACAGTGTTAGGTAACTTCTGTAGATTTTCTTGTCTTTTACCGTTTACTCAACTACTCATGTGTGGCAGATGAGTATTTTAAAACTGATATATTATATTACGGCAATCAAATGTCATCACGTTTCTACGGAAGAGGATTAGGGCCACCATGAAAATATTATTTGAAAGTCAGAATTCGAATAATATTTTCATGGTGGCCCTAATCCTCTTCCGTACATTTCTCGGTAGTGGTTGTTTTACGTGTTTTTGGTAACATCGAGAGACAACGAATTAAGCAAAAAAAAAGAAGAAGAAGAAAAAGAAAAGAAATGACGTTGAAAATATTTCAGCAAAGGGCATTTTCAGTTTGAAATTTTCAATTTCAAGTTGTCATGAGCAGGAACTGCACCAATGAAAGCTTAAGGCCACTTAAAATTAATGAATTGTTTTACATGACTCAAACTTCTAAAATATTGGTGAGTCGGGGATTTTATATTTTTAGCGAAATGACGAACGGCAACAGAGATATACTAAAACTAGAAAATTAAACTTTAATTTGTAAGTATCTCAACATTTTAAACTCTCAACAGTTCAAACAATTACAAGAAAAGAGAAACCTTCAAAACAAATGCCTAGTC
>JAODJU010000014.1:12470843-12482046 GCA_026776725.1 Gnathonemus echidnorhynchus
ATCCTTCCCTCACTCGTGAACAAGACCCTGAGATACTTAAACTCCTCCACTTGGGGAAGGACCTCCTCCCTGACCCGTAGAGAGCATTCTACCCTTTTCCGGCTGAGGACCATGTTCTCGGATTTGGAGGTGCTGATTCTCATCCCAGCTGCTTCACACTCAGCTGCGAACTGTCCCAGTGAGAGCTGAAAGTCACGGTCCGATAAGGCCAACAGAACCACATCATCTGCAAAAAGCAGACTTAATCCTGAGATCACCAAACCGGACACCCTCAACGCCCTGGCTGCGCCCAGAAATTCTGTCCATAAAAATTATGAAAAGAATTGGTGACAAAGGGCAGCCCTGACAGAGTCCAACCCTCACCAGAAACAAGTCCGTCTTATTGCCACCCATGTGGACCAAGCTCTGGCACCGGTCATACAGGGACTGAACAGCCCTTAAAAAGAAGCCCGGCACCCCATTCTCCCAGAGCACCCCCCACAGGACTCTCCGAGGGACACGGTCGAATGCCCTCTCCAAGTCCACAAAACACATGTAGACTGGTTGGGCAAACTCCCATGAACCCTCCAGAATCCTGCGGAGAGTATAGAGCTGGTCCACTGTTCCACGGCCGGGGCGAAAACCACACTGCTCCTCCTGAATCCGAGGTTCAACAATCCGGCGGACCCTCCTCTCCAGCACCCCCGAACAGACCTTACCAGGGAGTGTAATCCCCCTATAGTTGGAGCACACCCGCTGGTCCCCCTTCTCAAACACTGAAAAACCAATCATTTTGTTTCTTTTATAAGCTTGGGCTCTCTAGGTGATATACATACATGAGAACTATACTGCTCCAACCAATTAGCATACACCAAATTAAAAAATCAGTAAATCAAATGTGGTAAAGACTAATATCAGTTCCATACCATCCTCGATCATGGGGGGTTTCTAAAAATTAAGCTTAATGAAAATCTTAATATTAAATGAGCAAAGTGATTTGATTTGTTCTTCTATCCCAAGTTGTGGTCTAAAAGCAATGAGACCACTACTCATATCTGCCTTAGCGGAAATATGCTCCTTCAGTCATTAAGATAGCTCTCACCCTTTTTCACCCTTGCTAAATAATTATGTGATGCAGTCTAGCTTCATAATCTGGGTTTGGGGATTGGTACCATACATTTCAACCAGTTTTATATCACAGAGAGTTCTTAGCACAGTTTTTTGTTTATTAAGAGTTGAACTTAAATAAATCTTACATAAAAAGTGAAAAGGTTATGTTGGTCTGAGTCTTTCTTATTATGGTGGGTTAGTAAAACACAGCAGCTGAATGCCCAAATGAGTTCAAATGAGAGTACATTAAAATAGGGCAGATATGGGCCACCCATTTTGTACTTGTGTGCCACCCATATGGGCTTGCAATTTGGGAAGAGGTGGAGACACGTTGTCCTAACACTCTATGTTGTAAATTGAACACTATAAGAGTTAATAAATATTAACACTGTAAAAACAACACTCTGCACACTGTAAAGTGTTAAAGGTAACACTAAATAGTGTGGACCCATATAGACACCATGCAGTGTTAATTTAACACTGGCACATTTGCTGTGTAACTAAAATAATAAAGTAAATGACTGAGTAAATGAGAGGTACAAAGACACAAATTTAAACAGGTGCTTCCACACAGCTGTGGTTTCTGGGGTATTGAGACAATGAGTGTTGTATTGTTTCATGTTTAAAATTCTGGACAGGGCCAATTGTCCATAATTTTGGTCAGATGAATAAATCTAGGTGATCTTAGCAGAATCAAAAGTAGCATAAAATCATTTGTTTGTTTCCTCAAAATAATTTTGTGGTAGCCACCACAAATAACATAAAATGGATTTGAATAATCCTTTGAATAGGTTTGGCCTTTTAGAATTTTCAGTTTTATGAAATCTGACAATGGGAGCTTTATTTTATTTAACATTGCGTGTACAATACCAGTCAAATGTTTTTGCACACACTGATATTTTCTGTGTTTGCATGCTGTTTGCTTAATATTTACTAAAAATACACTCAATATCCTTTGCTAGCAAATAAATTTACAGTACATTCACCCTTCGAGTGCATTTTTCAGCATGAATAATGTCATATCTTTTTTTCATCAAAGTAATCTCCTCTAGCAGTTATAACAGCAGAGCAAATTCGAGGCATTCTTTCTACAAGAGACATTAAAAACTGCTCTGTAAGCTCATTCCAACACTCCTGGAGCATTGTCCACAAGTGTGGTACACTAGTTGGCTCCTTCATCTTGACCTTCTTGTCCAGTTCATCCCAAACTAGCTCCATTGGGTTCAGGTCAGATGACTGTGGTGGCCAGGCCATAAGTTTTAGCTTCTCTTCGTTTTCTTTCCTTTTCAAATAGTTGTGACACAATTTGAGGTCATTGTCCTGTTGCATAAAGAATGACTGACCAACAAGTCTGTTACCTGATGGAATAGCATGTCGCTGCAGGATGTTCAGGTAGCTGTTTTCATTCAAAATTCCAGTCACTCTATGCAGATTTCCAACTTTAGATCCAGCGAAGCACCCCCAAACCATCACACTGCCTCCTCCATACTTAACAGCGGAAGTCATACACTGTGGCAGCATCCTTTCTCCAGTGTAACAGTGCACATAACACCTCCTGGAGGAGCCACAGATCTCAAACGTTGATTCAGAAGTCCACAGCACCTTACCCCAGTCTTCTACACACCAGTTTCTGTGTTCTTTGGCCCACACCAACCTTTTCCTCTTGTTAGGAACCTTCAAAAGTGGCTTTCTGGTTGAAACACAACCCTTTAACCCCGTCTCCCTCAGTCTTCTGAGCACGGTTGAAGTTGACGTTTTGGTGCCATGGCATTCATTCAGCTGTGCTTTGATTTCTGGTGCACTTAGCCTTCTGTTACATAAACTGGTGTCTCTTATGAACTTGTCTTGTGCCTTAGAAGTGGATCGAGGCCTACCAGCTCTCTTCCTGTCCAGATTAGATCCAGTTTGTTGGTGTCTCTTGATGGTATATGCAACTGTGCGGAAAGGAATTTTCAATTTCTTTGCAATTACTCTGTAACTGTAGCCTTCCCCTCTCAGTGTGACAATTGCTTGTCTTTCCTCTGTTGTTAGCTGACATCCACCACCCATAATCAATGCTTCAGACGCACAAAATGTCTCACTACTGAACTACAAAAAGCCCCTAATATAATTTTAATGTGAATCACCAGACAAGTGTTAGATAATCAATGACCTATTAAGTGACTGCCAATGGGGTGAAACAGTTAACTAGTGCATGTAAAGTTAAAGGACAGCCTAGAATTTGACTATGTCATCAATTAATAAGGATGCCAGACATGCACTGTTACATACTTGTTCCGTGTTATAAAGGAAATGTGTTTTATTTGACGTATATTTTCATTTATAGTTGTTCACTTAACAACTTTCCAATGCTTAAAAAGAATAAAAAATCTGCAGTTTCTGAAATAAATGGAGAAGTGCTAAAAACCTGTGGTGTGCAACAAAATGTTGACTGGTAGTGTATTTCAAGTATGTTTTAACAGGTTATTGGAAAATAACGCTTTTATATTGAATATATACGTCACTATGTATATTTGATGTAGAAAATCAATGAATACGCACAGGTTCAGCCCAAGGCACAAGTAAACTAAGCGACTTCTTAGGGCCCAGCGGCCACCAGGGGACGGCCCATCTGTTTAGCCTCTAAGAATGGAAGAAGACGAGAAATGACAACTAGTTTAATCAAATTTCCTTAGGGATGGGCCGCCCCAAATGCACATCTGCCACTTTATCTTAAGTTGCGTTTGGACTCTTTTCCCTAAATGTATCCTCTAGGTGTAGCTGATTTACAGTATTGTAAATCTGTGATATGCCTTATTGTGTATTTTGTGCCCACTGATCGATCTTTACTGTGACTTTTGTACAGGAAACTATTACTCTTGTTTCTCTTTTAGTTCTTAAAATATCTGAATCGTCTTCGTGTAATTACTAAAATATTAATTAAGAATCTCCTGACAGATGTATAACATGCATAATAATAAATCAGAAAAATTTATAATAGAAGATTCTAAATGTTACTTGTTATATATGTTAAAAATACAAAATACGTATTTCTCAAAGTATATCTTAAAATTAAATTTGGGTTAAAGATTTGGTAGCTTCTGGGGATTGTAGTCCTAGAACAAAATAATATCAGGGATACGAACGAACGACAGGGTTTACATGAAAGCGCAAAAGGACTACATAGCCCATAAGTACACTATAGCTTTGTTAGTTTCAAAAGATCTGAATGTGCGGTAAAAGGCAGGGGGGCGACGAAGAGAACAAATTTGCGCTGATTTAGCCTTAAAGGAGACGCAACACTGAGTGTATTTCACCGGTTCACGTTTAGGCTAGGCAAGAGAAGAGGTTTACTATAGCTTTAAGAAATAATAAAGTAGTGGCTGGGTCTTTAAAAATAAAAATATTGAAACTAATAATATTGCAATTATTAATTGCCGGCGGGAATTGAAATCGGTTTTGTAGCATACTTTTTGTAAATGTTTTGTGTGGCTGACATACAGCTAGAATGCGTCGTTCTTTATAACTGTGCCTTTGTATTTCTAACCCGTTTTACTTAAAAAAAAAAAAACAGATAAACGCCCTCAGCGAGAGAACGAGTAAAAGTTAATCAAACGGGGATGGACCGGGACGCTCCCCGGGCCGCAGATTCTAGCACGGATGCAGGTGGAGACACTAAGCTCGTTGGCGAGAAGGCCTCTGCAGCATCCTCGGGACCCCGTGTTGTTCCCGGCGCGGGAAGAGTCCTGAGAGAGCGCGGAACCAGTCGTTCACAGACCGTGGCTTCTTCACCGGTCCACAATAACTCTAGGTCAGACTCGGGTCGAGTCTTACGGGACCGATCTTCTCGAAGGACAACGGCGTGGAGGGATTCCGAAAAAAGCAGTAAAGCTAGTGGCCAGGTCCCGAGCGCTGTAGCGAAAAGCCGGAGGAAACCTGAACACCCACGTCGCAGGAGGAACACTGGAAGCCGCTCGGAGACATCAAGAGACACCGGGGATGACAGCGGCCTACCTATGGAGTGAGTTTGTCTTATTAGTTAGAACTCAAAATATAACTTAATGTCAGGGTCTAAATATAGCGCGCCTTAGGCAAATAGTCTTTTTTCCCCGGGTAAAATTCACTGTTTTTAGATTTAGCCATCATTAATCCACAAGGCTGATACTTAAAGGCCATTGGATGACTACTCCAGAGGTTAATAACTGAGATGCACTGAAGCAGGCTGGGCAGGTTCAGCCGCTCCTGTGAAACAGGAGAGATCCAGACGGGACGTACACTTCCTCCTACACAAGGAGAAATGCTCCAATATAAGATGTCTTTCTCCGATGAGTGTGGGGGCGATCTTTTCCAACGGGGGAAATCTGAACATATCCGCATAAATATTTTAATGAACCATCAACAGTGCAGACAAAAGCCCGGTATATTCAGCTTGTCGTAGACTTCAGTGCGTGGGCTGCACCCACAGAGATATCCCGCATGAACCTATCAATTTTACTCGTGTCGGATTGTATGGTTGTTTTCCTATTTTGTTTTGACTTGTGGTCCGAGATGTAAATGCCCAGATGTCCGTGTCCGTTCGCATTTACCTAAGATTCAAATTCAAAAAAGTTTCTAAAGCAGTAACATATAATCTACATGTTACCTTAGTTACATCCCAGTCTATATTTATGCATTAATGTGATTTTTGAACAGATAACCAAGTTTGCACACAATCATCTATAAAAACGTGAGAAGGCACTGGAACAGGTTATTTTCCCCACTGTGTCTATCTTGATAAGTTACCTTGTCTTTTAAAGTAGTGTACATACTATAAATCCGTTGCTGGCCAGTTATTAAATGCATGTCAGGTGAACATTCTTGCATGGTATCCTGTATGTATTTACAGTATTTGTGATCATTTCCCTTACTCAGTTCTGAAGATAAGAAAGAGTCCTTGGATAAAGGTAGGCCGAAATTTTTCTTGGGTTTGTATTGTATATTTAGATGGGTTAACAGCAGTAGGAGGTCGCTTGTTTTGTATTCTGTTCTGTGAACTGCCATCTGGCCAACCTGCTGCAGACACTCGGGGATCCAGAATACGACGGCCCCAGGCTGCCCCACGAGAGCGCGCTGCCCCCATCAGGGCGCCACGTGCCACAGCCACCCTGGTGTGCAAAAGTGAACCGGAGTCAGAGCCCCAACACAGTAAGGGAGGGGGTAAATATACTGTGTGTTTTTGTGGGAGAGACTGTAGTCTGCCCGTGATGTATCCTCATAGTGTCTTTCTGTCTGTCTGTCCCTTGATAGATCTTTGACCTTTGAATGAAAGGCAACAGTAGATTTTGTCAAGATTAGCAGGTTCCATATTCTTGTGGCATTATGTTTTAATCCAGGCGTCTTTGTAAATATATTTTTTGCTGAATCATGAGATTATCTGCACAGTCTAGACTATGAATTTAGAAGTTAGCGGTATGTAACTGAAAATCAGTAAACCGTATGTGCTGATGAGAGGGACTGAGAAGAGATGGCCTGTAGTTGTCGGGGGGGGGCTGAGAGGTTTGCCTGTCGCCTGTGTTTACTGCAGTGCCTTTGTCAGATGAGCTGTGTTTGTCTGCAGAGTCAGCAGACAATGTGGTGAACAAGAGTGGCGGCAGGTGAGTAACTGCATCACACACACTCATGCAGTACGGTTGAGGTCAGATTCTCATACAGTACAGGTGAGATCAGATTCTATTTGGTGACCTCATGCGGTTGTGATTTATTTTAGTGAGGATGACGAGCGTGGTGGTGGTGATGATGAAGATGATGTACTTATTTCTGAAGAGGATCCTCCTTTTAGAGATGACCCAAGTGACCTGAATTACAAACCTGAGGATGAAAGGTGTGTTTATTTGAGTGAAGCAGGGCTGCAGGATATCACACCGCGATGTGCTCGCAAGTATATGGCACATGTGCAATAATCACCAGGGCTTTTGATGACATTTGTCCGGACGCCAGCTTTTTGGTGCTATGTGCATGTTTATCCGTGATATCTCCCCTTTCAAAAGATGCTCTGGCTGCTGATCTGTCCCTTTCTTCTGCGCCACTTCAGTGCTTATCGCTTCCATGATACACCAAAAGAGTAGCATGTAGCGCTCCACTGAATGAATTTAGTAAGCATAAGGATACACTGAATTTATACAGATTACTAACTCATGAGCGTCACAGTATACATCTCATTGATATTTTAGGCATACTACTACACATCTGCTTACCAAATTGCAAGTATAAGTAAACGCCCACATAGTACCGAAAAGCTGGTGTTCAGCAAATGTTTTGCCTGTCATCTAAGGACCTGGTGATTATTGCATATGTGCCATATCATTGTGAGTATAGCACGATGTGATATTGTGCAGCCCTATACTGGAGGGCATCAAGGAGTTCTTTTGTTCTTTTTCTCCTACAGTAAATTACTTTGAACTGTAATATTATCATTTCATTAAATAATTTATAATTATATATTTTTGCATGATGTTCTCTTAAAGTATACCAGGACAGTGGCTGGTTTAAAGGAAAATCATTACGTTTCAGTTAAATTGTTAGTCATTTGAGATCCTTGTTAATCGTGTCCCCCCCCCCCCCCCCCACTCATATGCACCCCGTTACCGAAGGGATCCCCAGAAACCACGTCGGCGAATCCCCCGGCAGAAAGAGAAGAAGGATAAGGAGATAAAAATGGAGGAAGGAGATGATGTCAGCGTGAAGGTGGAGAATGAGTTTGGAGAAGACGAGGAGCCACCTCGCAAGTGAGGGAGCACTTCATAACCAGCAAGGATTTGTAAAAGAATTGTCTGTCAGCTGACCTCAGTACTTCTAAACGTTGACTTTATAGTTTATTCTGCAAATCACTACACCCTCTTTGTTCAGTAGCTCTCTGTGTCCCATCAGCTCAATGCTTAAGTCCATACCATGGACCTGTGTCCCATCAGCTCTGGTGACCACTAGGCTGAATGTTGACCTAACACTCTCCTTACGGAATCCCTTCTCCTGTATCATAGGCGGGGTCGGCGGCGGAAAGATGACAAAAGTCCTCGTCTTCCAAAAAGAAGGTAGACCAGATTGAAACTGACTCTTCAGTATTGTTTCATTGAAACAGAGTTTTTCTAACAATACAGCTATGAAGTGTAACAGAGAAATGAGAACGTGCAGAAAACCTAATGAATCGTACATGGGCCTGTTCATTGGGTTGCCTGAGTTTTAGTGGTGGTTTTATACATCAAAGCTTTATTGAAACAACTCTGTGATGAGTTTTGTGGCCTTTTTTGTGGGCTTCGTCTGTTCGCCTGAGTGTGACCTTCTGTTTTCAAACATCTTTCACAGGAAGAAGCCACCAGTGCAATATGTCCGCTGTGAGATGGAAGGGTGCGGCACTGTTTTGGCTCACCCCCGTTACCTCCAGGTTTGTTGAGAAATCCTTGGTAACCGTGGCAGTAGTGGCTGTTTCACCAACCACTTAACAATATCTAGGATTTACTAGTAAAATAGAAAAACTATTACTTACAGCACGTAAATATAGTACATCATCCGTACAAGAACACACACAACTAGTGCAACCAAAACCATCTAAAGATATGCAACTTAAACCATGTTCTGCTTTGGATTTCATGACCATATTTGTGGATGTTTGTTCGGAGTGGATTTCTCAAGATCTGTTTTCCATGTTTCTCATTCCAGTGTCTTTTGTTTATTCAGAGGCTTGTAGTGTCCAGAAGGTTCTTGAGTATCTTGATAATCGCCATGACTGATCTGCTCTTCGTTGCATGGCAGACATACTTTTCGTGTTTTGTTCGCTGGTTATAGTCTTTACAAAAGCTCTGTGAACATTCCGTTTCCTATCTCTTAGCACCATATTAAATATCAGCATCTTTTGAAGAAGAAATATGTGTGTCCACACCCATCCTGCGGGAGGCTGTTTCGCCTGCAGAAGCAGCTACTCCGTCATGCAAAGCACCATACGGGTATGTTCTCACCCGCCACTGCCATTGAAGCAGTTTTCCATTGTAAGCTATCGGAGCCGTATCTGCAACGTGACGCTGCTTATTAGCAGGGCCGAAAGCGTAACCAGACTGAGCTATTTGCCTCGGCTGCATCAGATTGTTCGAAATGCAAGGAAATACCATCGAACTGCATCGATATGCTTGGATTATCGTGTATTGCAGTGTATTGATACATCCCCAATACCTCTGAATTTTAACATTTCCAACCACCTGCTTAAAAAGAGTATTATAGAACAGCTTGAACCGAATGGATTTGTAATGTAAATTTACACAAGCGAATGCTAATTAGCGTTTGATGCTAACATAACGCGATGATTCTCACAGACATGCTAGCAGAAGTTAGCACACAGTAAATCATGATGTATACCATGTGAACAGTGAATAAACATCTCTTCGGTTTTACGGCACCGTAGCTCTCCTAACACGGCAACGCCTTTACTGTGCCAATCCGGCTGCAGTGGAAAATTGCAGCGAACCGGAACTGGAACCGCACTGTAACTAGTTTCTTTGCGATACGACTTGGGTGCAGCTCAGTTCCTGTATGCCAGTGGAAAAGCACCATATGTCTCAAAGAGGAGCAAAATTAGATATGAGAAGAAAAACATTCAAATGTAGCTGTACTTGTGCAAATGGCAAATGAAGTTGTTTCATTTTCATCAATTACACTTTGGTGTTCCCGTCATCCTATCTCTTGCAGATCAGAGGGATTACATCTGTGAGTACTGTGCCCGTGCCTTCAAGAGCTCCCACAACCTGGCCGTGCACCGCATGATCCACACGGGGGAGAAGCCGCTACAGTGAGTCCTGATCCGGCTCGAAGCAGCCCAGTAACGTCCGGCTTTCTGCGGTCTCACTCCTCCTTCCTCGTTTCCGCATCCCAGGTGTGAGATCTGCGGCTTCACCTGTAGACAGAAGGCCTCGCTCAACTGGCACATGAAGAAGCACGACGCCGACGCCTTCTACCAGTTCTCCTGTAGCATCTGCGGGAAGAAGTTTGAGAAGAAGGACAGTGTGGTGGCCCACAAGGCCAAGAGCCACCCGGAAGTTCTGATTGCTGAGGCGCTGGCAGCCAATGCAGGATCCCTCATCACCACCCCCGCACCCCTGCTAGAGGGGCTGCCTGGAGTGGGGACAGAGTCTGGGGCTGGGGTAGAGCAGGTAGTATCCGTGGGCGGTGATTCTGACCAGGCACTTCCTCCTGTACCGGTACCCACTTCAATGCCCTTGGTGGCCCAGCAGTCGGTTACCCCTCTCTCCCCACAAGCACAGCTTCCACTCCTGCCTCAGAGTCTAGGACTGGGGTCCATCTGCCCCTTAGCCCCCTCCTCCGTCACCACCACTGCCACCTCCGGCATAAACCAGGCCCTCGTGTCCGAGGCCCAAGGCGGCGTAATCTGGGAGGGCGAGGGGCTGGAGGCAGGAGGAGGAGTGGTGTGGGAGCAACAGGGGAGGCAGGAGAGGGTGGATCACGGGCAGATGGCGTGGGATAGGCATGGGCAGGTGGAGAGGCAGGGGGTGGATGGGGGGCTGGGCTGGGAAAGGGAAGGGAGCAGAGATGGTTTACTGGGGAATGTGGAAGAACAGGTCCATCATGGCACCCACCATGGTCTGATGTAGAGCTGCGGAGGGAGAATAAGGTAACGGTTCTGGCGCAAAGGCTTTAACATTGTATAATTAATATGCTGTATTTTCACAGATAAGTACATTGCAGATAGATAAATATACTACTATATCAGGGAATACAAGTTCATGTCTTTTTTGTACATAGGATATTTTAGGGTGTATTTAACTCTCTCCATCTTCTGCCGTGTAGGTGTGAGAGAGAATGAAGCTAAGAGTATGGGTGTCTAATGCAAAAAAACACCTTTCATTTGTCCTCCTTTTAACTTGGTCATGATATGTCTAAAGCATTAATACAGTATTAATGTACGTTTTTTATTTATTTTTCCCCCCGTGTGTTGAAAATGAAATCTGAAATTTGCTGCCTCCAATGTGCCATTTAGGAAAGTTCTAGCAGTCAAGCTTCCGTTTTGAATGTGAGGACGACTCGGTTTAGGTGCTGAGTTTTGAATTTTGGGCCTTTTTTCAAACCATCTGCTGTTCTCCACCGACCCCCCCCC
>JAODJU010000014.1:12509789-12521050 GCA_026776725.1 Gnathonemus echidnorhynchus
CACGAGGCTACATTGCGCATGTCATGAACCGTCGAACCGTGCGACACATGCATGCTCCGAACCGAGACAAGCGAACCGAACGGTTCGGTTTTTTTTCATGAACCGTGCCATCCCTACTGTTCTCATCTGTTGTTAACATCCCTCTGCCATCTCTCTCTCTCAGCCAGTGAAAGTTTCTCAGGGGTCCACTTACAGTGAGCTGCTGGCAGTCATTGAGGAGATGAGTCGAGAGATCCGGCCCACCTATGCTGGTAGCAAGAGCGCCATGGAGAGGTTGAAAAGAGGTATTGCAGTTAGGAACCATGAAACCCGTGTGCACTAATGATGCACAAAATCATTATTTGTGCTTGTGTGTCACCTACATCAACCAGTCTGACCCATTCTTGTGGACTGGAAACCACTCCAGTGCCATGTGTGCTGTGCTACGATAAGGTTGCATGCTCAGTTTCCCAGTAAGCATGGTGCGTTGACTCTAGATTTAAAGTTGCATGTTTTTTCATGCCAGCTGTGATTTTCTGCTTGTCCTTCTTGGGTGTGTTAAGCTTTGCATGATGTACTGCAGGGTATGTGTTAAGGTGGCTGCACACTTCAAGTGATGTCCTGATCAAATGAAGTGGAACACTTTGGCGAGAACAAACTGTCGCATGCTTAATGATGTCGCCACCTTTCCGGTTTTTGTCACTGTACAACCCTAGAGGGCGCAGAATGTTGTCGATGCAGCAGACCCACGCGCAGAATACAAATAAATGTATTGTGGCAAGTGTGCAAGTCATTTCAATAGAGATGACAGCTCTTTTGAAATGGAGCTTGCTCTGTTAATAAACAGCTACTGTCAATTTAATACAACTAGTGGCCCAGACAGGAAAGCTAACAATTTACAGTTTGATACAGTTCCATACATTCCACAAGAAACATTATATGGTTGCGACATATACTATTAACAGAACTACACGAATGCACATTAATTGTCAAGCCTGCTGGTAACTGCATAATTATCCTGCTGACCAACCCCGTTATGTCAGCCAATCATGGACAGTATGTGGTGGGCAGAACAAACAAACAAAAAAAAAACGTTTGCCTTGAGGACCCTGCACAGGCAGCGTGTTGAAACACTGATCACCAGTGATCACCACTCATACAATGAGGCATTGTTAGCATCATGCTGATTCTGTCAGTTTCGTTTGAAGTACATACACCCAGCCTTTGCTCTGCCTTGTCAGTGTCTATTAGCTGGGTGAAATCCACTGTCACTGTAGGACCTCATAGTTATGCCTTTGAATGTGCTGTTTCTCTGACACTGCGTTCTTTTATCTATATCCCTGTGTTGAAGTTCGCTGTTATCTCGATTTGCGTTAATGGGGTACTCTTCTCTTCCCCTCAGGTATTATCCACGCTCGGGCGCTTGTCAGGGAGTGTTTGGCGGAGACGGAAAGAAATGCTCGCTCATAACACACCACATTATCACACGTCTTCTCTGATTCGTCATTCTCTCTGCTCCATACAAATCAATGCTGTTAGTGTGGCTGTTTTTATAAACCTTTTTTTACAGTTGGTTGATATAAATAAATTGTTTTTCACTCAGTCCTTGTGTATACTGTGTGCCTGTCTGGAGTGAATGTACTTCATGTTGCTGGGTTTAGTTTCACTTTGCTGCTGTGCAAATTAACTTTTTGCCAAGAAGAAATTTCATGTCTGTGATCCCCCCCCCCCCCCCCCCATCTTGACGCTGTTTAATTTAATAGATGTTAAATCCTCTGACTTGCAGAAAGGCAGCACAGTTCAGCATGAATTTATTGAAATTTTCCATTTGAAAGTCAGTATGGGGGGGGGGGGGGGAGTTTGTGAGCCTTTCAAAACATCTGGTTTTCTGCATGAAATGCATCATAAAATATGACCTGATTCTCATCTAGGTCAATATCAGTGTTTCCCCTAGGCTTACAGCTTGGGGGGGGACACTGACGGGATTCATGGTGTTCATGTGTTTCTCTTAATGCCAGCAGTCAATATAACAAACGAACATCAGAACATTTCTTTTTATGACAATTATCCACAAAATGTGCATCTTCACCACCCTGGGAGTGTTTAACAAAGGCAGATATTTTTGTCTGCGTTTCAGGTGGTTGACACGACATATTTTCTGACGATCGCTCTCTGTCCGTTGGTGGGAGTGTGCTCACCTGTGTGTGTTCGTACGTGTGTGTGCGTGCATCGGGGTGGAACTCCGCCACGCGCAATACAGGGAGCAGAGGAGAATTGTAAACGACTGTAGAGACAAAAATGACAAGCTGTTGTGTAAATAAGATAACATAAGGCTATTTAGTTTGTTTAATAAAGGGACAATGTATAGACCTGTTCTATAGGAAAGGTAACAAATGACTTCTGTTGTGATTGGGTGCTATATAGAAAATAAAATTAACTTGACCTTCAAGGGGGGGCGGGAGGTGCCCTAATATAATGGTAGGGGAAACACTGAATATATAGTCTTATTTAAGACACACCCAACATCTTAAATTTCAATATCTTTATTGAACAGCTTTTTCTAGGTCATTTGAAGAAAATTCAACTGGAACCTCATTTATTTGCAACAACCTTAAGCAAAGACTTTTTGTAGCTGCTGATTAAACCTGGGCAGCATTTATAGGGTATTTCAGCCAATTTCCCTATACTAATTTCTTTCAGGTTGCACATTTTTGTAGGATATCTTGCTTGTATGTCCTGCTTCAGCTCATGGGACAGCATTTCAGTGAAATTGAGATCAGGGCATTTTTCTTCTGTTGGAGCCAGTCTGCTGCACATTTACTCCCTGTTTCTTCAGAGGTATCAGATCACAGACAGACACCCCAACACCCTATGTAGAACTACTTTGTAAAATAATCATTAGTCCTTCAATGATCGCAAATCAGCCAAATCCTGAGGCAAGGGTGTGATTACACACCATCATATCCTCTTCACAAGGCTCATGAACAATGCCGTTCTGGCCTGGAGCGTTTAATGCTACCCCTCTATTTTTGCATCCTCCTAGAATAGGCTTCCTACTCACCATACTTCTACATCTGACGAATGGTTATTCCTCAGCTGACTCGTGCTGCTGCTTCTATGGAGTATTAGTGTAAAATAATAGAATCACTAAAAGAATTGTGGAAGTCCTGACCAAAGTGACTCTCAAGCTCCTATTGAGACATTCACAGTCTTGGTGTCCGAGGGCAGTGTAACGAAAGTGTCTTAAGCCAGACGCTGCAAACAATGTCTTCTGCACACAATGGTTTTTGCATTGCTGAGATTTATGTTATCTCTGTTCACTCTGCTCTTGTTTACATCTCCTTTTTTCTATCCTAATACCTCATTCAGAGGGGTTTATTACAAAACACCAGGCATGATTGAGAAAGAATGGCTGTAATAGTCAATTGTTTGTATGTGTTGTTTGTATAATCATTTCTGATGCTCTAGCATTCAAGCAGTGTAAAAATCAGCACTCAAGGTAGTTCTTCAATTTTTTGGATTGGATTTTTTCGATTTTGGATTCTGACTTTCAAAGCAAATTATAAATGTTAATTTTTGTAGTCAGAAACTCCCAGGACTTGTACAGCTGTATTCAGCTGCTAATCATTGTTACATTTCATATATTGAATGCATATAAATTTAATTCATAATTTAATTGTATCCATCATTTCCATGATCACACCGCTTTTTTAATTAATTTGATCTTCAATGTTACAGGCGATTGCTGTGCTTTGGCCCCCTCTAGTGTTTTCTGATATGTTAGAGCAGTGAAAAACGTCCCCCCTAAAGTTGTGAGTCTCTGAGAATTTATGCTTTGAAAAAGAGAAAGTATAGTGAGATGTGTGCTATTTAGATAATATTTCTTGGACTTCACCCGAGTATCAGCCTGCGTTACAGTTATTGTTTTAATGCTGGTGACTAATGCTGTGTGCTTGTGTCTGTGTGTGTGTGCCCTTAAATGGGCTAGTATCCCTTTCAGGGTGTTCCTCATCCTGTTCCCTGTAACAGAGACACAGCAGAGTCACCCGGACAACCCCAGGTAATGAGCAAACCAGTCACACCGGGCCCCACGTTGTTCTGACAGGCCGACATAGAGAATAATCCTCTGCAGGTGAGGTTGAGGATGGATGGAAATGAGGTGAAGCCTCTTTACTCCATCTTAAGCAGCGTTTGTTATAGGCTTAACCTTTGACCCTTGAGTAAACGTCCAGTTGTGTGTGCTTGCTGGCAGGCACAAGGAATCGGAGGTCAGAGTGACTCTCAGTTCTGCTCACATGGACTTCCTCGCCACCGGAATACTCAACAAAAATATACCCTTTTTGTGGGAGAACTGTGTAGGAGATGATAAGCAGGTGCCATTCACTTTCATGTTTGATTGACATTAACAGTTTTATTATAAATTAACAGGAATTAAAATGCTGGAGACCTGAAGGTTTTTTTCCCCCGCCTTTGTGGGTGTTTTGTGGATGGGAGAGATGCAGTACATGCTGTGGACAGAGGAACGGGAGAAGGACATTTGAGACCCTGAGTAGGATACTGTGCAGTTTGGTACCTGACCCAAAAACTCAACGTGATAAAAATCACCAATTCTGCAGTCCTGCAGCCAGAATGACTTTATTGTAAATGACAGCATCTCTGGGTCAGAACTCATGGTCTGGTGTTCACCCTCATGGAGACCCACAACACCATTTGTGCATTGTGGTGACATGTAAATCCATCCCCTTGACTTGATAATTGGCAGAATGGAAAGTGGAGAGACAGAAGAAGCAATGGTGTGATAAACAGTCAAAATATTGTAGTGCATTATGGAATAGGTGTGGTAAACTGAGATTAAATAAAGCGTAATGCCAAAAATGCTAGGTGTCTCCACAATTTTGGCCGCTAGTGTAAGCTATTTCAAATCCCAGTAATATATTGCTCTGTGTGTTATAATATGCAAGATTTCTTAGTGAAACAATAATAAACATTTATTTTCTAGCATTATTTCAGTTTTTTACACTGCTGACGCAGTGTGGTCATTTTAGAGATTGATGGCATGAGATCCCATCAGAGATGAGTTATGTTGTCAGGCTCTGCAGTGTGAAGCTGTCTGTGCTTACAGGGAGGATAATGCCTGGATAATCATAGCCTGGAAGGTCTCCAGCTGCAGGTCTAAAAGCCATAAACTGCAAAATAGGCTGGAATTGTATTGAGAACTTGGTTTGTTTAGACACAAGGTATGAATCCTGGTAAAAGTCATGTATGTGGCAGAAGGGGGTAAGGCTGACTGCATGTATGATTTGTGATGCAAGTTATGAGTTCATCCTTCATGAAAAAGGAATAATGGTAAATAGTGCACTCAGTGACCCCCCCAGCCCACAAACACACACACTTTTTCTCCTGAAGTCACACACAGACACGGTGGAGTTTCTAATCTGGACACATTTATCCAGGTAATCAGCTCTCGCAGTCTTACTGACACATCCCCAAGGGTGGGACAAGCTGCAGTTGGTCACATCTCCCCAGTGTAGAGCAGAAAGGTAGAACTTCCCCAGCGAAAAAGCAGGATTTGTTTCCCAGCAAGCTGTGATCAAGGTAAGACGAACATGCTTTACTTCCCTTCTTTCTGTCAGGTCTTCACAGACAGCTGCCATTTTCTGCGGGAAATTCCCTAGCAGTGTTTACAGCAGCTGCTACCTAACATAATAAATGGAACTTTGGTGCCACTGTACAATAAGGCTACCCATGTGAAGAGTTTATGAATGGTTTATAATCTGGTTATTAATTAGGTTGTAACACTTTGTAAATTATTAATAGACAATTTTAAACAAGTTTTAACACAAAAATTTAAACAGTTTTTTTATTATTATTAATGAGTTACTACCATTTACCAGTGGCACAAGGGAGCCTTATTGTAAAGTTGTACTGGAACTTTTCTAGGCATGACCTGTTTTCTAGTGCTGGCCAGTGGGTAGTGGTTGAGAATGAACTGGTAACCATGAATGTTGCCTGTTCAAGCCTTATTGGAACTAACCAAGCACCCATGAGGGAGAAACAACTAAATGTACTGCAGTGAGAATATGCAGCCTTGAGTTAAGTTGCTTTGGAGGTTAACAAGACATACAACTTTTTTTCTTGGAATTTTGCAAAAAGAAATTAGTAAGAAACTACTGGTATGTAGGGGTATGTGTTTGTTTTCACTTTTGCCTTCCATGTCATGGTGTGTGAGTGTCTGATCAGTTATACTGCTCATATCAAACGTCTATCTGACTGTAGGTTTCACTGATGAATTGGAGATATTTCAAACCACAAAAAATGAGCATTGGGGCTGCTTAAAAGGAAAAAAAAAAAAATATATATATTTTTTGATTTATATCGAAAGTTTTGAAATTAAAGTTTTGAGAAAAAAAAATCAAATGTTAAACGGTAGTGATGACTGTGGGGTATCTGTTGGGGGTGACCTGTCATGTATGATGACATCATTCAGATGTCACATTCAGCTGCTTTCTGGGTTCATTTCACACAAAATGAATTATTTTATATCAGTTTGTTCCTCCACAAGTTCCCTGACCATTGCAATGCCTGAAAACAGTAAACTTCCTCCTTATGTTTGCACAAATGTTTTTTACACATCATCACACATACATTATGAAATACAAAATACAAAAATACTGAACATCAAAGTATGTTGATACAAATTGCATTATCATCAAGTCAAATACATATTACGAAATGCAATTTTGTATTTAAATATGTATTTTGAAGACATGTATCAGAAATACTGCCCATCCCTGTGTATGTAGAATATGTAATATGTGAATTTCTACACAAATATAAAACAAGCAATATAATATATTCACACATTTGTTCACGTAACGGCTTTTGTGGAGAAGCATGTCTGAGAAGAAGGCAGGAGCGGCTGCTGCTGGGGCTGGGACCTCTGGGGAAGCTTCCACGTCTCAGCCCAAGAAGACCAAGAAGACCAAGAAGAGCAGTGAAAGCGCCATAGCTAAGATGTACTCCCCCCTGCTGAACTCACTCTTTGGCCAGGTCAGCCTTTGCCAGCCTCCCCAAGCCCCCATACGCTACAGAACATATGCAAACAAACAGGAACACAATTAAACTCAACAGGAATTTCTTCTGTGCCTTGAGAAATTCCTGATATGTTCTTGGTTATAAGAAACCAGGTTTTGCTCCCAAACCTCTTCTCAGAGGCACCTCAGCCATTCCGTGTAGTCGTTAAATTTGATGAACACTTAATTAGCTTTAGTAAAATAATTTGATGAGGTATTGATGAGCCAAACATACTGTGCTAGTGGTTATGTCAACAAATCCATGGATATATTTATTATTATTATTGGATGGCTACTGTAAATGGCCAAGTCAGGGCTGTGCTGATCATCTGGTGTACCTGAATCTGTGAGGGACCCCATGTCCCCGGACAGAAAAATATATCGCTCAACAACAGTTCTCATGGAAACCCTTCTTCCCCTCTTAGAAAAATTCATTGTGGGAAATCTCAAAATCCAGGGCCGTTTTTAAATTCCAATCCAGCCCTGTTAACATACTTTGACATGCTTCACACCAACATAAAGATCATTTAAAGATCATTTTATGGCTTCCTAAGTAATTTGTTTAATACTGCTTCCTCAAAATTTTTACTAAAAACAATCGTCAGCATAAAAACCGGCATATGCACGCTTGTTCCAAACACCTGCCCTGTCTGTACAGTATATACACCTATAATCAGCATATGACATATGAAAGCTTGATCCTTTAAATGCGGCGTCAAGGGCATGAGGTGCATCCTACAGCTGCATTTTGTTTGGTCGTCAATATGAACAGCAACAACAAACCAGTAATTTCACAATTTGGAACACAAAAGCTAAGGGTGTCACTTAAAACACACTGTCTTGTGTCCATATGCAACAATATTCAATCCACAAAAGAGAGGTTAGACCCCAGGAACGATCCACCACAAGCAGAAAAGCTGTATTAATAGCTCATTAATATGGATTAGTGTCTCCACTAATTGATGTTGACCCGAATCCACAGTAAGGTGAGAGACGCGCAGCGGGGAAAGTGAGGATTATCTTTTCTGTTGTCAGTCTGTGTCTGAGTGCTTGTTTGATGAGGCTGGAGGGTCGTGGATATATCTTTGTGTGTGTGAATGCATGAGCGGTTGACTGATTCAGTGTTGTTTGGTGGTGCCAGAGTTAGTTAATTAATGAGTAACTTTCCCAGAAATGAAGCCCAGAATGATCACTCCGCAATAGAGCTCAGTGGCCCCTAACTTGATCTCCGAAGTATCCGTTTTGATATTCTTGTACATTCATTTAATGGTTCCTTCTTGCTCCACAGCAGAGTCTGATAGGAATGAGGCTGAGCAGGCAGTTCAGCGTCTATTTGTCGGGTCTCTCTGTGTGTTGGGCTGCTGAGTTTTTCCCTTGTCAGTCAGGGCTTTTGCTGCTTCTGATGTGCCTCTGGCCTATTAGATGACAGATGAGGGCAGGGTTGGGACAGTGAGTGACCTTGCTTTAGTTGCAGATACATTGAAATATGAGCCACTCCACTGAAGTGTTACCGCTACATAACGGCCTGCATGTGAGACGGCCTCTTTGGACACCTGCTGTTGCGTTCCATGTGCAGTTTTCTGAGTGCCGGCTCTGTGCTTAATCCAGTAAACACCGGAACTGCTCATCCTCAATACTTGTTCTAATTTCCACCATATTCCTAGTCACACCATCTACTCATGTTTATGTCCATCACTTGCAGACACTTTAACGCAATCCCCTTTAATTCAAAAAGTATTGCCAGTTTGTTTTGCATACTACTAATGTGGTAAGTGGTATATATTAAATGGTAGCATTGCATTTTTAAAACAGACTCCACTGAATGTTCATTATGGAAATCCACTGTTTTGATGATTCTCTCAGTGCTTTACTTTGTGCTTTATTTTTTCCCCCCAGGAACGGCAGTTAGTTCCTGAGGAATTGGATGGTGAGTTTTAGTTTGACTAACAATTGTTGCAAGATTATCCTTTGCATTTGCTGGTCAAAAACAGAAGCACAAACTGGCAGAACAGCCAAACCCCTTAAAATGAGCACAGATTCATTCAAGTCACTTCTTGTTTTACTCATTGGGGCTTTGGATTCTCATTACTTGTGCAGCAAGGACACTAAAGCTGCGTGTGGCACAGTGTGGGTGTCACAGAGGGGGCTCACAGTGGGGGTTTACTTTTCTGTATGGGGAGTGTTTGCACTCTTCATCTGCCTGGTTTGCACATCTTAATGTCCACATGTTTTGTGGTGTTTTAGGTGGATGCATAGAAAAATAGAAAACAGAAAAAATGTATGTTTATTTTGGGTGTATCTAGAATGTATATTTTTTGTTCAGGAATTCACTGTATTGTACCACAATTCACTACATTAATTTGAAAACATCTTATTTTTTATTAATTATGAGGAAAGTGAACTGATATGTTTAGCGCTGCTAGCCCACAAATCTGGGACCTGGGCACAAGTCTCCTCCATGGCTCCACATGTGTAGAGTTTGCATGTTCTCCCTCTGTCGCCGTGGGGTTTCCTCTCAGTACTCCAGGTTAACTGGAGTTACAAAATTGCCGGTCGGTTTTGGTGCCCCATCCTGGGTTGTTCTCTGCCTTGCGCCTGTAGCCTCTGGGATAGGCCCTGGACGTCCCCCCCTGCGAATCCTGCATAGGACAGGCGGTTACAGAATGAAGGTGTGACTAGTGATTGTACCTATATGTTCTGTGGAACTCTAAGTGACGTGATGGGATTTGAGAGACACAGTAAGGGAGAATAGCCCACATGCAGTGTACTTTATTAACAGAAAACCTCAACATTGGTTGGGGGGACATGCATCCGGGGTGGGGATAATGCCCAGAATTAGGTCAGAATACTTGCAGGCAGTGAGTGGTTCTGGGTAAAACCCTGGAATCCTAATGGGATGGTTCTCAAGATGGCGTGGACAGCAGGCCCATTGCAGGCAGCGTTCTTCAGGGGAGTCCGCATAAGAAGATCCGAGCACTGCTGGCTGCTGGCGGTCCCCTCCCTTATCCCCCTGCCCCTCTTTGCTGCCCTGCTTTTATGGAAAGGCTGGTGGGCCAGAAAGGGGTCACTGCTGGGGGGCTTTTTTAGCCAGCAGCTGTGGGTAATTGAGACTCCCCCACCACGGTGTCTAGCATTCCTCTTTTCTGCCAGTGTGACTTTGACATCCCTGCTGGGCAGAATGCTCTGCGTGTCACTCAATATCTCAGAGTCATTCTGAAGGCGTTTGTCCTACACTGGGTTCCAGTGAGACCAGCAAATTTCTTTTCCTGATTCCCAGAGTTAAGTGAGGCCTTTAAAGAGTTCGACTATGACCAGGATGGCTACCTGAACTATAAAGACGTGGCTGACTGCATGAGGACCATGGGCTACATGCCCACGGAGATGGAGCTCATTGAAATCATCCAGCAGATCAAGATGAGACGTGAGTGTTGCAAACTGGACTGTAATGTTGCACTCAGTTTAGTTTCTCATTAGATTATTACAGTGTAGGTCTGTTGATCACTGGCCTTGTATCCTAGAGTTTGCTCATTTATTAGTGGTTATAAAAATTCTGAACCATAGATTGTGGTGGTGCTGCAGTGTCAGTTGTTGATTGGTTTATTTATCACAGTGCTAACACCTTGATTGGTGGTTGCCTTGCAGTGGGAGGTCTGATTGACTTTGATGACTTTTGTGAGCTTATGGGGCCAAGGATGATGGAGGAGACAGCTCACATGATGGGGATTAAGGAGCTCCAGTGTGCTTTCAGACAGGTGAGGGAAAAACACTATGGGAACAGGAAACCATTCTATACAATATAAAACAATTGCCATCGTATGGAATACAGATCACAGGCAGTCCTACAGGATTTACAATGACACAGGTCTGTACAGACTATGGAAGTGCATCTCCATCACTCAGGCCAATGCAATATGTATCTTGCTGCTTTGCCAATGATCCAATACATTAAAGATACATATGAAGCAACTACTGATGTGATACTGTATGATTCGCCCCATTGCAATGTAGTGCCAGTCGACATGATTTGATTTAGCGCAATGTGATTCCACACGATGTAATGCAATGCATGGGCGTCATTAGGCCTATTTAGGGTGGGCTTCAGCCCCCCCAAAATGATCCCAAGCCCCCCCTAAAAATATAGCAATTATCATACTATTTTTACATTATATATCCATACATTTCATACAAGATATCACTGAGCGTAGGTAC
>JAODJU010000014.1:12522165-12538476 GCA_026776725.1 Gnathonemus echidnorhynchus
ATGACAAAAACTGGTTATAGGGGGGGCCCCCAGTGAATTTTTGCTTGGGGCCCCAACAGACCCTAGGATCGCCTCTGTGTGTATAGGACCTTTAGAGAGTAGTTTGACTAAAATGTCTTGATACAGGATATTAATGCAAAATTAGTCAAGATCAACAAAAACTTGCAGTCATGTTTCATAATAGGTCCCACATTCCATTTTGACAAATTTTACATCAAATAAAACAGTTTTACTTTTATTAAGATACATGTTCTCAGCTATAAAATCGAAAATGTTCTTTCTTTACATAAAGATTATTTCCCAGGAGGTGATATGAAATGGTTTTGGAACTTTCATTTTCAGAATGTCAGATGATTGTGTTTTGGAGACGGTCTCAGTTGTAGCTCTTGACTTTCCTTTGACCTCTCAGACATTCTCTCCATTGAAGTGAGGTTCTGTTCCCCATTCCATGTGCTTTGGTGTCACACACACGGGGGACTAGTACAGATCTACCTAATGTTGTTACATTAGCCTCACAGTTTATAGAAAATGGCACAGCATTTTATATGCAGAGATTAATATTTGCTAACACACAGTGTACAGCAGTCAGAAATGTATCACAAACATTATTTGTGTGTTTTTTTTTTGCCTTTCAGAGTTTGTAATGATGCTGTCCCGGTAACTGCGGCTGTTACTTCCAGCTGGGCCCCACACCTGCGCAAGCACTCTAACAGAATTCTGTATTTGTGATTTTTGTGACTATATGGCTGTTCTGCAGTTCTGAAAAGGTCATGTTTCTGTCTTTCCGTATGTGACTGGTAATGAAGCTTGTAAGATCCATATGATACACCTGTTACTGTGCACGGTTCTTTTAGAAACCCATTAGAAATGGTTTTTAAAATGCATTACGAAATAAGAGGCACCAAAGATATTGGCATTTTTGGTTGGAAATTACAATTGTTACACTCCTAGAATAGATATGGGGAGCTTGGAACTTATCCAAGGAAGCACAGGGCAGGGGAAAGCCCAGAAAAGGAGGCCGGCTCGTCACAGGGACACACTGGGAAATGTAGACTCCAGTCTGCCCAGCTGCAGACTTTTGGATTATAGGAGAAAGATGGAAATGCTACACATGCAGAGCTGGGGATGGAGATCGAACCCACAACCCATGAAACATAGTGTGCTACCCATTGAGCCATAACACCAAGCCATAGTTAAATTGTTGTGATATAGTTTATCATTGTGTTATAGTGTACTGTTGTATATTATAGACAGTGTTATAGAAAGTTGATTATTAAAGACAGTGATTTACTGGTGGAGGGGGCTCTGCGATTTTCTTTTTAATTGGATGAAGAGATACTGTCTGTACAGTTGCTAAAACAGGTAATCAGATCCTTCTATCACTGTCCCTGTCAAGCAGAAATGTAATTAATCTGAATTTAGTTTTTAATTTAATTTTTGTTTTTGCTACCCTGCCTGTTCCCATTTTCATCAAAAATAGTTCAACACAGACGCATCTCCAAGCAAGGTATAAATTTATTTACTTAAATTTGATAACTTAAACAATACAGACAAAAAAAAAACTATAAAAAAATCTTCATGAATGATTTACAAACTTCAAAGCCTGAATCTGACACAGAAGCAGTAAGTTTGTCGAAACATCTCAGGTGCAACACAAAGCAACGTTAAGGCACAGTTACTCTAACTTTATCCTGCTCCTCTGTGGTTGTGACGGTCCCTTTAACACGCTGAATGTCCAGAACCATTCAGTTGGTATCTACACTATAAACTGTGCAAAGTTGGACTTGAAGATCCTTTCACATCTCCTCCTCCAATTTAAACATGCAAACGCCTCACTTCGAGAGCCACGGTACGACTCTCCATGCACGACGGATGCATCAAACCGTCACACCCGCCAACAAAACAGAGATAATCTAAACGCAGTAAACACACCATTTACTTAATCTAAATGCCGCAAATATTCCCACAATAATTGCTCCTGACATTATTATATAAAGTGCAAAATTAAGTTTGATTTTAAAAAAATCTAATTTGGTGAAATAGTGAAGGTAGTGAATTAATGAATACTGAACAGAACAGAACAAAAAATGCAGACTAGCCATTACATCACGGTTAATTAATTTCAACACCATGGACGACCGATATGGGTCTCAGATTTGGGAGGCTGTACACCTCTGTCAGCTAAAAGGCAGAAGCACATGTTGCCTCACATTCCACAAGGACGCCACACGAAACTAGTGCAGAGTCATCAAACGCAAAGTGTCACAAAGCAGAACTTGACGTTGCTTGTACTTGGAATTTCACGGAAATCGCTAGAACACCCCATGAGACATTTTCCCGCCAGGAATATGAAGGGTCACTGGGGTCAGGGGTCGGGGACATTTTGCAGGTAGGTGAGGATCTGTTGGATCTTCAGCAGCCTTTCGCGCAGTGACAGCAGGGACAGCACTGACAGCTGGTACCGCGGGTCTACGGGCAGCACTGCCAGGAGCCACCAGCAGCAGGCTGGTCCGTTTGCTGTGGCCTGGAGACCCACCAAGACACAAACATACTCAGAGTCACACTCATATAAAGCCCTTTTTTTAAACTGCATTTGCACATTCTTCATTAGCAATACACTGCAAGTCCCCAGCTTAAGAACATCCAACTTACATAGATCTTGTACTAACAAATAAAAATATAAAATATAAATATTTTTGTAAATATAAAAATAGGGTTAAATACAATGGTTCTGTATTATTATTTTTGTTTAAAATGTTTTAGTGTATTTGGAAGCGTTTCTTAAGTCTTATATGCATTGAAAGGTAACACATACAGCATATACTAAGACAAGCATTTGACCGACGCTATATAAGAAATGTTTGTACCAGTTCTGAACTTACCTAAAAATTTGAGTTAAAGACGCACTTAGGGATGGATCTTATTCGTAACCTGGGGACTGCATGTCCTAGTTTTGTACTCTATTTATATTTATATGTATAGTGTATTTATTGTGTTGCCGATGTTTTATACATACATACATACATTATGTATTACATTTCAAGGCACTACTGGTACATTTGTTGAAAATAAAGAACTCTCAAGTCTTCAGACACAGTGAAACGGACGACATACTGTAGATAAATGGTACATATGACAGCGGTGGGCCGACTCCTTACCTGTATGTCTATCTCTCTTGCTGGCATGGGGCCAAAATGCTGCAGTATTTGGTCGCGGAAACGCGGCTCAAGGCTCCCAAACCAGGTGTGCGCTTGTCTGTACACCTGGTCATGCAGCTCCTGGAGTTTCAGCATCTCCTCCGCATCCGTCACCTGGGGCAACGAAAAAGGGGGAGGTGAGACACGCCGGCACTCCCCGTGTGCCGAGGCGGGGGGGGGGGGCGCGGCCGCTGGGGTACCTTCACGTCTTCCAGGTACTCGATGTCGGCGACGTGGTAGCCATCCCTCATCCCCCGGGCCAGAACGCGGAAGCGCTCACCGCCCACGGTGTCCACCACGGAGCGACCATCCGGCAGGAAGTGGACGCAGCGGATCTGCAGCATGCAGCCATAGTCCACAAACCTGTGGCACGGAAACAGAGGGAGATGCAGAGTATTATAACCTGGTAAAACAGAGCAACAACACACACACACACACACACAGAGTTATGGGGGGACACACCTGATAAAATCAGTACACATTCACTAACACTTGCAATTACTGACCCTAATAGCTGTAACCGTTAGCTGTAACGGTAGCTGTAAACACTGCAATACACTGTCCTGTTAAATATGTGTAAATATTGTAATGTAAAACATTACATGGGTAAACATGCAGGCATGATAATGCCCACCCTCATTGAAGGACTACCTCGGTTAACAACCATTCACAAATAAGACGGTAATAAAAGATTTGTTTTGGACGCATTTACGACTAAATTTTGTACGCCTGACAAAAGTAGAATGTCAAAAATGTGAACAATGTCCACTTCATGAAGGGTAAAAGAATCTGACTGTGGATGGCTGAAGTAAAGTCGTAAGGACAGTCACGGTCATGCCTAGGCTACCGAGATTTTCACTTAGCGACAATTTCGCTTAACGTCAGAGTTCAGACACTAAATGAGGAGTGGCTGTAATACGTCATGTATGTTTGTTAAACGCATGGAAATGTACGTATTGCGTTCCATGTTCTTATGGAAGCCACCTTAAGTGTAATGGAAAGCTCTGATGAAGTAGACAGATCATCTCCCTCTGAGTGCACAAGGGTTGGGCAATCAATGGAATTTTAATTTCAATTACAATTTTGGTTCCAATGATTATCAAAATAAAATGATTATTGAGCCACATTTCATTTTGCTACAAAATCCAGTGCAACCATTTCAGTCCCTTTTTATTTGTTTCTCAGCTGAATTATATTTAGGAAATCCACTGTCAAACATTTTTTTTAATTCAGTAAATGCAGGATATTTCAAAAGTCGATGAATAATCATGTTATATAATCGTGATTATGATTTTTGCATTATTCGAGCTGCCCTAGCAGACACCCCTGCGGCTGGACACTGTGCCGCGGCCTTACCCCTTTTGCGGGTCACTGATGCACATGCCGAAGCACCTGGTGCCCGTCTCCAGGCAGCGGCGGACCATGAGGCGGTAGCGGGGCTCAAACACGTGCAGCGGGCAGGGCACGGTGGGGTAGGCCATGGTGCAGATGAACATGGGCACACCCCTCCTCAAGCTACTAGGGCAAAGGGGGACCAAGCGGAGAAAAAAACAGCAACAAAAGGAATCAACCAGGGGAGCTTTAGTGTTATTCAATTGGATGGTTTTATAGCTCGCGCTAGGGTGCAGGTGGGGGGTGGGGGTTACTCACTCTGAGAGCTCCTCCATCTCCTCGGAGTGGCTCCTCAGGCGTTCCAGGTACTCCTCAGGGAGAAGCGTCTTCATCAGTGTCTCAAGCACCGGCGTCACGCTGAACTTCCTGCTCGATAGGAACTGTAGGCAGAGAGCCACCCGCCACAGCGTGAGGAGACAGCAGAAAGAGAAAGACACCATCCTTTTGGGACCATATTGGGTGGGAGAGTGGCTCACCTCCCGTAGGCTGTCCTTGCAGAGTGGACACTGAGGGGCGTGATCCAGGCACCGTTCCAGGCAGCTTCGGCAGAATGTGTGTCCGCAGGGTGTGGTCACCGGTTCATAGAACAGTCTATAACAGGCCAAAACATACCTGGTTAAGTACCAGTTAAACCAAACCACATAAAATCAATTTAATCAAATCAAAGTTTATTTATCAATTGCACAATCACTGGCATGGGACAAGGGTGCTGAAAGTTGAACGACCAGTAGACTTCACAGTATCATTGCAAGTTATCAACAGCTAACAACAGTAGTGTTTTTGGAGAAATAACCATGAAGTTGCCTCGGAGCCACTGTGAGATAAGTGACATAACACTAGGTTATTCCTACATGAAATTGACAAGGGGAGGCGCTGAAACACCCTCTGCACCCCACCTTCCAGCACTACTGTGCACAATATAGCATGCAGCAGTATGTGTAAGCAATGAAATGAGCAATGAAATGAGTTCTCCTGGGAAAACTAACTAACTAAATAAATAAAACTGAAATAAAAACCAGAGACATGCAAATTATCCATAGTAATAGCCTGATCAGCTATTGAGTAGCCTCACTGCCTGAGGGTGCAAGCTATTATGGAGTGAATATGATGAATTTGAAATGGGAGCCGTCTGTTAGACAGGTATCCCACAAGCAGAAAGCTGGTGCATTTGGTCTTTTATGACCCTCTTGTCATGAATGCGTGTCACAGTGCTACTGCATTTAATCTTCATGCCCCTCACCTGATACAGAGAGAACACTCAAAGTCACTGGCCTCCAACAGCTCCCTGGGAACCCCTCTAGAGGGCACTGTGGCATCTAGACAGAACAGGAGAGAGCTGATGACTGAAACACGGTTGAAAGGGAGTGCTTTATGGCGCATTCCATTTGAACTCGGATGTCGAGTTCCAAATCCAAGTTGGAAATTTCAACTGGGATGCCCCCTGAAGTCGGAATTTTGACTCTGACAGACGGAGGAACCTTTGAAACCCCAGCCTCATAATTCAAGATTGCTATTTTCATCATCAAACAGAAGTGAATGTTGCAGTTATATACTATTTATTTGCACTTATGTCTTATTTGTGTCATTCAATCAGTTGTAGACACAGTATATATGGCCGCATGTACACACGCTGCTATCTGTGGACATGTTGCTATGGAGTTCGCATGTGCAAAATACAGCACAATGCATTGTTATCGACTGGTATTGGGTCAATCCATGTCAAATCAACCAATGGCCCACGCACTTTGGACTCAAAAAATTCTGGAAAAATTACCAGGTCTCCCCATGTTAGTCAAGATACACCCTGTAACTTGATGTAAGATCAATATATTCCAAGACACAGCCCATTTACTGAGGGGAGGGGGGTGTCAATTTTATCCAGCCTCATTTTTCATCAAATTTCACAAGTCCATAGCTCAAGAACTAAACCACTGAGCAGGCCAGACTTTGCATGCTGGTACATTAATTGGTATAGTAGGTGCTGAAATTAAAACATTTGGTCCAGATGACCATGCATGGTCAAAGCAGCCCCTTGAATTTCACAAAAAAATTCTCTGAGTTTTTGCTTTAGCTATAGGCTTAATTAGCTATATTTGTAACCAACACAGACTTTAGAAAGTTTAGATTTTTCTTCCTTATAATTATATAGACTTTCTGAAAAAGCAATACACAGAAAATGAACTGTATCAGTATCAGAAACTGTATCAGAATTTGAACAGCAGACCTCTCAAATCCAAAAAAATATTTTGGATCTCATTTTCAGAGCACCCTATTGGCATGTGGGAATGTGCAGATAATTTAAAGCATATTTTTCATTTATTCTACATTGTCCCTTCTTTCTCAGAACACAAACCTTACTTTTCTTAAGAAAATCTTTCATGTTTATTTCCCATCCTAAACATAGGCTGAATGCATAACGTGTCAATAATGGTAATCATTGAGTTTTCAATCAGTAAATTTTGATGGAAAGAATAAATCACTGTATGGTTTATTTGTTACTGCCACTTGTTGCTCTCTGATGAGATCAGCTGATGGTTCCTGAGTAGGCGTGGGACTGTCCTCTGAAACTTCAATAATGGCAGCACCTGTGGTTGCACTGAATACTTGGTGACCTGAACCATAGCCGTCTCAATATGGCCACAAATCTCCCAAGCTGTATTCTCAGTTCGGCTGACAGTGAATGCCATCTGTCCCGTCACACCAGATTAGTAGTCTTCTTTTCACTTCATTTTTTTGACAATGATCGAACATTATATTAATGTGTTAAAAACATATTGTCACAGAAGCACAACCTACTGATGCTGTATGGTCTTTCAGAGGCTGATAAAGAACTCGTAATTCTCAGATCACAAAACGCAGCTGGCCCAAATGCAACTATATGTGTTCGTCATAAAAACTTGTACCTTGACAAATACAAATTCCTTCAAAAGGAATGTATTGACGCCCTGGGACTGCATTTTAAAGTAGCGACCAAAAATCTCAAAACATTCAATAAAGAAGATGCTGACAAATTAAACCGGCTTAGTGACATTTCAACCTGCCTTATTCCAGGTCAGAAAATGTGCTAAAAACAGTTGGTCAAAACTTAAGTCTGCCACTGAGCAACTGGACAGTGATCCAATGGAGTTAGGAGAAGTGAACAATGATATGGACTTTATCCAACCCTCAGAAGTGTCAAGGCTGAACACCAGTCTGACAGAGCTTGGAGTCTCTCCAGCAGGACCAGTAAGAGTCAATAAGCGTAATATGTCGCAGTACGGCAAACGAAAATCAAGGGAAGTCAATAAGGTCCTTGTTCAGAAGATTGCCTCTGCTTGTGGTCTCCCACCATCCACTTTAGAACAAGATATGGCTCCTTCATGCTCCAAATGCAAGGATATGGACCTTCTGATTGACTGTCTGAAAGAAATGGGGCAAGACCAGGAATAACAGTACAAAGAGGAACAGGCAGAGTGCCATCACAGTGTGTCATTGCACTGCTTAGTGCCCCTACAACGGTCAGTGGGAGGCAGCACCATCTGGATCTCAACGACAAAGATGCTCTACACTCTGCACTTCGGCTGAAACAGAAATGAAATGGATCACGTTCCTGCAGCTGTAATACCAAGATGTTAACATTTCATTATAACTAGTGTTGTATTTAATTATCAGTCAAGCAGCTGCTGTTCATGTGTTGTGCCTAATGTACCTTTGGTGATTTGTTTTTTTTCCCATTAATCAGATACCCAAGTTAGCGATGAAGAACCTGATGATTACCATTACTAACAAATGGAAAATTTAACCCATGTTTAGAATGGAAAATAAAAATGAAAGATTCACATAAGAAATGTAAGACTTGTTTTTTGAGAAAGAAGGGACCATGTACAGTATAGGAAAAATCATTTTAAAAATTTCCCCAGTCCATTAAGCTGGTCTGAAAATTAGACCCAAAATGGTTTTTTTTTTTTCAAATTTGAGTGGTCTGCTGGTAAAACCCTGATGCAGTTTCTTGTTTGCTTATAAAAAGCCCTGTGCAGGTTTCTAAACATGGAAAAAAATTCAGCAGGCCGTATCAGTTATAAGTATGCTTCCTGAAAGCGTAAACATGGCAAAGCCAAAGATGCAAAATATTTTTTTTCCATTTTTGAAGGCCTGCTCTTACCAAGTGGTGTCATCTGGACCAAACATTTTGATTTTGTTACACACTATACCTCTAGAAGTACCGCTATGCAAAATTTGAGCCTGTTAGATGGTTTAGTTCTTGAGATACGGTCTTGTGAAACTGACGAAAAAATAATGTTGTGTCAAGTTTGATACCCCTCTCCCGAGATAATTCGCTGTATCTTGGAGAGTATTGATCTTACATTAAAATAATCTTACTGGGTGTCTCCTGGATAACATGGGTACACCTGGGATTTTTTTTCAGAATTTTTTGTGACCGAAGTGCATGGGATTTAACTCACACGGGATGACTCTTGCCAACAATGGCTAACAATGAACTTGGCTAGAACTGGTATTGCTAAACGACTTTCCGACTCCTTGTACTGGAACGCGATTAACTAGGGTATGACGTCATTCCCAGCTCCAACCTCTGACCTCTGAGGTAAATGGAATGCAGCATAAGCATACCGGTCGCTACCCATGAGGGACACTTACCTTCTTGTCTCAGGTGTTTGCTCCTCCCATCAGCAGGGACAGGTAGTTTCCTCTTCGGCAGGTCTTGGTCTTGGGGAGTTAACAGTAAGGTGGAGCTCCTCAGTCTCAGTTCCCCCAAAGCTGGTGGAGGAGGGGTTACATCACAGTCCTGGGCACGGAAGGCAGGCGAGAATCAGTCTCAGTCATTAAAAACAGAGCCTCACGAAACGAATGATTGCATCATGAGAAAGACACTCCCCAAAAAGGATTTACCTCCTTCTGGTCCTGGAGTGACGGGGGGGATGCTTGCACATGGGTGTTCACCAGTGCCACCTTCCTGGGCAGGCAGGAGGACGAGCTCAGGTGTGCCACCTGCTGGGCCAGTCTGGCATCCGCAGAAGCAGGCAACAGCAGGTCATAAAGGATCTGCACATCAGCAAAAACACGGGGCTACGTTGAAAATGCAATATGAAATACATCTGCCTTGAAAATAAATGTTTAGAGAAGGTTAGGTAACCACTGATTGTCTTACTAATGAGTAATGCACTCATCTGTTTTTAAAATGCTCCAAGGACTTTTGTCTGTGAGTGACTCCTGTGTCGACTAATGTTCTTGTTTATCAAAATAAAGTCTTCTCCCGAATTATTACAACAATCTGGAGCCTCGGTAAAGGCCTCCAAAGGTTTCCATTATGTGCATGACTTTTTATTTATATCTAGTTAAGCTGTACATAAAAATGACGCTCATCTATCAACAATTTATTAATTGATCCCACTGAACACAATACAATGTTTAGCAGTAGCAATGTGCATACATTACTCAACAGTTTAATTGCTACATTGTAGCAAAACTGTATTACTACTGTATCTGCAAGAGCTTCAGAAATACAAGTTCTTTGGTCTGGGTCAGTGTTATGAAAGACTCAGCAAGACAACACTTAGCAAACATTTACATAATCTGTGTTTATTCTAGACCGTATTTGTGACTGTGAAGTTAGCAGTGCTATCTGGGATCAGACCCAGATGTAGAAAACAGATACATCCAGTGCCCACAAATAACTGTTCTGGTACATTTATTAATTTGATGTGCCACCTAACCCTAAAATGTTTTCCTGTTTTATTCCATCTCTTCTTTAAGTTGCACTTTCAGAGACCATGCATTTCTTTCTAGCTTGCGACAACCCACTGAATTCTTGCTTCTGTTTGGTATATTCAAGCATAAAACCATAAACAGGTCCTATCAGGCTGCAACAATACGCTAAAACATTCAGAAATGTTCTTTATTTCCATCTTAAAGTATTTTATTGTGCAGACAACCAGTCTCTACTGCAAAACAAGAAGAAAGTCCAAAGTTGCAGAACTACGGTTATTTATAGTTACCCCAAGGTCATGGAGTTCAGTAAGCTGGCCGTTCATTACCTTTTCCACTTCCTTCCTTGCGAGAATAAAATCTGCATCCAGAGCCAGGCAGTGGAGGAACACCTGCAGGGCGTCGTCCACGTGGCCCATTTTCTGCAGTACATTGCCTTTCCGAAAATAACCCTGTGGCCAACACAATGCTTTTTGTGAACTGACCCACTTGGCAACAGTGGGTTACATCCTAACCATTATAACAACGTAACGGAAAAAATACACTGGCTCTGGCACCGCAAGATGTCACATGACCCCTAACACATAACACATGGCTCTCACTGCAATTTAAGCTTCTCCAATGCAACTCCTGAGCTCAGCAGCTTTTATGCAGTGCCCTTGCTCGACCCGTCATCTAAGGACAGTAATGTATTTTAATTGAAGATAAATGCCAAAGACCACTTGGTTATAAATACGGCTTTCATGTAACACAGAAGGTAACCCTTGTATCAGTTACCTCTGGCCAGTGGGGGGAGCTCTCACACAGAACCTCCAGATCATTCAGGGCTGACTCGTACCTCCCAAGCCCAGCAAACGCCTCTGCTCGATACGCTAGAGCGAGCATATCACCGGGACCTGTGGGAGAAGGGCGGGATCAGGTCTGACAGGTGCTCAGAAACCATGCAAACATTCAATACAGCCATGTGACTTCCGAGTAAGACCTGGAACGCGTCCACACAGCCATCCTGTTTGCTGAATGAGCTCACGACATACTGTAAACACCTCTATGAAACTGACGCACTGTGAATACACTGCAGCCCTTCTTTATTCATTGTCTTATGAAGGGAGGACAGAAAAAAAAACTCACAGTGTAAAACAGTGATCTATGTGTGTGAGTCTGTGTGGGGTGGAGTAATCATAGTTGCCTGTAACTTTTACTTTTCCTGTATACAGAACAAGAAAGTACATCACAGTAATGTATACAAAAGACAGAATGAGACGATATGACAGAGGACACTTGACATTGATGCTAACAGGAACTCTGCCCGTCACGCGACTGTGACCAGTGAAAAATATGGTAAACTTGCTGCCATTTGAGCTGTCAGTAAGTCAGTAGGTACATTTTTACAAGAAATGCAGTGCAGACTGTTAACTCTTCTATGATATTAAGGTCTGCTAGGTTGGCTTCACCTCATGACTAAAATTACGAGCTATATATAAAAAAAATACCATAATATTCTACTAGAATTGCAGATAGGATAATAAGCGATTCTTACTTGCCTATAGTGATTGTGTGTGTGTGAGTGCATGTACCCAGCAATTGACCGGCATCCAATCCAGGGTATACCCCAGCCTTGTGCCCTACAAAAACGGTTTTATTTTAAGCCTACACGTAACAGTGAGGACTATCCTGGTGTATTAAGGTCAGTCATTGTATAAATACACAAAACCGGCATGGTTTTATTATTATAAGAGTAAATAAAACTTTTGTACGCTACTGATTGCTTAAATAACGCTTGGAGCACTTTATTATTTATACGTATATCGGAAGACCGTGCCTCGTAGCGCGCATGCGCGCCTGCCAGCTGTAGGTGGATAAGTAAATAAATAACGTTTAGAAAAGAAAATTTTGTTCAGTATAGCAAAACACAGATACTGGTTTCCATAGTTTACTTGATGTAATGAACATGCTTACGACGAGCTTCATTTTTGGTAATCAATTGTATAAGGCTTGTATTAGAGTTATAAGTTAAGTAACTAAAAATGTTAAAGCAATATATCATGTAAAACCTACAAGGCTTACCTGATTCAATCACCTCATTGGCAAGAGCCAACGCTTTGTCAAAAAGTCTTCTTCTGGACAGATCTTCAATTTCTCCGATGACTTTACACCGTTTTGTCTCTGCAGGGAACCACTTTCCCAAAAGGTAATTGAGAATCACGTTTGGTTTCAGTGACCCCACCTTCTCAGTCCCGATCGCCGCGTCGGTGGTCTCCTGGCACAGCGTACATTTGGAGATCAGGTGCCGTCGCAAACACCTTTTGCAGTATGAATGTCCACAAGCAACAGTCACGGGCTCGCAGAGAAATCCACGACAGCTCGGACAAGTAAACACGGCACTGGAGTCTTCAGAGCAGCTGTCTGACGGCGTATTACCGCTGGAGTTTCGCAAGATACTATCAACTAAAGCACTTAGTTGTTGTGGTCTGACAGGACCATACCGTAAGGCCACGGAGAAAGAATCTAGTGCTTCTTTAACGCGGTTTTCTGATGCCAGCATGAAAGCTTTCTGTAAAATGAATATCTGATCTACACAACCCCCCTCGTCCCACGTAGTTTCTCTACATAAACTGGGATCTCTAAAGATCCTACTGTCGGAATGTAGAACAGACATCGCGGATTAAGGAGACAAAGTGTCAGATATCATAAATATGGACAAAACATCTCAATACATTAAAGCGCGATGCCCTCTGACTGCTATGTAGTTTAGTTATTCACTGCACACTACAGATACAGTAAAATTATCATTCTACTCCGCTTCGTTACATAAAAAAAAATCACGTGGGCTGCGCTCCGTTCTCTGATTGGACGAAAGGATTCGATTATAAAACCTTTGTTTTTACGTTTCGTAACAACTCCGCTAAAGTACCGAGAAAGGGGAATTGCAGGCATATAACATCCAGTTCTTTTCCTACAGCGGTCACCTTGTTCTGTGACCCGACTTTGAATAAATGTCAGCTTTGCAGAAGTGAAACTACGCAGCTCGACGCCGATTCGTATTCGGGTTTTTTTGGGAGTTGCGGCCGGTGAAACGGGGAACTGGTGTGGATAATGTCAACATCGATGACAAACCTGGTATCAGCTCCGCTTCCCCTGACTGCGAATTTGTCTTATGCCGAAAGACGTCAGAACTCTTAAATTTGACAGGATGTTAGAGAAAAACGTATGCAGAGGAGTGTACACTCATCATTAACACTGTATTTGCAACTGTAGGACAGCAATTATAAATGATCTCGTTTAGTAAAAGAAAAACATATATTACACGTTTAAATAGGCCTGTTTAAAAATGTTCTTCAATTAATTGTAGTAGCACAGCTACTGCCTGGAGCTTATTACATTTATTTTGGTGACACTTTTATCCAAAGCGATGTACAATTACGAAACCCGGGTCCATACAGAAATCGGGGGTTAAGAGCTTTGCTTAAGGGCCTATCGGTGAAATCAATTTGCTGGTGCTGGGACTTGAATTGGCAACTTTTCACTCAGAGTTTCAGTGTCCTAACATGCTGAGCCACACACAAGCCTAGCTTTTATGTAGAAAAAAATAGACTGCTTTACTTTTATATAATATTTTGTATAACCTGTAATCTGTATATCAGGGTAGGTTTAAATGATAAGCCGTGCACTAATATCCTTCTAGGTCATGTAATCATGATAATTAGCAGCCCTGCATATGCATCACTAGTGTATTGTAGGTTGCTATGTTACGGCCAAACTTTCGTCAGTGTAGCCTTCTGAGAATGAATGCCAAAGACACACCATCAGCATGGCGTGGTACAGTTTGTGCTGTGCTCATTTTGCAATGCAATTATACATCACAACCAATCACAGGCATTGGCAGTGGCTTAAAAATTGGAGCCATGGTTTATGCATGATTGCTGCTGAATGCATTTGTTCTCTTCAAAAACTATGATATACTAAATCATTGTAGTGCACACTCACTAGTCACTTTATTAGGCACACCTTGTTAGTACCAGACTGGACCCCCTTTTACCTTTATAACTGCCTTAATTCTTTGCGGCATAGATTCAACAAGGTGCTTGATTTCTCGGAGACTTTGGTTCCATGTTGACATGATAGCTTCACGCAGTTACTACAGATTTGTCAGCTACACCTTCATGATGCAAATCTCCCACATCACGTAGGTGCTCTATTGCATTGAGATCTGGTGATCGAGCCCATTTGAGTACACTAAACTCATTGTCATGTTCAAGAAACCAATCTGAGATGATATGACCTTTGTGACATGGCTTGTTATTCCGTTGGAAGTATCCATTAGAAGCTGGGTACAGCAGTCCCCAGGTTACGAACAAGATCCTTTCCCTAAGTCTGTCTTTAAGTTGAATTTGTCGGTAAGTCCGAAAAGTACAGTACATATCAGTGATAGTAAAAGTAAGTGTATAGGATACTGTACTGTACTTCAAGCTGACGAACCACTAAAGCCATGCAATGTTTTCACAAGGGTCAAAGTACTTCCTGCATTCATTGTCACGCACCATTTAACCCGAATTTTTAATATAACAGGCTTTATGGCAGTACGAGTACGAGTTTTCCACAAGTCAGACATTCGTAACCTAGGGACTTGTAGGTTTGTAGGCTTAAACATGAACATGGTCAGCAACAATACTCAGGTAGGCTGTGGCATTTAAACTACAGTCAATGTGTACTAAGGGGAACAATGTATGCTAAGGAAATATCCTCCATATCATTACATGTTGAGACAAGGTGGGATGTTTCTATGCTTTCGTGTTTACATCCTACCATCTGAATGTCACAGCATAAATCAAGACTCATCTGACCAGGAAAAAAATTTCCAGTCTTCCAATTTCGGTGAGCCTGTGCCCACTGTAGTCTCAGTTTCTTGTTCTTAGCTTAGGAATGGCACCCACTGTGGTCTTCTGCTGATGTTGACCATCTGCTTCAAGGTTGGGTGTGATGTGCATCAGAGATATTCTTCTGAGTTGCCTTTTTCTATCAGCTTGAACCAGTCTGGCCATTCTTCTCTGACCTCTGCCATCAACATGGCATTTTTGACCAAAGAACTGCCACTCATTGGATGCTTTTTTCTATTGCAGACCATTCTCTGAAAATCGTAGCAATGGTTTTGTGTGAAAATCCCAGTAGATCAGCAGTTTATGAAAAACTTATACCAGCCCATCTGGCACCAGCAACCATCCACGTTCAAAGTCACTTTTCAAAGTCACTTGATACACCTTTCTTCCCCATTCTAGTGTTTGATGTGAACATTAATTGAAGGTCCTGACCTGTATCTGCATGCCTTTATACATTATGCTGCTGACATATGATTGGCTGATTGGATATATGCTTCAAAGAACAGCTGAACAGGTGTACCTAATAAAGTGGCCAGTGAGTGCAATATGTTCATGTTAAAAAATCATTTAACAGACTAATTTGATCATTTGTTCTATTTAAACATGTTAGAAGTGATTTCATACCAAAAAAGCTGCTGTCGCACCAGTTGTTTTTAAGACAATTGCCGGATACCCAGAAATATTGAATGAATTAATTAGTGTGTGACTGACATCATTATGCAACACTTAAGATAATGTTTTTATTATTTATATTCAGGTTAAATTATGCGTCATTGTAGAACATTTAAGTTTTTAAATAGAACCTTTGCTCAAAATGTTCTAAATAGAACATGTTGTGCTGGCTGTCAAGCCTCAGTTTGAATGCTGTTCTTTTATCCCCGAGAATAACATGTTTGATGTGTCTTTTCCTGGCGTTATTCTGACATTCGCCCAAAGTTGTTTAACTTAGCAAACAGCGGCTTTACGATTGAAATGTGTACGAGATTAAGTATGTGTTTAGTCGAATGAAAATAAAATCACGTTTTCATAAGTGTGGTTGGCAACAGTGAGGTTATGATTTTATATTGTTTATTATTATTATTATTATTATTATTATTATTATTTATATTGTTTGAGTATAGTCTCTGAATGGATTTTCCTGCGTT
>JAODJU010000014.1:12551699-12579354 GCA_026776725.1 Gnathonemus echidnorhynchus
GGGGGTGTAACAGGATCTGGCTGCCCTCTGTGCCAGTGATGAACTGTCTGACCGCCCAGGTGTCACACGGCCGAGGTAGGGGGGGCACCACGCTGAGAAGCCATGAGCGGGGCAGATCTGAACAGCGGTGAGAAACTGCTACCATCAACACCATCCCCAGAGCAGATAAATCACCGTGCAGCAACTGTCCTGGGGGATTTTCTGCTGCTTATAAAAATTGAGGCGCCAGCCTTAATGAACCGTACAGAAGAGCTGACTGAGCTGGATCCTTAAAGATGCTACTAAGAGTTCAGCGTGTGGCAGGACGCAGCTGTACACGGTACGGTATGGGTTAAAGTTACCGTTGGTTCATGAAAGGAACAAATGAGCAGCTTAGCTGCTATACGTGGGTTTGTGTATGGGGGTTAGGGTTAGGTGTCTGTGTATTATGTTTGGTGAGTGTGCTATGGGTGTGTGTGTATGTTTGGTGAGTTCGCTGTGGGTGTGTGTGTATGTTTGGTGAGTGCACTATGGGTGTGTGTGTATGTTTGGTGAGTTCGCTCTGGGTGTGTGTGTATGTTCAGTGAGTTCGCTTTTGCTGTGTGTGTATGTTTGGTGAGTGCACTATGGGTGTGTGTGTATGTTTGGTGAGTTCGTTCTGGGTGTGTGTATGTTTGGTGAGTGCACTTTGGGTGTGTGTGTATGTTCGGTGAGTTCGCTTTTCGTGTGTGTGTATGTTTGGTGAGTGCACTTTGGGTGTGTGTGTATGTTCGGTGAGTTCGCTATAGCCCAGATACCTTCTTGCTCGCCAGCTCTGCAGGCTCCATTGTCGATCGGCTGTCGTAGCCCCGGAAACGGTCTTTGGCCTCCTTCAAGAGGCCATCCAGGCTTTCCTTCAGGATGCCCCCGTGGGTGGTCAGCTTCCCCTGTCCCGGGGGCTTCAAGCCCTGATCCGTGTACGAATTCCTGCATCGACTCATTTCTTCCGGAATCTAGGATGAAGAGCGAAAGCAAGGGGTTCAGACGGAAGTTTTCCTGATGCAGTAGGAACGTTTCCTGGCCTGAGGGAGACTGGGTATGGCAGAGGGTTTGGATCCCACTGAGCACCTAATTAATTAGTCGGCGTTATTTGTTGGCAACCTGAATTTGCACAACTTAAAATAAACCAAGCACCTGCCTCGGCTGTGTTTGTCCTAGTAAAAATACTTCTGTTTATTTTATTCTAAACAAATCAAAATATATCATGAAATATTTAATAATTTAGGAGCAATGAACAACGAATTAATCAGAGATTCTTTTAAACAACCCATATTATCCATAAAAGAGGAAATTGTACAAGTTAATATAACATAAAAAAAATCTTTATTTGTTTATATACCACTAAGTTCTAAGCTTCTTACGGTTTTATTTGATTTAGCCAATAGCTCCAAGAAAGCTAATTAATTAAGCTCATCTAAAAGCGGCACTCAAGTTGCAGAATGCCCCAGCTGGAATCTGCAGAGGATGAAGCCTGCAAACTTACGAACAAAACTGTACACAAAGCAAGTCTTCTGTCTAATCATTGCAGGGTTTGCAGGGGGGCTGGAGCCTATAACCAGAGGCATGTGGAATGAGTTTATTGTCAACAAATACAAATGCACATATAAAAACCCTTGTGTCCAGCCCCGCATTTTCCACTGTCCTCTATTTTGCATTTTAAGTCCTGAGGAATCCCTCCCTTACCAAGGACTGCTTGCATGTCACGCTGTGGTCCTGGGGATATCTTATTCCTTGCTACAGTTTAACGGCTGGGATAAACTTGAAGGCACATACTTTAGATAATTCACCAGAAAGCATTCATTCACCTAAATATTATTTTTTAAATTTTAACTTGCGGGAGGAGGCTGGGGCACCTGGAGGAGACCCTCGGCAAACAGGGACGAACCCCAAGACTGCCGGAGGAGAAGCCAGACCCTGTGTGCTGGGGGTGTGAGGCAACAGCGCTACCCACTAAGTCACGGTGCCGCTCTCCTTTTAATTCCCACTTTCTTCAAAAACTCTTCAAACTTTTCGCTTATTCACCACATACTTATCGCTACTTAAAGAGAATAACTCACTAAATTCTGAACATATTCAGCATTTTTGGAAATTTTCACAAAACTGAAAACATTTATGGTATTTACACTTTGATTGGTTTCCGGGGTACCCTGTGTGTCGCATCAGGCATTTAGCCATGTAGTAAAATTACAGGTCCCCCCCCCCCCAAATATGTTTGCTCCTGACCCAGGCATGTAGATAGGTAATAAAGTATGTTTGAACCCCTCTAAAATTTCCAGACCCTCCCTCAAATTTCATTTCTGACTATGGTCCTGTATCACGTCATGGAGGTCACAGGGTCACAAGGTCATGGGTTGTTGCTGGTTAAACAATTCAGATTCTTTCAGCCTCAACTTGCGTTTAAACAAATAAACCGACCAGATCCGGTACTGTGACACGGTGCCTAAAGCCCAGACGATGCCGGTCTGGAGACTTTCCTAGCATTCCTTAGCCAGGCCTTTGAGAAAGAAATCTGTGTGGGGGTGGGGGGTGGAAGGGATGGCAAAGCCTCACCAGGAAGATCTTCCTGCACTCTGCAATCATGTGGGCCAGGCCTTGGGTGGCTGCCAGGTTCTCATTCAGGTCCTTCTGGTCCGGTTTTCCCAGGCTCTGCTTCCGCTGCATCACCCTGTGCAGGCAACGACCCAGTCAGACATTTCCTGCGACTGACACAGAACTGATGCTGCTGCCTGACGTCATTTAGCATTTATTTAAACACCTCTACTGCTGCATTGTAGCTGCTCATAGAGACCCGTTACTTTAACTTAAATTCAATAGGCTGCGATCTCATTCACTCAGTCCTACACATGCTATACAGTTAAAATCCCGTTATAGTGGATTTGCTTATAATGGAATATCGTCTATAACAGACGAGGTCCACTGGTCCCGGCTGTGCGCCTTTAAGAACATGCAGAAAAAGCATCGAATATAACGGACCTTTATATAATGCAATTTTGCTTATAACAGACAATTTGGTCCCCAGGGCTGGTTTTAGCTGTAGTTTTGTTCGGCTATAACGGACATGCAGGCTCCACCTACAAGGCGTGCGGCTTGCCGATGATATCCAGTGCAGATACGTAGTCAGGATTATTAATAGTCACGCATCTAGTCAGGTAAAGTTGGATTACTACATGTACAATACAATAATCTATACCACAAGTGTGTCTGCTGAGGTGTGGCATGAGTAAATGGTGTCCTGTAGTTGTGTTCTGGGCATACAGCAACTCTGGATATAGCGGACTGTTTTGCCAGGTCTCTTGAAGTCTGTTATAACGGGATTTTACTGTAGTCTGATTTTTTTATTTAGTTTTTATTTTCATATTATTTTCATTTGAAATCTAGTTTAGCTTTAGCTAGCTCTCCGGTGTGGATTTATTCATCTTCAAAGTATTCATTTTGTTTACTTTATTTTAAATATTTCTTAAATATTTTTAGCTTTTATGCATTTTATTTTCAGTTTAAGTATTGGTACAGGGGTACCTCAGTTCTCGAACTCATTAGAACTCAAATTTCTTCGAACCAACCAGTTTGAAAAAAAATTACCTAGGACTTGATCTGAATCTCAGAAGTCAAACCGTGAACGCCGACCGACCTAAGATAATTGTACACGAATGAGTCACGCAGCAGGCCTCTCAGCAGAAACAAAGGGTAACGCTTCAGTCTCAGCCTCGCATTCGCTGTGATAGCATCCTGCATGTTTACACTATCTGAATATATATATTTAGACAGTAAAAAAATACATTAGACAATGATAGACAGTAACAGTAATTATTATATAATAAAATACATTTAAAAATAATGATTTCTTAATTATTTTAATATTAATAATAAACCATTAATACATTTAATTATAATGATATTGTCGTGCTGAGTGGGGATGGAACGGAGACAAATGCGCAGATGTCAGGGTATCAGGGAATACTGGGTTTAATTACAGGTAAGGCAGGCAAAACACAGACGGACAATACAATAACCAGACTGGGGAAACAAACTGAAACACGGACTAAATACAGAGGACTAATGACAACAGCCAGAAACAGCTGATCACACGAGTATTCCACACGAGGTTAACAAGGGGGCGTGGCACACGGAAGGAGTGGACAATCGGGGCAGAACACATTGCTTTTTTTTTTTTTAACTTTACACATTGTTTGGATAAATCGGACAAATTACTGTTTTGAAAAATGTGCTTAGATGTCTTTAGTACAGTATACACTCTTCTTGTTTTGTCCGGTTCATTTTGTGTTTAAATGCTTAAAAAAAAACATATTTTAGTGTAATTTTTTGGGGGCCGGGAACTAATTAATTGGTTTTCCATTATTTCTTATGGGGAAAATTCAATCAGAACTCAAACTTTTTAGGATTTGGTCCGGAGTTCTGAATGGATTAATTTCGAGTTCTGAGGTACCACTGTATTTTGATTTCTAGGAACAGATTAATAGTTGTCTGCAATCTTTAGAGAATCCTGCGTGAAAACACAGTGCACATTACATGCAAATGTACCCAAAATGGGCAAAACATGTCCTAGGTCTTATTAATTAAATGGCACTTAAAAAATGAACAAATCATGACTTTAGCTAAATAGCATTAAAAACTGATATTTAATTATTTATTTTATTTCAGTTTCTGAAGCAATATTTGTAATTATTGTTAGTTGTAGTTTTTTCATATATCTTTATTTTGGTTTACAAAAATTCACAATAACCCTAGTCCAACAGCCGTACCTACACATTGGATAAATTCTTAAAGAGTGTTTTGGCCCCGTCAGTGGGACTGTTCTTGTTTGAGCAGGAGTCCAGTCTAGGGATGTGGGGAAGAGTTTAGCGATGGGCAAAATGATACTTATGAACCATTTGATGTATTTTTTGACTCCACTAGATGGTGCTGTCTGGCTCAAAGCATGCCCCAAAGCAAGCCAAGAGCACCATCTCGTGAGGTCAAAAAATACAGCAAATGGTTCATGAACCTTCATTTGCCCATTACTAGGAGAGTTACCTGGTGGAGGAGCTGTCCCGCCGCAGTGTGTTCAGGTGGAAGAGAGAGGGCGCCAAGCACACGGCCAGGTTGGTGCAGGTCATCTGGTTATCGGAGGCGGCGGCGGCAACATCACTCAGGAAGTAAAGCAGCGTCTGCAGCGCCTCCCTGTGGTGGTCAGGCAACAGCAGCACGGCCGCACGGACGGCCTGCAAGCGCTGCTCTTTGGGGATATCTGTGGTGGGGGGAGAAGGTGTGGGTGGGGGGTCACTTAGGGGCTTTGCAGACAAACATAAAACCATAAAACAGGATCCTTAAAATAACAGAACCATCATGTCAAATAATTACGAGGGACAAGCAATTATATGTAACTACAACAATGTAACAACTGGGTCTGGATTCAAGTTTAAGAACCCCGCAGTGTTTAGTACTAGACTACAGATGCCAGAGTCTTTCTTTAATCCAGACAGTCACACTTAGAAGCTGTTTAATTGGGCTCCAGGAAGAATTTGGCTTTTGTGTTGCATCACACTAAATCTGCCACAGTTCTACTTATTTGGAACACATGAAACATTTTTAATGCTTGTTTTTCCCTTCCAATATTTTCCCCTTTAATATAAGTGTAATATTAGTTATAGACAACCCCGCCTTAAAGATCTTCTGAGGCCTAACACCACATTCGGGCATTTACAGCAGCCAGGTGATGTAATGGTGACGAAGTTTCCTCATTAAAAAGTGAAAAAAAATACGATTAAATCATAATTACTATTACACAAGATCTATTATAAGATGCGGTTTATGATAATGGTCCTCAAAATATATGTTTTATGTGTGGAAGGGAGAGAGAAGAAAGGCATTGAAAAATAAGCATGTTTTGCGTGTTGTAGTAAGTTTTACCATCCAGCACAGCAAGGCTTCCCGTTGCAGCAAGCAGAGAGATATTTTACTCAGACACATGGAGTCTTTCTGAAGAGAGCACACAGGAGTGTGCTTAAGTAACAGCTTAAAGACTCCACAATAATAATAATACAGACGCTCCTCTACTTACAAATGAGATTCGTTCCGAATGGCTGTTCGTAACTTGAAATGTTCGTAAGTCGTTATTCAACATCATTTTAAGGGTATACGCAAGTGCAAAGAACTAGGATGCTGGGAGTACACACGCTACGCAGCTGCACGGCGGGAGTAGCGACCAGAAGTCGTACTAGGCCGAATTGACACGCAGGAAAAAAAATTATGTTGCGGACAGGAAACGGGAGCCCAATGAACATAATAATAAATGAAGCGACACAACAAGATGGCCAGCTATCTGCATTGGTCGATCTGCAGCAGGCTAGGTGGGTGGACAAGTGTTTCAGAAATGTGCCTGAAACGGTCGTCAACATTGGTGACACAACCATCATGTACAGACCAACTAAGCCATTTCAGCATAAATCAGATGTAGTGGTCCACTTCAAAAAGGAGAAGCAATGCCTACTGATCGATGTAGTAGATGTTTACGTTATCATGCTCAAAGAATGGGCAAATGCAAATATCTAGAGATCGAGGTCAGCAGGACGTGGGGCACCAAGACGATCATGTCGGTAATGATCAGAGCTCTAGAAAGGATTCACCAAGACCCTTCAAGAGCTACCTTGTTACCACACAGCACAAGAAGTGCAAAAGATCACACGGATGAGATCTGCTCCTATCCTCCACAACGTATCTGACTAAATACCTTAGGTCCCTGGTTGGGACACGGACTACCCAGTGGCTGCGGGCCAATGTCGAAAATAAGAGAGTAAGAGAATAATACAAGTAATAATAATAATAACAAAGGCAGCTATGCTACTCACACTGGTAGATCTGTAGGAAGGTCTCTCCTAGCTTGCTGGTCAGCAGAGGCTCGGGAAGATCTCTGAAGTACTGCTTCAGCATATCCGCCACGTCGTAGGCCGACTGGCCGTCGTAGCTGACACCATCGGGACAGGCCTCGTTCATCTGCCTCAGTGCCTGAATGCGCGACTTGACCCCCGACTTCCTGAACAAGCCCACCTGCGGGAGTAGCAGTTACAGAATGCATGGGAATTGTCATTAAGTGCTCGGGGGTGTCCGCGTTGCTGTGGATTCACAGGCCGTTAGCCTATCCTTCACAGCTGCTGGGGAGCTCTCCCCCAGGCCCCTGCTGATGGCCGCACTGGGGCCAAGGCAGTGATATCCTGTTGCAGTCTCTCTTTTACCATTTCCACTCTGCTTCACATGACATAACGGAGACACAACGGACTGCCGGAACAGGGATTACATCATTATTTGGTCAGCTAGCACCTGTGAGATGAATTTACGTAGACTCAAGGCGCACCAGCTGTTGTGTGGAACCAGGGAGTTGGGGGATGGGGACTTGTCGATGGACGGGGTTCTCACCTGGTCCAGGCATTGGCTCCGCAAGTAGCGCATAGCTTGCTGGATGCCCAGGGGCAGGGGCTGTCCGCTGTGCTGCATGTTCAGCTGCAGAGACACGCCGAAGACACTCCTATCCCGGTAATCCCGCAGCTTGGGTCTCTTCATGAACCGGGGCATCACCCTGCTGGGGCAACGCCAAGGGAATGCCATGAGGCCACTTCCTTCTCCATCGCCCTCCTATCTCTGCATGCTATTCCCCTCATCCGCCTGTCCTATTAGTCCCTCCATCTCTGTGAGTATCCGTTACTGCCTTCACATCACTCTTGCATCCTCCCATGCAGCGTGGATGTGATAAACCTCCAGCCAAGTCCTCTGCCTCTGCTGCTCTTCAGTGCTTTTGGGGGCCCCCAGCAAGCGAGGAAGTGCTGCACGCTGAGCACATATATCAGGCACCAGCGGGGCTGCTGTCCGCAACCGAGAGCGACCCACACCTGCATTAACTAATTGGGCCAGATGCACATCTGGGGCTGTAATCTTAGAACCTCGGGACCAAGGGTGGGGGGTTAAAGTTCCAAATTAAGAAAAAGCCAGATGAATCATTCTATTGTCCACCCCCCGTTACAGTGTATTTCCCATGGGGCTGCTTGACTAATCTTCTTACTTTTGGGAAGCTTATGAGTTTATATATGTGGAGGACAGTTAGAAGGTCTAGGCAATGACACAGCTAGTAAGATGAAAAGGGTCTTTAGCTTTGATTAGTGTGAGCGGAGCTGCTGTCACTCTTCGGTGGGAAATCACACTGAGATTAAAGGTCTCAGAGACAGGTCTGATGCAGTGGTGCAGTATATAAGATACTCAAAGCGAGGGGATATAACATTCTCATACAGAAGTGCAAAGCAAAATCGAAATGCATAATTTCCAAAGCTAACATTTTTACCTAGGGGGTATTCCATGAAGGAGGATTTCTTGCTTCTAAACTTCTTAACTTCTTAGATTTAAGGTAGTTTGGGCTAAATGGACTTTATTTTCAGCCCAGACTTCCTTAAATCCAACAAGTTATCCGGCTAAACAAGAAATTCTGCTTCGTGGGACAATAATATAAAGTCAGGCTTCCTCATCACATGTTATAGTACTGGGAATCATGTAGTCCAAAGAAGGTTTTTCATTTAATTAAAAAAAATCTCAAAAATGTATCCCATGGAGTGAGTTTCGGAAATTTGCTTTTGAATTCAAAAGGTTTTACTTCCTGAAGTAAACCTGAAGTAGGTCAGTGAGGAAATTCACTACTCAGATCAGGGAAGCAAACCTCATCAGCAGGGTTGGGGCCCTTCCGGAATGCATTCATCAATTCCAATCCAAATCAGGAAAGGGAACTGGAGTTGGAATTTAAATCTCAATGAAATTCGAATTCAATTCCAATTCTGTTACCCATAGTTTTTTATCCAATCCCAACTCCAGTTCCATTTCCTGACCTGGATTGCATTCCAGAATGCATTCCAGAGTGACCCCAACCCTGCTCATCAGCTACGTCTCCCATCACTTGCTCTCACTCTACTGCTGGCCCCGGCCCCGGACAACTCATTAGCCATGCCCCATCCCACCTTAGACTCCACCCCCACCATAGCCCCACCCACTTAGTCTTGACTCCACCCACCAGCTATGCCTCACCCATTCCACCCATGACCCCGACTCCATCTCACAGTGACACTGACCAGCTAAGGCTGTGCTTATGTCCCGGTGTGTGCTTCTCCAGCAGGGCGGTGAGCTTGAGCAGAGCCAGCTTCTGCAGCAGGTTCATCTGAAGCACAGACTGGGAGCTGAGCTGCAGGGGAGCAGAGGGGAGGCTGGCACGGTGCGAGTCCTGGAAGCTTGGCCAGCGCAGCTTGGGGGGCCTGTAAAGGAAGGGGGGGGCGGGGGGCATGAGCATCGGGGTACGACTGCTAGTCATTAATATGGATTAGATTCATTGTGTGGGTCGCCAAAACTCTTCCAGAAGACTCTGAGCCCAGAAATAGGGCATGTGCAGCATTGTATTAGCCTGAAAACTTTCTGTATTGAGTACATTTAATCTGCACCTATAAAAAAAAAAAAAACAACCTACTATATTCTACAAACAATCATAGGGTAGATGTACTTATCAAGGAAACATATCTTTAAAGGGTGTACAGTGTGGTGGATTTCCTCCTAATTTCTGTTAGAAAGGTCACTTCCTCTTTACTATAAATAAAAACTTAGTATTTGCTATTATTTTGCTTTAAAGTGTGGGATCTACAGTAGGAATCAAGTAGTTTGCTGATCACAACAACATGGTTCCTGGTATACTGTGCAACCTCCCTGCAGTCCAAAGAGCATTTAAATTTAATTAATCGATCTGATGTTTTTACCCAAAGCACGCATCAGTTAAGGGAGGGGTTACTTATGGGTGCTCCGTGGGATTTGAACCCACAACCTTTACTTTGGGAACTCATTTCTCTACTTGCTGAGCTATAAGAGCCATGAAGAACAGGAAGAGTACCACATAATCCTAGCAAGAAGGGTTCGGTTCAGACATAATCGCCAACGTCAGGTTTAAAAAAATGGGACTTGCCTGCTTGGCCTGGTCAGGGAGGCTCCCACGCCGGAGTCCCTCCGGTCTCGACCCGTCAGGCCCTCCTCCTGCTCGCTGACGTGGGCCGCGCTGTCCAGGTCACTGCTGCTCTCCGCCTCCTCCAGGTGGTGCTGCAGCGGCGAGTCTAGGGCGGAGTCCGAGTCAGCCTCCTCCTCGGCCCACTCGCTGACGAGCCGCTGCAGGCCGTCCACCTGCCGCAGGATGTCATCCAGCTGCGGTTCGGGGGGATCCATTCCAGGGGGCTCGGGGGGCACGTTGTCGTACAGGCTGAGTCGACTGTCGATGGAGCCCGCCGAGCCGCTGCGCTTGCGTGACCCCCAGCTACCATCCCGTTCGCTCTCTGACTGGCTCCTGTAGGGGGCGACGCTGCGGCGTAGTGCCTTGGGGAAGGTACCTGGCTTGTGGCCTTCTGGGATGAAGAAGATGATCTCTGCCTCCTCCTCTTCACGGTCCTCATCCAACGTCCCCGTGTCTTTGTACTTCTGCTTCTCCTCTTGAGTAATGGGCAGGAATTGGGGCAGGCCGAGCAAGTCTACTCCATCCAGCAGAACAGCAGGGTCCAAGCCCTCTAGGTAGAGCCCGCCACGCTTGCTGGCATTATGACCAGAGCTGCTGCGGTTACGCGAGCGAGTGATGGGGCTGGGCGTGCTCACGGCGCTGCTGGCTTCTGACTGGCTACTGCTGCTGCTCGTCTGGGTAGAGTAAGGGGCGCTGTGGTTCCGGGCCGGGGGGCGGCCCTGGAGGCTGGAGACGTCCACGCAGCGCAGCCGGCGCAGGGCGTCCTCATGCAGACCCTCCTGCGGTACAGGGGCACTGATTACCGGCCTCAACGGCGTCTTCCGTTGCTTGGTAGAGGAACTTCGCAGACGTAGGGTTTCCATCCTACGTAGGAAGCTCTTGGCCCGGGACCGTGCGCTCCGCCCCATCGGCCTAGAGCTAGGTACAGCTGGCAGAGGAACATCTCCTGGCAAGGAAAGGCCTTCAGAAGAGCGGCTGGAGGAGCCGGTGCCTAGGCTGGGATGCCCGGGGTCAGTGCTACCCGAGCTGCTGCCCATACTGTGGAGGGAGACCACCTCGGACAGCTCGCTCTCAACGCTGACCTCGGCAGGCTGGCTGCAGCCGTCCAACTCGGCGATCCTGGACCAGCGTCTGCTACCCCTCTCGAAGGCCCAGCGGCCGCTGATGGCGCATGGCTCATCCTCATCTGAATCTTCGTTCTGTGTCAGCATGAGAAACGTAGGGAGTAGGGAGTCGATTAGCGACTGAGAGAGTGGTAACCGATCTGGGAATCCTCACCAACCTATCAGCTGTCCCTAATCGAAGAATCCTATTGATCTTGGGCTGATCAAAGAACCCTGGGAATTCTGCCTGACCTAATTATCACAAATCCAAGACTAAACTTACAAAAACTTTAAGATAAACCTGAGACTATACATTCCGAAGTCCAAATTTTTAACACAGATTTTTTTTCCTTGAGTCTTTTTTTCCCCAGATTTTCAGTATGTCAAATATCTATGCGATGTGAGATAAGTTTTATTGGTGCACTATATTATGTAACAAGTATAATCTGGCTAATTTACCAATTGAGGAGAAAATGATTAGTGAAGAGGGAACTACGCTTCACTTATCTTTGTCAACATCACAAGAATCTCATGTGGTTCTAGTTAATCAACAACTGCCCCAAGGGCAAGAAGAAATTCCATCCTCTCTGCATAACCTATAAGAGTCAGTCAGGCGCAGGGGCGGGGGTTGGGGGTGGGGGTCGGGGGCAGAGGCCACAGGGTCAGCTCACTGCCCATAGTGACATTGAGATAAGGCCTCCATGGCGACCGAAGAAAGGAAGCCACGACGGCCTGGTAGCGCCTCTCACGTTTTTATTTACAGCCTGGGACCTTGAGCTTTGGGCACTCAGGCACACTGCCTGTTTAACACGTACACCAGTACGCGGGTAAAGCATATCTTAATGATCTAGCAGATAGGCTCTCTTTACAGCTCCTGATAAGTGCCCTGTGGTTGAAATGCCATTCATTCCAGTGGGAGGGGCCAGGCCGTCACATGATGTGGGTAATCACATTCCAGTGGGAGGAGCCAGGCCGTCACATGATGTGGGTAATCACATTCCAGCGACGTTTAGAGCTGCACGTTTATTAAGTGTGCAGATAAACTCCCGGGGCTATGCAGCGGGCCAAGCTAACCCTAAAAGTCAGTGCACGTCTCTGGTCCTCCAGACTCCTTAACTGGCAGGTCATTCTAAACAACTAGATCACATCTCCCCAAACCTCAAGGTGACGCAAAAGGTCATTCAAAGATGGCCCACGATGGATATCCTCTGTATTAATTATTAAGTAAACAATGTCTAGGCCCAGAACAATGGGGCACATTCCTCCCAACCATCTTGGCCAACAAAGATTCACGACAAAGTTCAACAGAGCAAGAAGCTCATCCAGTAATCAACCTGATGACCAGAACACCTGGAGAAGCATAAGAAAAAATATGACCTTCATACAACACTATTTTTATATGCGAGAAAGGCAGTCAGAGATGGAAATTCCAGGTCCAGCAAGTAAAAATCCAGACCAATATTTTATGTCAACCAACCAACTGCGTATTCTGTGAATGTTACTCTTTATGCTCAACTGAATGGTTGAAACAAAATATTGGTCTGGATTTTTACTTTCTGGACCTGAACTTTCCACCTCTGAGTGCAGTAATAGGAGGGGGTAGGTGCTGTAAAAGGGGCTGCAGGTGAAGGACTTACCCGCTTCCTTGGGGGCGTGATCTCCAGCCTCATCATGGCGCACTTGTTAAGGGTGGCCAAGCGTCTGTGACACACACAAACAGAAGGGGATATGAACAGGACAACGGGATTGCATTTACACCGAGTAAAACCCCTAAATATCGGTCTTACAAACGCAGACCCGGTGGTTCACTAGAGAGCGGGAAAAACGTTGCCACGGAAACAAATGTAACAAACAGAGAGCATATCCCCCATGGAATGGTGTCCACCCAGCCTGCCTTCTGACGTGAGAGCCAGGCTCTGGCTGACCCTGAGTAATGTTTTCCAGATGTCCACCACTTATGCACCTTAAACTGCTGTCTGCTTTTCCTGCCTGTGTATTTCTCATCAGACTGGTCCGCACCATCCAAAGGCTGTTTTCCGTGGTCTTTCGCATTCATTCACAAACGCACACACACACAGGTTTGTAATTATGTCTTTGTGGGGACTCTCCACTCTTTTCTTTGGAGAAAACTCTAATCCCAACACGACGACCTTATCACTGGGGAGAAAAGATTCTTAGATAAATGCAATGCTTCTGTTTGATACAGGTGAAGGAAAGAGCAAACAGGACGGCTGAGACACAGCAGAGACTGAAGCCCCTCGACTCGTACCGGGGAGATGGGGACATTCTGATTAGCTTATCACCTTCTGCTCTCAGCAACATGTCTGAAGCCTGTGATCTTCTCTTATCAGACCGAACCCCCTCCCAGCTGCACAGGTGGGGAGGAGCCGCGGCTACCAGCCGGAGCCGTCGGCCAATCGCGCACTGGGGGTGGGGGGGGAGCGGCCTAACGAGGCTTTGCGGTCTTACCTGCAGAGTGTGGCGATGGCATCCCGGTCCAGGAAGTCATGATCTCGGGTCACGGAGGAGATGTCAATGGGAAACTGAGCATCTGAGGTGGATGCAGGGGAGGGTGCAGGGGGATGGGTTAGAAGGTTAGTGATGAATCCCAGAAGCACTTCTTAGACATGGGGCATTTTTGGGTGGGATGGAGGGGGGGAGGGGAGGTTAGAATGCACCGGCTTCCCCGGCCACAGCAGCTCTGTCATCAGATCTTAGAGAAGCCCCCCCCCCCCCCCCCCCCCCGGCTGCCCTTTGGAACTACAGAGGAAACGCATCTCTCCTAAGCAAACACAGCTGCCAGACAGAGGTCTTCCATGTGGGGGGAAGAGTCAAGTGCTACACTGCCCTGCTCACAGGAAAAGGCATAAAGGGTCATGAGAGCAATGCGATGATGTTGGCAGCCCCCGCCCCCCCTAAGGGCGACGCCTTACTGGCCGAACTTTCCCTCCAGTTCACCTTAGCACTGACAAACAGGTCGCGCAATAACAAAAGACAGTTCATTTCTGGGGCTCGTCTTCGCTTAATATGGAATGTAGCATGGAGGCAAACCAAATCTCAGCAGGGGTTAGACATGGAGAGCGCCTCCTGCAGGAAGGGTGGCTGCGGTGCACACATTCACCCCCAGGGCCAAATTTAGGGGGCTGGGGTTGAAGTCATTGTTGGGACCCTACCTGCAGCATATAATGTGCCCGTAACAACCATAAAAAAATATTCTGGGCCCCTACAACTCGGGGCCCTGGGCCACAGGCCAGTTTACCCTGCTCTCTCTGCTCATTCATACAGTCCTCAGTCTATAACTCACTGTTGTGCGTGTTTTTAAAATATGACAGCATTGAGGGAAAATTTTAATTGCTCAGGATGAAGGATATGATGATTTTGGAGGGGGGGGGTGGATCCAGCGGTACAAGATCAAGCCCGCTTTGTAAAGATGCAAAGATGCCGATTATAAATCACCATGACCACCAATCTGACCACCCACAAGTGGTTTAAGTGCAGCTGAGGTCAATGGATGGGGGGGGGTTGGGGGGGGGTGGGCGTTACCTTCGTAGAGCTGTGCATACTGTGGAAACCCTGCCGCTCTCAGCCAATCACACACCTCCTTGGCCTCTATCTCTGCGAGAGAGAAAAATCAGGTAACCTGCTGTTAGACGTCTCCGAAGAAGGAAATTCCAACAAACAGTCTGTTGGCACCATAGCAACCTAATTACCCTGAACACCTACAAGCCGATCAAGGACAGAAAAGCTCCTTTTCATTTAACTTCCTCAGTGTTCAACCCACCGTTCCAGCATGAGGAGTACTTCCTGCTTCAGGATTAGCAGCGCGGTGGAATCGATGTTATCGCTGGCCACTCGTGACCGATTTCCTCTACGTGACTTGTATTAAAAAGAACACTGCCTTGGAAGATCTCATCAATGGATAAAACACAACAAAAAAAACACCCAGCCAATACTGAAGCCCTTCATGTCCTCCTTGCAGGGCGCTGAATTTGCACAGAATCTAGGGATTATGAAAGGCTCCTTTTTCAGGCACTGCCCTGTTGTCATGTGGGTGAAAAAGTTCACATGAGAGTCATGGGAGCTGGAGGAGGCCTCCAGTGGAAGCAGGATCGAGGCTGTGGGACCAGTGGACCCCTGACGTGGAGGCCTCCAGTGGAAGCAGGATCGAGGCTGTGGGACCAGTGGACCCCTGACGTGGAGGCCTCCAGTGGAAGCAGGATCGAGGCTGTGGGACCAGTGGACCCCTGACGTGGAGGCCCATTACGCCTTGCCAAGTCTTGTTTGAGTTTTTCATGTTTCAGTTTGATTCAATGGACACTGTGCTTCACTGAGCTTCACTAGGGTCCAGTTTGGTGCTTCACTGTTCATTAATGTCCCTCAGTGTGTCACATACATCAATAATGTTTGTTTCAAAAAAATCTAGCTAAATGTCTCTTTCCTGTCAGGAAAAGCCTTTTTCAACAATTTCACTTAATGATAACTGAAGAAAAAAAAAACACAATTCATTCCATTCTATTTCATGTGGAAACCTTCCTCAGTTCACCAGCAAATATGCAGGAAAGCCCCTCAACCCTGACAAGGGTAAGTGGTTGGATTATGGATGGATGGACTTGAAGAATGGCTTATTTTGACCATTGAGGTCAGGGTGTGATGGAGAGGAGAGCAAACAGTGAGGCTGGATGGATCTGTGTGCTTTGGACGCATTTACATCTGTCCCTGTACACAGACCATCCCTATAAGGGAGCCTAGCCGCCCTTGAACCTGCCTGGAATGAGTCAACATGGTGCACTTTGCAAGCACTTGCCAGATGGCCCAAAGAAACGGCCACTTGTGATGATCACATGCTAGTACAAAAATAAAAACGTGAAAAACATGATGGTGTATAAAACAAAGAGAGCAGAGCAATGAACTGTGTGGTCAGTTCATTTCCGGTTAAGTCAAATGGAAAAATATACAGAAACAGACCAAAAGAGAAAATTAGTTCTTAGTAAAATGATATTAATTGCTCTAGTGAGTAAATGATGATTAAACTTCATATACAGGTTTCCCTATTTATTTTGTATTAACTTTTATCACGTCATATATCCATGTCTTAATTTCTGAAAAGTCCTCTCAGCTACATAAATCTAACAAATCCAAAAAACCCAAAGAATCTGTCCTGCACAATACATGGACAGGATCTCAAGTCTTGAAAAGTACAGAAAAGTGGATGTGCATTTAAGACAGCCGAATTCACCCTGATCTATTAGTCACTTGGTAGTCCATTGGCATCCCTAACAATGAAGCTAATGGCACCCAATAATGCTCATCACAGACAGGCACCAAGAGGGCATAACCTGGAAGTACAGACCGCATTTTCATGGAGACACAGCCTTTTACACCCATGAAAAATAAAGCGATAACATATCTGGGCCTTCTGTTATGCCATTAGTAAGGATGACGATTCCTTGGCAAATGCAGATGGATCTTATCCACAGCACAATAAATATAAGATGAGTCACAGTAGCAAGAAATCCAGAAATCCACTGAGCAGAAGGAGGATAAAATCAGCTATAAGTCAGATCACTGCACTGCATCATTGATCAACACAACAAGGTTTAAGAACTGCAGCAGTCAGCCTTATTTTCAAGGGAGATCTTTATTTAAGCCATGTTAGACTAAACAAGGGTGCAGTTTATCACATTTCTGCCAGGTTTTTCCCTCTAGAGAGTGTCAGTGGTCCTGCTGTGGGCGGAATCTTACGGCAGCACAGAAAGGACGCTAACGTGGCTGCATGAACGAACGAGCACCCCTCAGTGCTCGAATGCAGAATCAGCCTGTGGGGGGGGGGGGGGGGGAGTCTGTATTTTCTACAGACTTCCAGGGACGTCAAGTGACCTCATTTCCCTTCTCCTATTGGTAGGAAACGTGTGAAGTTGTTTACTGTACGAGACTGTCCTGTACTGCAACCCTGCCCATTTCTCTCAAGGCCAGATAGCAGACCTGCCAACTCAAAAAAAAAAAGAAAAAAAAAAATCGTCCGGCAATTGTGAAGGTTTGAAATATACTATAATTCTTCGGCTAAAATAAGTGGAGGGCAGTCAGCCAAATACTGTGGACTTCTGGAGACCTTTATAGCAGGAAAAAAAACTAATCATCTCTAAAAGCACAACGTCCTGTATAGAATTTAAGAGGGCACTTAGGAAAGAGACCTCACAATAATACTTAGCTGCTGAAAAACTCATTCAACATGATGACAAAAAAAAAATTAAAAAAACTTTATCAGGAATGCATAGTAAAAACCGTGACAGATAAGAGAGAACAGGAATTGTGTAAGAGAATCAGTCAAGTTCCTGACGCCTTCCTGGGCTCTGCAAAGGATGCTGGGAATACGTCATGCTCAAGCCTTGATTGACAAAAAATGCCTGCGAGTCTACAAGTGTTGAGGGGAGCAGAACTCCAGAAGGTTCCGCTGCTGTTAATGGTGTCCCACTCAAAGCCATTCTCCAAACAAGTTACCACAATGGATCCCCATCTCGCTAAAGCAAAATAATAATTATACGTAAAAAAAAAAAAAAAAACACAAACACACACACACTAAAGACAATGGCATATTCATACTGCAATTTTAAAATATGAACATTTTCATACCAGTACTGCCGCCATAAAATTTTGTGGGTCCCACTGTATCCATGACAAAATTCAGCTCCCAGGGTATATTCCCATGATCAGCACCTAAAATTACTCTGCACCCCCCATGTCCCCCAACAGCCCCCGACTCCTTCCTGTCGCAGGAAACTCTCCCCGCTGGGGGCCAATATTTACTTGAAGCCACACTAAGACCTACGCCAGGCTCGGCCAGGCTGACTTGCATGGGGACAAGCGCACATCACAGCCCAATGAAATGTTTTTGAATCCCGACAGCTTATAGCTTATGCGTGTAAACGATTGCTAAGGGTGGTGCCTTCAAAGAGTTCACTGAACCACAGAAGGATTTAGATTCAGTATTTTCCTTTGTAAAGGGAACGTTATGTTCATATAAAGGTCCTCTCATATTCGCCAGAAAAGTGTGTGTATACCCCCAGGTATAATTCCTTGCAAATGATCCAAACTTAATGGTTTGTTATGCTATTATGTTACATTAAGGAGGTAGCTACGAACACCGTGCCCTGAACATTGTCACGTAGCATTTCGTAAAGGTTTGAGCCCATGGTGTCTCAGCTGGTGGCTGTAAGAAGAACATTTTCACAGCAGTACCATCCTAAGCAGATACCGTACTTAGTGTGTATCTGGTCCTTCTTCACATCTCAGTGAATGAAAACAATCACACAGCAACAGAGATAAACCAGCCATGGAGATAAATTTTAAAGACCATCTCATCATACTGAAGAGCCCAGGAATTCTGACATATTAACAATCTATGTCTTTGAACACAAAGGTCACGGTGTGTGTGTGTGGGGGGGAGACTGACCCTTGATACACCATTGCTGAGCAGTGACTGAATCTCTCAGGTGATTATGAGGCAAGTTAAAACCAGCACTTATGACCCCCGAGCCCAATCCACACTGCTCCGCTCGACCCCAGATCCACAACCACAAGCTGCACAAGTTACTCCCATAGTTGTGATTTCCAGCCAGGTACACACACAGTTATACACAGACAACACAACTAGTTTAGCTGCAGATAAAAAAACACAACACTAAATAGAGAGTACATCACCAAAGGGCAGACAAGCACAAAGCATGCAAAGCATGTCCGCAAACAAGATTCAGCAAATGCAACAATGCAAGATGCAATTCAAAGATTTGTGAATAGAACAAGCAATAAGTCATGATTGGTCTTCACTAATTAACTGTAGATACCAAAAATGTTTTGAAATACGAGGTTTCAGATTGTTTATGCCACAATGTTAATCATTAATGCCACCAGAACACATTATTTAATATAGTATCTTCACTGTAAAGTTCTTCTAACCCAGCAGTCACGCTTTACTGTATTGGTTTGCATTTCTTAATGTACCCTCGCTTTCCACGATCCCGATCCACCCTCAGGCAGGTTCAGAGGGTGCTGAACCTCTCCCATTAGTGATGGGAGATCGCCAGTACTAACAGATCTGCACGTACGCTGGCAATGCAGATTTCTACTAATTAAAAACATGTAACTTAAATATTTGTAACAAACAAAAACTGCTTTTTAGAATATACTCACTTGTTAAGATCATTGCTGCGATACAATATTTGTTCCGTGCATAAAGTAATCCCAGGCGTACTAAAAGCGGTTTATTCCAACATCAAGGCAGACAATCATTCCATCCATCATAAAATGAGACATTTAGCGGGAGCAACGCTGAAAAGAGATCAGACTGCAAGCGAAGTCCTTCCACCATCACGCCATTCTATTGAAGCCCCGGTACTTCTCCCCGCGGACGTGACGCTTTTTGGGACACGATCCCGCGGTAACCATTTGGTGCAGTTGCCCCAATGTGGAATGTGAATGACACGGGTGGGGAAGGGAGAAGCATAGCGGGGCTCCACCTCCTTCCCTTACACACACCTGATAGCGGCGACACCCAGCCACATGCACCGTATAAATCAGATTCATATGGAATTACAATCGCTGTAATTGCGAAGTCCTGCTGGATGCGAATTAGCAACAAAATTTTATGCGATTTCACATTAAGTGGCGGCGCCAAGAGTGATATAATTTTCCGAAGCTTATATATCAAAATCTTGAGCGCAGTTGAACCAAACGATGTTACAAATCGTTGCTTTGAACTCGATTAGGCAAATAAGGCTGTTAATAAAGACGAACTAAAGTGAAAATGCGGCTTTAGCAAAACTAAGTTTCTGTACGTTTTTGTACACGTATGTATCACTGGTAATGTTAATACAATTTTTTAAAAGAATGTTATGGAGGGAAAATAGAAACGGGACTTAAATCCATCTTTTCTATCCTGACCAGTGGCCTGTACTACGAAGCGGGGTTACTGGCTTATCGGGGTAACTTGTCGGCTTTAAGGTACCACAGTTTAAATGGACTTCATATTCTTTCACTTACATTCTGTCCAGACAACCTTAAATCTGACAAGTTACCCCGATAAGCCAGTAACCCCGCTTCCTATTATAAGCCACAGGGCAATTAAGGGTAAAGCTTGGTACTGACAGTGTTACATTCCTAAATTAGCCTTTTGTGCCCTTAATTGTGACTCAGTCTTGTGCTGCTCTGTGTCTTTTTCTTAACGTGACCAGATAATCCGTGTCAGGGAGGACACTAAGAGCTGCTTCAGGCTTTACAAACTACTGAAAGGCTCTTGTGCTTTGGCTAAATAGTTCAGTTCTTCTTGTGCTTTGACTGGTCTGTTTCTGTGACTGAAAGACTCATCCAGCTGTTTTAACATTAGAGAAACATGCATGAATATAGGAGACTGACCAGTCAGCACAGAGCAATCTTGAACACAGTACATAAGTGAAATCCATGTCCTTTTCATTGAAATGGTAGTTTACAAATCCTGTCCTAGCTCAGAGTGTCCTCCTTGACATGGATAATCTGGTCCCCCTACCTGTTCTCCACTCCTAACTACACTAGGGTACGTTTCCCAAAAGCATTGTTGCTAACTTAGCAATTTAGATAGTTGGAACCATGCAACTGACTGGATCTGACTATGTAAGTTGCAAACAGGAGCTTCTGGGAAACATCTCCATGGCAGTAAGACATTGGTACTGAGCCGCTTAGACCCGAAGATATTGTGAAACGGTTTCCTTTCCTTTTTTCTGTAACCTCATTGATTATGAAAGCAAGTTACACTTTGCTTGTTTGGTTTGAGTACATTGTTTAAGGCCCAACATTGTCCCTACTGTAAAAACACTGGTATCCTGTTCTGCCTCTTCTTGCCAAACCCTTTGGCTGAGCGGGGCCTGGATAGAAGATTGCACTGGTCATTTATACCCATGGCTGGCTTCATCCCTGATTTGACCCCAGTATCCGAGAGCAAAGTCCCTTCACTATTAATTCAGCCCAGAATATCATCCAAAAAGACAAAATAGCCAATGTGTCCGCAATTTAGGTCAAGAAAACAGTTTAAGATAACAGAGGCAGGCTTCTTGAGCAGCTTAATTGGTTGTATAATGTGATCATATTTTTATTTATTTATTTATTGAATGTAGTTTATCATTAGCCTTTTTGTTTGACTTTGCCCTTACTACAACATAGAACATTACCCACAATGCACTGCATAGTCATGTTATTTTAATTTTATGAAAGCCTGGCATGAACAAGCTGCATTGAGTGGCCTGTGGTGATATTTCAGGCCCCCGGTACTGAGACACTGAGAACAAAAGACGTCTGTTGTAGTCAGAACGGAGGAGCCACACGGGACAGTGGGTGAATGGGGGAACGAGGGGCACAAGGGCAATCTGCGGCCCCCATAGCCCCAGGGAAGAGACCCTCAGAGACGTATCCTCCCAGCCCCCCCCCCACTTCCCAGCCCCTTTAGATGCTTCATATGCCCACAAAAAAGCCAGCAAAGATAGTAACAAGGCTAGTCATTTCAGACGACCACAAGACTCAAACAGCTCGTGCTCGTGTGAAATGCAGTGAACCAAACCCCCTAATCTGAGGTGACGAAATCCATCCTGATCCAGATAAAACATGTCTGCAGATTGTCTTTATTTCACTAGACTGGACATACATAGTATGATACGAATGATACACCTTGACAGCATCCAATCCCTGTGCCGTTTTTGCATCCATGAACCATGCATTCCAGCTGTGCAGTGGAGCAGCACCAGGTTAGTCTGGCTTTAGCATATCCCCGTGTACTAGTTGGTGTACTAAAAGGCTAGCAGCTCGTAAGCCCCCCGCCTCCCCTTTTCCACTAATGTGGTGGCAATAATGCTCATGACACCAGACGCTTTCTGAATGACTGAGTAAGAAACCCGGAGTTCATCCCTGGAGTCAGCTTGGCGCAGGTCGTAATCACGGAATTACTCTAGCTCCAGTTCAGCTCCTGTCTAATTATAATCATGAGGCTAAATATCTCTGTTCAAGCTGGAGTATGACCTTTACTTGGGGTTAATATGAGGGGCCAAAGGATGGGGGATGTTTTCACTGCCACTGAAGACTTGTTTGCATGCGGCCATGCAGCAGGACAGAGACAGGACAGAGACAGGACACAGACAGGACGGCTCTGTGTTCACACTGACGCTAATTAAAGCCCAGGCCGCGGCCTTTGCGGGCTCCAGCCCCCGTTTCCTCTGACTTATTGTAGGGACGCATCCTACGGGACCTGGGCGTGGCCTTAATATCTTCTGCAGAGCCAAACAAAGCGATGCTATTTCCATTGTTCCTGTCAAGGGTTGGGAGCGCGTGGACGCTGGGACGATCTCCTTCCTGGTGGATTTGTAAGCACTGCACGCAAGCTCCGTCACCTTTCTCCTGGAAATAATGACTGGCTAGATCTTCCCTCCTTATCAGCCGCATTTACGTCGTGATAATTTGTATAATAATAATTATCGTAGCTAATGAGTAGCTAAATGCAGTTTGCACATTTGAAAACTGATCTGTATATAGTTCTGACCACGTTCTCTGCCTGAATCTCGATACTCTTTATACTGGTGTGCATTGCGAAATGCAATGCGGTTTTAACTTTTATTTATTTTTTTTTTTTTTACCTCTGTCTGCATCCATGCTGTAGTTCAGTTTCCTGAAGTATAATGACTTTGCTAGTCAACAGCATGACTGTATGAGTTTTACATAATTCATCGCACTGGCATGAATGAGTTGGGGTCAGAGACAGTGTGCATCTTCTGAGCTTCTGAGACCTGTCACTTGCTCGCGGACAATGGTGGAGACTCATGCTATCAGCGTTGTGGAACCAGGAGATGGGGGTTCCCGTTTTAATAAAGGACTTTATACGCTAGCAGCTCATTATACTGCTCTTTGGCGTGATGCTTTTTTGTAGCATTTCAGATGCTGATTATTATCAGATTTTCCCGGGCAAATTCCAAAAAAAAAAAAGAGGAAAACAAAGGGAAAAAAATTCTTGAACTGAAAACTATTTGGATGGTCATGAGTGAAAGTTCGGATCACATGCGATTTAAAATTGAAGGGTGGATGCTGTATATTAAAGAGGAATAGACTCTGTAGCCATGATACTTTCTCTTCGGGTCAGATAATAATCCCACCAATTGATGTGTCTGCTTCAGTATACAGCACGACAGAGCTAATGACAGCCTGACAGACCAGTCAGGGATCTTTCAGAAGCTCCACTGATAAGCTGCAGCAATGGCACCAAAGTATGGAAAACCAGGTGAAAAAAATCACCCCTTTGAAAATGGTATGTTATCTCATATCAGGTACATGACAAACACAAGCCTATGAGAAATAAAACCTCAGGAATATTACTGACGTTAAAAGCTGTATTTTCCCTGAAGTTTCAGTGAACTTGTAAAGTAACCTATCCAGTATGAAAACACAAAACAACATAATAAAAATCTGTGGTAGTTCAGTAAAAACAGTAAAAAAAAGTATGTTGAGATCAGTGAAATAGGTCAATCTTTGTATTTCAGCGTCTTCATGCAATAACTCCACTAGACTCATGTTTCATATGAATGGAGCGTAGAATCGGATTTTTGATATTGGATTTATGACATGGCATGAAATGGTAAGAGGCGAAGCCAAGCAGCTTTTCTTTGGCATAAAAGGAGCAAGACAAAAAAAAAACTTGAAATATAAACCACAGAGAGCGCTGGGCAACATCCAAGTCATGTTTTTTTAATTTGTTCTGCATGGATGAGGAGAAATGTGGTAAATTGATTTGAGGATGAAAAGAAAAGAGAGTGAAAGATGGCAAGGGAGTAAGGAGAGAGTAAGGCAGTAATCTAAGATTTGGAGCAAGAACTTTAAACACCTGAGCATACAGTATGGGCCAGTGGGAACCTTAATGGGATCTTCTTCACGTCTGTTTGCCTGAAGTATATTTTCAGATCTGGGTATAAGAATTCATGCAGGCAGGCAATTAGACTACTCATATTATTCCATTTCCCTGTAGTGGACTGGCATCCTACCCATAGTGTCCCCTTGTGCCTTGGGGGGGGGGGGGGAAGGCTCACCCTGACCCAGGAACGGAGAAGCAGATATGGAAGATGAATGGATAGATAGGCATTATTAAGGTGACACAAAAGCAGGTGGCTCTGTGGCGCAATAGATAGCGCATTGGACTTCTAGTTAACCACATGAGAGGTGATTCAAAGGTTGTGGGTTCGAGTCCCACCAGAGTCGCTTTTGGACGATGGTGTGCGGCTTAGCAAGTTTGGATGGTCTGCCTGTAATAGGAAGATTGCAGGTTCGAATCCCTGGGTCAGCAGAGTGATTTCGACATGGGGCCCCTGAACTAGGCACTTAACCTCCATTACTCCAGGGACCTTCTGACTCTGCTATGTCGCTTGGGATAGAAGTGCCTGCTAAACAAATAAAAATTAAATACAGTAACGTTCTGATCTTTCCACCAGCCTTAAAAAGCATCACTTTAATGATGACCTGACTATGAATGATTATGGGTCTGGTTCACATGGCGCCTCTGTGGGCATGTGGTGATTCATACCCGTGCATTCTTACAGTCTTGTTTGCCAATTAGCTGCCTGGTGGGGGGGCGGAGGGGGGGGGTCACAAGAGTCACAGGTTACGTTGTTATTCTGATTTGTTTACTTACGCTGTCGCTAGCATGCATTAGCTACATGGCAGTTTTACCGTCAAAGACGCAAGGTGTAGTGCCACCCACAGGGGAAATCTGAGTGGACAGGGGGGCTACAATTTCAAAATATACTCATGTTGGCTACAGAGGAGCTGATGCTATTGAATACAAAGCCTTTTTAAAAGCTTAAGGTGGCTTCAATATACAGGAATTTCATGGATATCTCTGATATACATTGTCAGGCCAAAAACAAGCACACACTTTAATATTTCATTGGACCGTCTTTAGCTTTGATTATGCTGCATATTCACCAATGCATTGCTTCCACTTACATATACTGTATATACTTGGTGTAATTTTTAAATGAATATCAGGTAATTGCTGCTCTTTCTTTACAACACTAATGACTAATGCACCACATCCCTTTAAAATAGAAAGATGAGGAAAGCAAAATGCATATTGGTATTCATACCCAAATCCATCTAACGGAAACAATGATATGAAACAGGCATCATGGGAAATAGAGCATGTCACACTGACGCAACTTCCTGTACAAAAATCGCAGTTACAGCCTCAGTGTCAGTATTACATATAATATCAGAACACATCACCCTGCAGAGGATGACAGCTAGTCAAGGACTCAGCACTCAGGGACAGAAAAGGTCTTCCCTCTAAGCCCTATACCCATGGTCACATCTCTCTGTCCTTGGAAAGGTAACAATAAACACAAGACATTCCCAAAACAAAGATCAGTATTTATAGCGAAGATCAGTTTTGCGGTTCAGTCCGACTGGAGCCTGGGCAGTGAGTATTAAGAAGTATAAAGACTCTGGGGACCTTTGATGTCCCATAGGGGGTTGACCATGAGTCTAACGACAATTGGCACAATCGCACCAGGGACTCCAAGCCATAGAGATGTGTAAGGAATGTGGAGGCATTCCCAGAATGCATGTGAAGCTGAGAAACACATTAAAACAGAGCCTTAGGTGACAACAGCAGACACATTGTGGTTTTCAAACACAGCGCTAGGTGAGAGAACCAGACATACTGCGGTTCTTAATGGAGCGTTGGCTGGGAGAACACTGGATACAACAGGGTTTTAATGATCAAGACTAACTGGTCTGGGGTCGCACAGGAATTCTTGGCTGAAGGAGAGGCGGCAGGTGATAAATACAAGCGTAGTACAGAAAATAAATAATGGATATTATGGAGATGGACATAATGAAGTTAACATGATCACCTTCTTCTCAGGAACTGAAAGGAATGCATTAAAAGGAGTTTTTAATGTCTTTTTAGAGCATCTTTATATTCATTATACAATAGCTTTTTGTTTTGCCCAAAGAGATGCTTGTTGCATAGGATAAGAGCATCCTTGTATCGCTGCATTCTGACCATGAGTTCCCATTGACATTAAATATTTTGGATATGCATCCTCACAGGCAAGGTTGCTGCTTGACAAGGTAAGACTGACCTGCATCTCGTGTTTAAAGGCAAAATATATAAAATATATACAGCACAGGTGATAAATGTGTCAGGGCAGAGCAGCAGTAAAATAAAGGTTGGTATTTGTAATGTGGGAAAGTCACATCAATAGCTTTTGGTATAAAAACGACCCATGAAAGTGAGTAATTGTCATTAATAATTATGTGTCCAAGAATGAATGAAAAGCAAACACATAAATAAATATGAGTGGAATTGTCTGATGTTGGATGATGTCACTGATCACAGCTTTGAGGTATTATATAAATATGACATATTTCTTCTTAGATTATTGAAACATGACTTCCGCAGTGTGGCTGAACGGCAGCGATATATAATTTTTTCGAATACTGACCTTCTTAAACAAGCTCATGACAGCGACTCAGAGCAGTAAGGAGCCGGACAGCCAGCTGTCTTTCATATTCTTTCTGAGGATTAACACAAAGTTGCCCAGATCCTTTCAACCACATCCGCGTCCAATTAAAAAGCTTCGGTTATCTTCTGTTTTACAGAGGTTACATTCACAATGAGCCTCTGACTCATGCTAGCTTTCCTTTGAGCAGCCTGGGTGGGCGAGATACTAGGAACACAATAACCCCCCTTTTGTGGAAAAAGAGGTCCTTCTGACACTAGGAGGTCAAAAAGTCTCAATAATTAATAATTACTATTGGCTGATATAAGTAATGGAGAAAACTGCCGTATCAACTGACAAAAAGATTAGTGGAGGATGTGATCTACTTGCGTGCTGTGACATTCAAACTGGGTATGAGAAATCCGACGCACTGGCAGAATAGAACTGCAAAAACGTTATATGCATTTTCATCAGAGCTTAACACCAGCTGTGAATAATTCATTAGTCATTATGAAAAGCAGCGACGGGACAAAAATGGTTTTCTAGGGATGTTAGCAGTAGCTGTTAAGGAGCTAATCAAAGGGAATCCAGTTAAATGTATGATGCTGAAAAATACCCTCTATCAAAGATTCAGTCATGTTTGCTGTCCAGTCCTAACTTTAAACCTTATTAGAAAAATACTGTGGAGTACTTTTAGTGAGATCTGGGTTTGAGACACAAAGATATGTGACACACCCCACCCCCCAAACTTTGGTTTCACCAACATGGAATCACCAGCAATCACCCCTGAAATGCTGAATGGTCTATTCCAGGCACCTGATTGTTTTTCCTGTGCTGCGTTACTAAATTAGCCAGGTTGCGAAGTCTTGTCTGTGAATTGCGATCTGAAAACTAGGTACAGTTCGTGGTTTCTCTATGTATGACTCTTGCTTGTATTGCTTGATTCCAGTGGCCTGTACTACGAAGCGGGGTTACTGGCTTATCGGGGTAACTTGTCGGATTTAAGGTACCACAGTTTA
>JAODJU010000014.1:12579454-12594929 GCA_026776725.1 Gnathonemus echidnorhynchus
GGTACCACAGTTTAAATGGACTTCATATTCGTTCACTTACATTTTGCCCAGACTACCTTAAATCCTACAAGTTACCCCGATAAGCCAGTAACCCCGCTTCCTAGTACAGGCCCCAGATCTCCCTTGTAACTCTGTAAGTGATTGATTGACCTTGGAAATAAACTCAGCAATTGGATCTACGCTCAAGGTTCTCAATCAAATGTGGCAAGAAGTTTGACGGATCTAAAAGGAATGACGTTTGTAAGAAGCTACATCAATCATTCATTAATCATTATAATGAAATGAACGAAAAACAAAGGTTAACAACTGAACACCATGTCCAAATGACACTTGATACAGTCATGTTCAAAATGCTGTAAATCCCCATAATTCAAGAACAGTTTTTCCATGGGCATTGTGAGATTATTGAGTGCTATATATGACGCTTTGTTGCAGAAAATGGGATTTTAATTTAGGAAGCAGGCCAAAGGTTAGGTATAGAAGAGCCCCTCGTTCAGACATTGTCTTGCCCTTTGTCACAGAATAGATTCACTTTCAGGTGAAAGGCGCAGTGTGACTATGACATTATGTACTGTTTTATCACAAAATCACATCAGTGTATTCTGGAAACAGCATTTGATTTTAGCGAAAGCATTGGGTTTGTCAGGGCATCACAACTGCTCGCGGTTCCACTGTACAGACAAACATGTCAACCCACAGCTAAGCTGTACACCCAAGAGTGGAAAACGTTTGCAAATAGAGCAAAGCAGAGTTACATAAGGTACTGAAAGGTACTGGACATGTAGACCCATAGGTATTTAAGGAACACCAGAGACATTTGTTGAATAGGGTCAGTTGTTCAACGCCTATACGTCCCTCCACTTTTGCTAGCCTAAGGCTCCTAGTTCTGATGCTTAATAAACATGTCCTGCTAAAAGTACACAGATTAATGAGTAAATATATACCAGATTCGGGTCAACTATTGTCCCTGATCTCCCCTAGTTAACACACATGATATCTTTTAATCCCTGCAACAGCATTTAAGTTCCTGGCCCACATAACCCTGCATGTTCATTATACGGTTCTCCTTTTTACCACATTGTCCTGGTTCTCATACTCAATACATGTCATTGTCTCCTCCACGAGTTGCTGGTCCTGTTTTTCATTCCCTGTGTCCATCATACAGTCCTGTTGTTCAACACACATTCCTCCTGTTAAGCACATGGTCCTTCCTGTTAGTCAATGTTAGGGAAAACAGCTTCTCACCATTACGATGCTACGGACAGAGTAACAAAGAACCCAGCCAGAGCATGCAGTCCTTTGCAATTATGCCTCAGGTCTTCATTGTAAGACAGGATACATGGTTTTAGAGTGGGGGGAGGGGTGGGTACTAATTAAGCTTGGGACCCACACAGTCACTTGACGCAGGAGACCATAACCAGGTGACTGTTTACAGTACATGGGAAGACACCTTATGAAGATACATTCCAGCTGTCAAAACCTGACACGGCGGGATTTGTTTCTGCAAACACGATTGCCACAAGAAGTCGCCAGGGTTTGAAATAAACACCGAGGAATGCATCTCACATTGACTGAATTGCTCTGAAATTATTCTAATGGCAGTAGTTTGTTAAATTAGGTTCATGCTGAGTACCACAAGTTAAAATCAACTTAAATGTGACAAAGAATCATATTTCATTGACCTTTTGCTCTTGATGGTTGTCCTGTAATTGAAAATCTGGGTATCCTTGCTAAACATTGACACCGACCATGTTTAAATAAGGTTCATAACGGCCGCCAATTATTCCCACTCAACAGCACTTTTTGCGACTACTCTGTAGTTTAAAAACCCAAAGGCCCATTCAAGCAAGATACATGCAAGAATTTGCAGGTAATATGTCTTTTACCCACTGTCTTCTGTATATGAACCATAAACACACTGCGTGACCCAACATGTTGAGATAAACTTTGGTACCCTCTGTCGTATTTGGTTTTCATCTGTCATCACTATGCATGATTTACATGTACTAAATTTTTCTCTCCAGAGCTACAAACCAAAACAATGAGGCTATCACAGAGCAGATGATGTAGACTAATGCTATACTTTGCTTTCAAACTTTCCTCTATGTATTGTTGCTGAAAAGCATGTGACCTACCTGAAGGTGCCTTATGATGACACAACTGTACCTTTACGCCTACTGAAAATACAACTGAATACACCAGAATATCAAACTGAATTCTAGATGAAAAACAGATCAGAAATTCGTTTCCATAAAACCTGAGATCAAAGTATTAGACTGCTGTACTTTTAGGCAAAAAAATGAATATTTATGAATGCCGTTATATTTTCACACATCGAAAACTGAGAAGGGCATTTGAATACTGAGCAGATGGGAAATTCTTGACAGCCTTTGATATGTATGTGACACGTTATTAAGTATTAGTAAATCTGCTCGCCCTTCCTTTGACAAATGGAGTGGTTAGTTTTGGGTGAGATTCCACACATCTGTTTGTCAGACTGAAATTCAGGCTTACAGCTGACATTAAGGCAGTAACAGCTATTACATTTAAATCATGTCTGCACTCATTGCTAATTGGCTATCTAGAGTTCTGAAGGTGTGACATCTGCAAAGCAATGGGATGTACAAAATGGGATGTACAAAAAAAAAAAACAGTACCAGTCCAAAGTTTGGACACATCTACCTATAAAAGGTATATTTGTACTATTCTCTACATTTTAAAATAATTATAAACACATAAAAACTATAAAACAACACATATGGATTATTCACTGACCAACAAAGTATTAAACAAAAAAAATCTGTGGGTTGGGACTCAGAAGGCTGCCAGATCAAATCCCTGAGTCGGCAGAGTGATCCCACCTATGGGCCCTTGAGCAAGACCCTTAACCCCAATCACCCCAGGGACTGGCTGACCCTACTTTCTCCTTCATGCCAGTTCCATGAGGTGGCCTCCTGGGATGCTTTTCCTGCTGTCCTGTAGGAGGTGCCACATATATGCTGAGCACTCATTGGCTGATTTTTCTTCACACTTTGGTCAGACTCCTCCAAAACCATGTTTAGGTCAGGTGGTCAGGTCATGTGATGCGACACCATCACTGTCCTTTGTAGGTGGCTTGGTGTATCCAAAGTTTAGATTGGTACTGTATATTTATTAGATTTATTTAGCAGCCAGTTTTGTACAAAGGGCATTGCACAAGGGCCCAGTGGTGATATGATAGTTCTACCAGTAATAGGACTGCACTTTCAATCTTGCAAACATGAGTGTAGATCCACATCCTGCTGATGTCATGACTCCCTATTAGGAAAAGAAGCAAATGCCCAATCTCACTATCTGAATGTTTCCCCTACAGATATCCTACAAATATCTATAGTATTCAATCAACAAACAATTGTGTGTTCAATGATCATAAAAAGACATGCTTTAACATGCAGCAAATTTACAGAGTAAGCCTATTGATATGCGCTCAATATTTTGTTAATGTTTTACAGGGGAACAACCAAATGATGTTATAGAAAAAAGAATGAAACAATACATAATAAAATAGCATCTGATTACTGAAGCCGGGGATTGTGAGAGAGAAGCAGGGATTTTCAAGGGCAGGAGACTGAAAGCGCGAGACTGAAACTGAGGGTCACACATGCATAAATACGGTCTTTCATGTGGTCTGTGATCAAAAGCAGAACAGTGACAAGTGACATATAACATGTATTTTCATAATTTGCAGTATATCGGGGAAACAGCTTGTTCCTGTCTCTGCGATTCAGCCCACTGTGGCCTTGAAGAAGACAGACTGGAGCCCAGTAGCATGGGAGAGATGGGAAACTGAACAATAACAAACAGTGACCCACGGGTCCAATAAGATCCGCTTTGATCGAGACACAGAAGCTGAAATATATTACTCACAGAATAAAACACTCTGCATTTCACGAAAATGCATGTTAGCTGGCTTTGAGGGGTCTGCGGAACATATTACAGGCTAAATGGAATGTTAACTGTATCCATTATCACCAGCATTCATTAAAACCACAATCACAAACTGGCCACAGGCATTCATGTCAGCCCATAAGGAACAAATATAAAACACAGGCAATTATCCTCTTTCCATATTGCAATGATCTGGTTGATGCAATGCAGTACAATCCTCAATTAGAAATATTTCCAGATGTAATGAATTTTGAGAGATTCTCAATAAACATAAACTATGCATACGCATGTTTTTTATAACAAAGTTATATTCCACTGTATCAGATTGTGACGCTGAAACTATGATATTTGCAATAAATAACAGGCGCTTGCAGTTTCAGTAAATCATTGATTGCATTCTTAGACAATTCATAAGCTATTCTTAGAGTTTCATGTCCTCTTTGTACTGGACGGGTTTCCTTTGGATATTCCAGTCGATTATCATTATTCCGGTTGATTATCATAGTCCGGGGATATGCAGTTAGGTTAACTGGGCGTTCCAAAAAACGCTGATAGAGTGTGATTGTGTGTGCCCTGGGTCAGCATCCTGTGCATTGTTTCCTCCATGTGACGCTTTCCAACCAAAGAATATGCTAAACAACATTAAATGCATTGATTTTTCAAAAGTATCATTATAGCCAAATGTGTAACAAAAAGGGAAAAACAATGTATTATACCTCAATATCTTTGGCACAATAAGTGACTACAATAAAGGTTCATTATATTAAATAGCATTCTTTTTTCATTGTTATGATGATATTTTGGAAAACTGGGGTTTTTGGCTGGGCTGGAATCAAATTATAATTTTTCACATTTAAAATAGTAATTTGGTTTTCAATGCTTTTTGCAATTTATGGTGCTTTTTCAGTAACACCAGTCCATAAATCAAGATTCTGGTATGAAAACTCGAAACCTTTTACTGTGAAAAAACGTAAAACGAATTACCATAATCAAAGAATTGCTATAGTGACATGCATGAGTTTGTGTGTTCTACTTTCAAACTGGACTTGCATTCTAACAGCTTACAATGTATTACTATGTGTTACAATGTATTACTATGTGTTATAATGTATTACTATGTGTTACAATGTATTACTATGTGTTACAATGTATTGTCTATATTACATATGATCACTGGAGCATCTTGCTATTGTTTCACTGACTATCTGCACTGTCTATTTCACACATTTGGGAGGCTAGATGCCCCTCAGAATTAACAGAAGCTAAGTTTACCTTGAGGTGTCCCTTTCCTATCTCCTGTGACTCAATGAGTTATATAACAAACTGATTCTTATCTGAAGAAAACAAGATGTTAGACCATATTTATAAATGCCATAAATCCATGAGTGGTGCCACACTGGGCGAATTTTATCTGCAAAGCCTTTCTTGTACTTTCCTTGGTCTGACTGAAACACTGTTTCTTTCCTGTGACACTGAGTAACTCCTGAAGCCCATTGTCATGGCAGAGGAAATACACTTTCTTGTCACAGAATTAATAAAGGTTTTTTTTTTTTTTTTAAAAAAAAGAAACATGCCCATACCAAAGACCTGTACCAGGATGAGTCTGTGTGCACTCTTGTGTTCAGAAGACTACCATGATCAGCTGAGCTTAAAGCCAAATGGATTCTCCCAGTGCTTACAAATCTCTGCCACATGCAGTACTGGTTTATATAATGTATATAATATAAAAATAAATTCTGGTGTAAAAAATTGTATTCATTACGTTACTTCTTAAAATATCACAGAATGGTATTTTTTCCTTACATGACAAACAGTAACATAACATCACAAACAGTAAAACCTGTAGCAAACCTGTCATCAACCTGTCAGACTGTAACATTACACTTGCTTCATGGATAATAACACTACCATTATGATACAAAGCACTACAATTACATCACAGACAGTAACACTGCTATTACATCACAGATAGTGACACTGGAAGTGTAATACATATCATAACACTAAAATTATTTCTCAGAGAGCAACACTACCATAACATTACAGATACATACATTGCCATTATCCCACAGAGAATAACCCTGCTATTACATGACAACGTTAGTCCTATGTCACAGATAATAACACTACCATTACAACACATTCAGTAGCACTACTATTACATCACTGATAGTAGCACTACTATTACATCACTGATAGTAGCGTTACTATTACATCACAGATAGTAGCCCTACTATTACATCTCAGATAGTAGTACTACTGTAACATCACAGATAGTAACTTGCCATTATACCACAGAGAGTAACACAACCATTATATCGAAAGCAGTAACATTACTCATACATTACAGATAGTAACACTGCCATTATACCACAGATATTAACAAGACCATTACAATAAATGTGCCATTACTGTAGTATTACCTTTGCACATACAGTACAGTAACACTGCCTTTACAATATAGACAGTAATACTGCAATTACAGCACAGATGGCATGTGTTCTGCAGCCCTGTCACCTCCTGCAACATGACTCAGCAGCTCCTGCGCTGCTCCCCGTCTCTCAGCATGCGAGCCTTTGTCTCGCACTCTCCCGTGCTCCTAAGTCACTGCATTTCACGTCACTCCAAATACGCTACCAGAACATTCCATACGCTGCAGCAGATCAGGCAGACGACCAGACTGCGAGATATCGGTAAAGCCGAGCCCGCCCAAGAAGGCGACTAGGCAGCCCCGTTACCATGCCGACAGGGCAGGGGCGGCCGTGACCTCACCTTTGACTCTGCTCACCTGCGTGACGCGCCTCCCTGGTGCTTTTGTGAAGAAGCTGCAGGGTCTTGGTGGAGCGGTGGAGATGTTCGCTGAGGGAACGCCTTAGCAACAGCAGCCGAGCAGACTGAGCCATGTCAGGGAGCAGCCGGCGGGGAGCGGGTGCGTCTGCGCATGTGCGTCTGCGCGTGTCTGTATGTCTGCGTGTCTGTGTACAGTAGGTACCCTATTGGTCTACATGCGACACATGCAGCCCATCCCTCTGCAGAATCCTCTCTTCTGACTCACAGCTGTCTGTGTGTGTGCCGGTGTGTGTGTGTGTGTGTGTGAGTGGGGGGGGGGGGGTGCATTGAAATGATGCAGCCAGTGTGAGAGCCGTCCTTTGAGCAGTGCAGGCTGAGAGGAGACTCCCTAGGTGGAGGTCACCTACCCTCGGCTATGTCACGTTCGTCAGCACACCCGATCTGAATATTTACAGCCGCAACGCTTCAGCCCCATTGCTGTGACATTTTACTTGATATAAAGGAGTTTTTAGTTTGGGGAACAATGTATGTATTGGGGTTCAGTGACGCTGTACAATATGTCAAAGTGTGGTTTCTGACAGGGATGACAGAATGGTAACACCACACACATGCAGGTATGCAGAAATCCTGAGCCTCCTGTCTATAGTAATGTACCTCCTTGCATGCTTATGCTATAATGATCAACTTAACAAGGCAGGCAAGGTGTTATAATGCAAGACAGTATGATGGCTGTTTATCATCCCCACCCCCTGATAAGTGAAAGTGAAATAAGGCCAGTGGGCCGCTAATTGGATGGCTATGATGTCATTGCCAGTGCTGTGTGTCAGAAAATCGGCCTGTGGTTTTATATTCTGGTCACACAATGAACTAATGATCTAAGGTCGGGTATTTTTTATATTCCAGAGGGCTGCGGACTAAGTGAGAGGACAAGAAGCATCATAGGATAAAAGAATCCCCTGTCCATGAATTCTTTGGATGCAATTTGTATCGCATGAATTCCCAATTGAGAACATTTAGTAAAGCTGTTTTACTTAAATACTATAGCTTACACGATACTATTCTATTATAGTCTTCACTATTATGTCTTGCACTACAGTTTGCAGCACAAAGAGGGTGACACTTAGGATGGAGTGATGGCAAAGAAATCGACAGCATTTAGCTTAATTTGCGCAGTTGTTGCTTGCATATCTGTTTTTAGGCACATGGCATGAACCGTGACCAGCGCCAGGGGTGCCCATACATGGCATGAACCGTGATCAGTGCCAGGGGTGCCCACACATGGCATGAACCGTGACCAGCGCCAGGGGTGCCCATACATGCCATGAACCGTGACCAGCGCCAGGGGTGCCCATACATGCCATGAACCGTGACCAGCGCCAGGGCTGCCCACACATGGCATGAACCGTGACCAGCGCCAGGGGTGCCCACACATGGCATGAACCGTGACCAGCGCCAGGGGTGCCCATACATGGCATGAACCGTGATCAGTGCCAGGGCTGCTCACACATAGCATGAACCGTGACCAGCGCCAGGGGTGCCCACACATGGCATGAACCATGACCAGCACCAGGGGTGCCCACACATAGCATGAACCATGACCAGCACCAGGGGTGCCCACACATGGCATGAACCATGACCAGCACCAGGGGTGCCCATACACAGCACAGGCTATGAATATATTTATTGTTATGATGTGTGACAATTTCAGTTCTAAGCCCCCGATAACCTCTAAAACTAGAACTGCCCCTGGAATGACCTATGAATACCAGAACTGGAACTTCCTGAACACTGCATACACACTGAATATTGAAACCCTGAACACTGCATACACACTGAATATTGAAACCCTGAACACTGCATACACACTGAATATTGAAACCCTGAACACAGGATATACACTGAATGTTCTAAAATGCCGGGACATAGTAAAAACCCTGGACAACCTGAATTCTAAGAATGCCCTGAACACAGTGAATTCACTGAATACCATGGACATCCCAAATTCCACAGATGCCTTGAAAATAACCCATTGATTGAAAGGGTTTTTTTTTTTTTTTTTTTTTTACGAAATACGGCAATAAAGGGTCTCAGATGAATAATAACTGGGTATTTGTTTGAAGCATTGCTGAGGAATTAGCCATGTTGTCCCTCAGATGCCAAGGAGACAAGTCATTGCAGACTTCGCTGTTAGCTGCTCCAGCTGTCCTACACAAGTCAGTGGGACTTAGATAAGTAAATAGACTGGATGGAAAGCTGGAGCCCTGACTGTCTCTCACAAGACAACGGGATCAACCAGTCAGTACTGAGCTGCTAAAAGATTTCTACCAAAGGAGAACCACTAAAAGCTTCTCTGCAATCAATCTGATTAAAGTTTCACGCGTTATTCTTGGTAAATAAGAGAATAACAATTATGAATAAATTCAATATATAAAAATGACATTTCCCATTGTTTTCTAAAAAAATCACGTGGAAAGGAAATGAAATTCCTCCCGTCTGTGGGGACAGCGAGCTTTTACAAAGCACTAAACGCATTAATAATGAAACCAGACTAAACATCAAGCCTGGGAGAGATTTCATCCACTAGCATAACTTAAAGGGTCACAAACCTAAAATCTAGAGGGAAAAAAATGCTGACACAATTTGTTTAAAAAAAGTTTAGATCCAAACTTTTTGTAGGGGAAAAAAATGAGAGGTCAGTAGATTAAGTGCACCAAAGATACCAACTTGCACATGCTTCCAAACGATTGATTTGTTTTGCTTCAAATGAACAATGAAGCTTTTCCTTTTTGAGTATTCGCCTGGCTTGCAGACAAAACTAGCATGTAATATTCCTTTTCATCCATCAGCAGTTAATGTTATTTGAGACCTCCCAGCATGCAAAGGGTCACGCTGTCAGCCAGTGGAAAGATTCTCTCATTCTTCTATGTTTATGTATTCCCACTGTGGTATTTTTAGATTGGGCAGATGTTCCACAAATGAACCTCATGCCGGATCTATACTCAGACTGGACTTTTGAAATGCTCTACCACTTCCAAGAATAAACGTTAAAGTCAAACAAAATGCAAATCACTAGAAGTACAACTCAAATACTACGGCTCCTTGCCATTCCAAGTCACAAATCAAGTGCTAACAACCCAAAATATTTTGCGCATTTGAATCTCCTTCTGTACTGAAAGAGATTCTGTGTAATGTTTTTGTATAAAATAACATCAAATTAATTCTTAGTTGTTTTTATGATCTGGGTGGCGTAAGAGGAACCCTAAATTCAGGAGTTTATTTTGGTGCTTCTCTTTGTTTTATAAATGATTCTGTGAATCGTTAGACATTTCTATGTAACACAGGCAGTGTCACTGCATTTTCCCACATACGGTGATGTCGGGCAGAGCGAGCAGTGCTGCCTTCCCATGGTACCTTGCTCTGTGCTGGCTAGTGTCACAGGGGTTAATCTGTCACATGACCAATCAGCTGCTCCGGGGAAAAGCTTCTGTGATGGAAATGTGAATGACGGCTCTCTGCACCGGTATAGAAGAACCCGGACCACAATCCAACCTGCTTATCAGCCCTATCCAAGGCTGCCCCTTGGCGTACACATTTCCAGCAAATATTACCATGCCAAGACGTGCTCCCTCAGAATAGTGAGCCTGGGGAATGGGTTATTTATGGGAGCAATGTAACAAATTTATCACCATCACCATTTGGACCCACACATAATAAACAGTGTAATGGGATCCAATGAATACTTACAATTCAATTCTTGTGAAGGGAAGGTGTAGTCATACTGATGTGTCCTTAAACCAAGCCTAAGTTACACCCATTTTTTGCCTTGCCTGTTCTATTCTGACTGGATACATTCCTACATTGTTTGGGATTGATAAATAGGCGATAGGTGTTACGTAAGGTGGACAAAGATTAGCTTTGCATGTTATGCAATTCCGCTTTAAAAGGTTTCAGGATAAGGATACACAGAAGCTGCTGTCTGACATATCAAAGCTACACAGAGGCTCCATTCATCTCAGATAACAGATCAAACGACATTTTGCCCACTGGAATACCAGCAAAGAAATATTTTATAGGTAAACAACCAAAAAAGAAAAAACAGCCAATTCTACGGTCCCAGTGTGGTCACAATGAACTGTACAAGCGTATTATAGCACGTCAAACTTAAGCACAAAACTGCTGATTATTTTGATTAGAAGTGTGCACAAGGAAGAAATTGATGTAAACTTACCAGCTTTATCTTTTTCTGAAATAGCTGGCATCATCTACAAAAAAAGGCAGAGAATAGACTGTTATTGATGACACCCACAATCCTCGTTCATATTGCATCCGAATATTAATGGTAATATTTGTCCGCAGAGTAGCGTGTGGTAACAGTCAGGTACCACATGTCCTCATAGACAAGCCAGAACAAAAATAATCTCTGAACTGACTATTTCATAAGAGCAGAACAGAGGCATTCACAGGGAAGCAGTAACTGTCTCATGGAGGCACAAATACACGTATCCACTCCTTAACCTCTAACACATTCTGCATCACTGATAACAAAATAGCTCACTAGATTTTTCACATACTTTAAGTAGTGTTTTAACATTCTTAAGTCCTTTTCAATACGATTTTCATTCTTTTTTTCATTTTTTGCATTTACATATTTTTTTTTTTACATTTTTGTCATTTTTGACCAGTAAACACCTCTGTTTCTTCATTCCTTCACCCACATCAAGATTTAGAGTCTGACAATATTTTCATGTTCATTCACACACAGACACACACACACACGCACATTTTAGATGATGTGGGAGAATTCTGAAAGCGAGACAAAGGTATGATTTTGTGAAATGCAAATACATTGCATATATTTCTTATATATAATTTCTTGAACCATATTGATATTTTAGCTCACCGTAAAGTGTAAAATTTGCCTTTTAACATGCATGACTCCAGAAATAAAGCTGACCTTCACTGAGATTCATATATAATGCAAAGTCTTTGTCTATTTACTGTAAAGCACATTTCATTTTTTGGCTGAAGCTATAGAGTGGCGCAGTGACTCAGTCGGTTGCCCTGTTGTTTCACATGTCCAGGGTTTGTGGACTTTGCATGTCCTCCCCATGGATCCTAGCTTTGTGACCCATATTTCTTGGCATAGGCCCCACCCCTTACGGCATGACCCCCCCTACCCCCCCCCCCACCTCCAGGAACTCACATGTCCTTAATGACTATTCCATCTATTATAATATAACAATACTACGACAACCGAAGATTTCCCAGCTGCGATGTATTAAGGTTCCGTTTAATTATGATGGTGAGGGTTGGAAAGCGACCTCTGTGGTTGTGACACAGGCTCCAGACTATGTCCTGGTCCTATTTGTGGGTGATGGAATGATAAAATGCTGTCTTTGTCTCAGCCTGGTCATCGCTTTTGTTTCTCAACTCCGTGGCAGAGACCACATTCCTCTGCTGGTTTATCTCAACCCTATAAGCCTCCATAGACACATGTTCAGAGAGAATGAATGGCCTGAAGTCAGGCCTCAGTCTGGACTTAAAGATCTGAAACAATGAATTTAATAGCAATAACACTAATACTCCTACAACTACTCCTAATACTACTACTACTCCTACAACTATTCCTAATACTACTATTACTCCTCCTACTACTACTCCTACTAATAATAATTCTAATAATAATAATAATAATAGTAATAATAATATGTGCATGCACCTATTATGTCAATAATGAAGGAGGTTTTTCTGCTACAAACATGAACTTACGGGGCAGTAAAATAATACTGAGCACAGTAAAGACCTGAGGATAAAAGTGAATGTGACATTAAAAGAGTAAACAGATATCGTCACCTGAACCCCCCTGCCTGAGACCAAATCCCCACCTCCCTCCCACATGCGCCTTCTTCTTTCAAGCTGCATATACATAACAAGGATAAGATTATGAGGCCTCATGCTCCCCTATCAGTCCAGTAACAGCAGTTTTGGTTTTGCGTGGGTAGGACGTGTCTGAAAACTAGGATTCCTCTGACCTTCCTAGTGAGAAAAAGAATGAGAATAAGTGTCGCCCATGTGAATATAGTGCTGCTTCCCCTGGGACCGAAGTTGGCACTGTACTCAAGTTTCTGAAATATGTGGGAAAGTATTGTTATAGCTTGAGAGTTGGTCAAGTCCTCCCACTTTTAATGCCTTCCATCTGCAGCAAAGCCGCGGCCAAAGGTGTACCGTTTGTGAAATGACGGCATCAAATTGGGTTTTCGCCACGGACCTACAGGGTCCAAAGTGAATGGAGAAGCCAGCTGAGGAACCTTGATCCAGAACAGCAGATCGCTGACTGCAATGAATGTCGTTTCCACTCTAATCTTTCCACAGCAAGAACATTTAAGAAACAGACATTGGATTGATGCAGGTTCTTGTTTTTCAGTTTTTTTACTTGTTGGAGGTTTGTTGGAAGGAATGCAGAAGTGTTGTTTATAAAAAGCATTTCCAAAGTCTTTTCAGGCACAGCCCAGCAAACTCTCCATGGCCTTTTCACATTAGCTGATAGGGAAAACTCATTTGGAGGGAAAGTGAAAAGACATCTGCAGGAAACTGGGAAAAAAATAGAACGATTACTGTGCACTAAATTAGCCGGTTTGGTTCTTTTGAGATCATCAGTAGTAACACACAGTTCAATATTTTAGACATCTTGAAGGACATGAAAACCTTTTACTCAATGGCTAGATGTTTATATCAATGTGAACTTGTATAAAAATATAATTTAGCAAGCAAGTAAATATTTTAGTTTGCCTTTTCTGTTGTACAAGCAAAAGTAAGTAATGGATTAAGCTGAGATGAAGTTCAAATGAGTCGACCCTGTTTTCTCCCTTTTAGTTGAATGGACAGATTTCTGGCCCAGAACAGCTAATGATTTATCCATTACTTGGGTTACACAGGGAAGAGGTGAGCTAAGGTAATGTTCACTTCACACATACATTTAAAAAAAAAAAAAAAAAGATCTCCTCACATTTGTTAAAAGCTTTGGTAATACTTCACGTGAGGAGGCACAAGTAACTTAGTAACTCAGTTGCTACTCAAGTACAAATCATGAACAAATGTAGCACCTGCTACATGCAGTTATGAATGATTTATGATGAATGAACTTGGGATCAATGTGTAACTAACAGTTATTTTCTGGTTAATTAATACATTAAGTAGGAGTATACTACTACTTTATTTGTTCCCCCTCAAGTAAAGTGTTACCAAAGCTTTAGATGAAAATTTTCCCTATACATGTTCATCACTGAAATGTCACCGTGACAACATATTTAAAAAGCACAGGAAGCCGACGGTGAAGTAGAAGCAGTGGTGAAATGAGATAGGGCTCAGATACCGGCTCCCCCACGAAGCACGTGGAGAGGAACACAAAACAAGGATCTGTGTGACATCCTGAGGAAAGAGGTGCCTGAAACCTGTCAAACACAAAGGAGTGGAAAGGTGTGGCTTCAGGATGTCTCTATGGCTCAAACAGCGACCGTGGCCAAACAGGAACGAGCAGGGAACGAAAGCCAACCCCAGCCCGGATCACGCCATCCGAATTGCTATGAGGTTAGATGTGTAAATACAACATTCGTCTGCAGGGGAGAATCTCAATAAGACTCTTACAAAAAAACTGGATTGAGGTTGTGAAATATCCCCAAAACTTGTATTACAAATACCTACCGAGGTTTAAATATTTCTCCACGTCCTTTCACAATCCTTCTTGCATAAATCTAGAGGGCCTACAGTTTTCCAGCTTTGTGGACAACCCATGTGAAACTAACTGTGACTATCTGTTGGATCATGGATTGGAACAAATAAGTGAATTTTTTTGCATCTCTTTTTTGTGCTGCCACACAGCTTATCAGTCCAACTGGCACACACGTCAGCTATACATAATTCACGAAATGTGACGATTTTGTTATGAAAACGGACCTTTTTTAACAACAATGCTCTCTCTGTTGTTAAATCATGGCCTTGTGAAATCGGTGCTCTGTGCTGAGACAATGATGCCTTGGACCTGAGCTGAATGTCAGTGCCAGAAAGATGAGCTAATACTGTTTATCCATCGCTGGTATTCTCAGCCATATGGGAAATGGCTCTGGATAGGGTCTGTGCTGGGAACATGTCCAGCATAGACTACTTAGACCACTTTCACTCCACAGAAGGGGAAGCCCTCAGTGAGACATAGATAAGGCTCAGAACACAGCCAATGGAGTAAAGAGCTCTCGTGCAAAACAAGCACAGATCGTGTTCAGACATCATGTGAGGAACATGTGGAGATCATAGACAAAACAACGTGCAGATGTTGTAACACAAACCATTTGGAAGACATGCACAGGCCATATGCAAACCATATTCACTCCATTCACATACTTTGCACATGTGGTAAAGGTGTTACTCTGCCCCACTGTGCTACTGTCAGAGGGATGGAGAGTGGTGCAGTAACACAGAGACACAGACTGAGAGATGCTTGGTGGGGCAGAGTAACACAGGGGGACAGAGTGAGACACGGATAAAGGGGCACATAGAGAGACTGAGAGATACAGAGAGACACAGTAACAATGGGGGACAAAGTGAGACACAGATAAAGGTTTATGTAGAGAGACTGAGAGACACAGAGAGACACAGTAACACAGGGGACAGTGAGACACAGATAAAGGTTTATGTAGAGAGACTGAGACACAGTAACACAAGGGACAGAGTGAGACACAGATAAAGGTTTATGTAGAGGGACTGA
>JAODJU010000014.1:12595029-12616109 GCA_026776725.1 Gnathonemus echidnorhynchus
GACACAGAGAGACACAGTAAGACCGGGGGACAGAGTGAGACACAGATAAAGGTTTATGTAGAGAGACTGAGACACAGAGAGACACAGTAACACTGGGGGACAGAGTGAGACACAGATAAAGGTTTATGTAGAGGGACTGAGACACAGAGAGACACAGTAAGACCGGGGGACAGAGTGAGACACAGATAAAGGTTTATGTAGAGAGACTGAGACACAGTAACACAGGATCCTGATCCAGTGTCACTACAGCATACAACAACGAAACATGTCCTCTGCATTCAACCAATTTGTGACACCGTGACATAGCAGGGGACAACTAATTCAGTGCCCGGGGAGCAATGCTTGGGGGTAATACCTTGCTGGTGAGGGAGTCAAACCAGCAATCGTTCAATTACAAGTGTGCTTCCCTAACCATTAAACCACCATGGCCCACAAACTGCCGCATGCCGGCGTGCGCTATGTTCGAACCCACTTGGGGAAACCGCCCTGGATTTCAAGTGCAACACCTTAACCACGCAGCCACACATGGGGTTCCAAAAGGGTGCGCCCGAACAGGGACTTGAACCCTGGACCCTCAGATTAAAAGTCTGATGCTCTACCGACTGAGCTATCCGGGCTCTTAACTGCATGTACCTCACCTCTCTCATATCCACCTTCACTGTATCTCACATCTCTATGGAACATACTACTGCACATTTCAACTTAACATTAGACAAGCAAACATCAGTCAATGGCCAAACACATAACACAGGTAGTATGTATATTATCCATAGCAGTATAACTAGAGAGGATGGTACACAGAACCAGGCTGTTTACTTTCTCCACTAAAACGCTCAGTCACTGCCCTGTTTAAAAAGGTCAAGAAGGTAGCAGTCATTAACTTTCAGGCGTAAACAGAGCGTAACGTGAATGGCCGTGTAGAACCCAGACCGTCTCATTGACGCACGTTGCGCTTCTAAGGAAAACTGCTAATTACGGCTGCAGCAGAAGAGCTGAACTAACATTCCACTCCACTGCCGCAGAGAACTCAGATTCCGGATTTCTGGGTGGACAGAGGATGAGACGTGACATGGGGCAGGATGGGAATGTTTGCCCTGTCCAGCTGGTCTACAAATGCATGGCCTTAGTTATCACACGGCAGCACGGCAGGTCAAAAGTATTTCAGTAATTACTACAAATGTACTGTATTTGGTCATTTGGTCGTGTACTTATGCTGAAAATGAATTACTAGTCATGTATAACTAAAAAAATATTAGACATAAACAAAAGCACCACTCTTGAGGCCAAGGTCGATGAAGGAACTTCTCTGTTGAACAACGAATGAACCCGTAATGGTACCTACCTCAGCCTTGTGTTTCGCTCTGCCAGCAGATATGGATGCTAGTGTTGGTACGGTGGGATAAGCAGGGTTCTGGAGGGTAAGTGACAACTCTGGGGAGCGCAAAGAGTCCTCTGCACTTGTTGCTTCCATACCAAACTCCTGCACAGTGAGCAGAATATTGAGATGAACTTAATTATGTTAAGTTTGCAGGCGGTATTTGAGGTTGATGTTAAGGCAGTCATGCTGATGATCAGACGTATACCTACAGGGACAGTCCTTCTTGATGGGATGGGCGTGGTATTCAAGGCACGGTCAATATCTTGGTCAAGTTGGTCCAGTTTCATGATCAGCAGCACCATAGAATCCAATCGGGACCGCTCACGCTCTCTTTTCGATCCCTGGGGGGGGGGGGGGCGGGGGGGGGGGGGGGGGGGGGGGGGGCGTGGGGTGTATATCAGATTAGTGTGAGGAATGAGGAATACGAGCATTTCATCTACGGAACGGCCATATTTTAAACACAGAACAAACATGTAAAACATGAATGAAACCCGACATGACATATGACTTAAAAAGTAAAACGTCATTTTTTCAGGATGCCATAATTACCACCTCTGGAGACTTTCTTGAATATGAAAACCTTGATATATTTACACAAGACATGCAGTTTCTTACATATAATACATACCTGTCCACTTCATGGTGTTATTATTCAGTGAAATCTGACAAGACACACATTCCTATGTAAAACAAGGACCTTAATCTAGTCAAAGCAGCAAATCAGAAGAAAAGAATGTTCTAGCATTTGCCCAGGGCAAAAAGAAAAAAAAAGAAAAGAAAAATACTGTCAGCACCCTCCTGCTGTACTGTAATATTCCCATTTGAATCACAAATAGAGTAAATGATGTAAAAATATTACGAGAGTAAAATATGGAATACATGTTCTCTGATATTCAAATGAAATATGTACATATCTGTTCATCTTGCACTAATGCTTATTTATAGTGAATTTGGAGTCTACCCTAGGAAGTGCAGAGCACAAAGCAGGGGACACACTGGATGGGATGCCGTTTAGTCGTTAACCCTTCACATCTAAGCTGTTTCTAATCTCACATGAGCAATACTTACCTTAGACTGCATCTGTGGTATTAAGTCATGGTCATTCCATTTTAAATTCACTGACAAGCCCAAAATCTTGCCAGTTAACTACAGAGTTGCCCCAGTAGTAACTTTTTACATATTTCCACTGTGTTGTTGGATATCACTATTAGCTGTTGCTAAATATCGGGACATGTGAGCAACTATATGTTGACATTCATATAAATTTTATATATCATTTTTATTGGTCTAATTCATGATATAACCAGTTACCAAGCTGATTATATTATTTAAAAGCCCCTTGATCAGAAGTTACTGCTAATTTCCAGTTTTTAAGGTTTGTACTGCAGCTTAATGTTGAACTGAAACCGTTAGTGAAGAATGTACGTGATGGGGAAAGATTTATACCTGTTTTTCCACTGATTTCACCACACTTCCCGGTGTACATTTCCCATCCCTGTTTTTGTGTGTGAAACATCCATTTTATCAGGTTTCTGAGTGGACATCTCCTATTTCACTCTGTTTAAGATGCACATTGGCCATCTCTCTCAGGTCCCTGCAGAAAAACCGAGGTCTGCTCTTTTTGAACCTCATTGGACTGGCCTCCTGATTTTTCAAGGTCTACACTGACCTCAGGTGGTACGTCTGCATAAAGACAGGTGTTTCTTCTGCGGTTACAATGGAACCTATGCTCTCCTCTTACTGAAGAGGAAAGCCTATTCCACACAGCAAGAAAGCTTACTTATTGTTTGGATTTCATAGCAGACTTTCAGTCAAAAATGTAACCATTGCTTAGTTATAACAGACTATATTTACTGCTAACAAAAAGTAAACAATTGCATTTCATAATGACTATTTACATGGTGCTGCATTTTTGTTCAGTGATGCATCAATGAGCATCAGTGAAATCAACCCACACAGACAAAAACAGGATGTTGCTGAGTTGTCGCTCATTTTACAGATGACATTGTAATTTACAGATGACTCCCTTGAAATGTTCTCTATGACTCCCCAACAGCATGCTCTATGACTCCCCTAGAGCAAGCTCTATGCCTCTCCTACAGCATGTTCTATGTCTCTCCTACAGCATGCTGTATGACTCCCCTACAACATGCTCTATGACTCCCCTACAGCATGCTCTATGACTCTCCTACAGCATGCTCTGTCTCCCCTACAGTATGCTCTATGACTCCCTAACAGCCTGCTCTATGACTCCCTAACAGCCTGCTCTATGACTCCCCTACAGCATGCTCTATGACTCCCCCCACATCATGCTTTGCATATCTCCTACAGAATGCTCCAGAGTGTCTAGTACCTTATCTGTAACTCCTCCCCCTCTAAAGTACACTCTGCATACATACTTTGGACTCTCTTTGCCATCATAACACTCTGGTGAGGTGATCAAAGGACAGCAGCAAAAAGTAAAGCAGACACTGGCTCCCTGCGGAGTCCTGACTGACGTACTTTTAGCTGACAGGCACCGGCTGATAACTGAGGCTGATAACTGAGGCCATTCTGGGCCAGTGCACAGCGGCTGGACAGTCACGCTACAATCACAGAAAACTGGTTTTGCGAAATTGTATTAGTCAAGGTTTCTGGCAAGTTAACAGGGTTCTGATCAACAGTTCAAAGTAAAGGACTGGCTGAAAACATAATAGAAGTGTTTATAGAGGCAATCACCATTTAACAGGCGTCAAAGTGCTGTTTTGGTGGCGTATCAGAGGCCTTTCACTGCACTGGCTCATGAACTAAACTAAGAAATTGAAGAGCACTCATGAAATGAATTTCTACAGTTCCCAAAACTCTTGGAGCACTGGAAAAAAATGTTTACTACTGAGTTCATGAAATATTTGTAGCATATAAATCTGCCTTCAGATAGCCTCAAAAAGCAAAAACAGAAATGAATGGATGCCCACAAACCTCCAGATGCTTATCTGGGGCAGGCTTGCCTAGAGTCTGTGCCACGCAACACAGGGCAGAAGGCTGCTGGAGACTCTGGGTGGGGTGCCTGTCCATTATAGGGCACATGTACTAGGGGGCAGTGAATTTAACTGGATTTCTTTGGACACAAGGAGCTACACGCACAAAGCACAGACAAGACTCGAATCCCAAACCCGGGAGGTGTGAAGCAACAGCATTTACCACTGAGCCACTGTGTCACCCAGCCTAAGCAGTCTGTGTATGAATTAACGGTAATGCTTTACATTAACAGCACCTTCATAATGCTTTTATACTGCATTCATAAAATGTTCAGTGCACCTTCATAATGTATTCATAAAGCATTCATAAACATCATGTATGTATACCTTAACATCCTAACATCCCTTAACAGCTGTAATATACATTAATAACAAACATTATATAATATTAACAAACATTATAATTCTATAATCATGTAATGTTTCTTATTAATGTATATTAAAACTGTTAAGGGATGTTAGGATTTTAAAGTGTACTTGCATGCTGCTTATGAATGTTCTATGAATGCATTATGAAGGTGCACTGAATGTTCTATGAATGTAAAGTGTTACCGAATTAACTAATAACATAGAGGAAAAAAAAATCTTTGAAATAAGATCAGAAAGGAGTAGGAGGCAAATTGAATCCTTTCTGGAAGCCAAAGGCAAGCTGGCAATCTTGTTCAGTCACCTGTACCTGTTAATACATTCATACTGCATATCACCATGTTCAGTTGTTTTGCAAAACTTAACATGAATCCACGGAGCCAATGTGGATTGAGAGACATTTTATCAGTCGTGTGAGATCATTGATTGAAAGGAGCACTGAGACAGGACTCTGTTTGCCTTCATTTCCCACAATGAGTGACTCTTGTGACTTTGCTTACACTTACTTTCTAGTTAGCAGTAATTTATCCCATCAATGGAGCCCCTTTAAGGTTCCCCCCAGCCAATGAATCATGCATTTATGCCACTTGGTGTAATGGAAAGGATTGACTCGTTTTTTTTCCCTTCAATCTCCCACTCTGTCCCCATATTATTTTGTTAGAAAACAACAGCAGCCTATGTGGACCCAAAGCAGGCAGTGTCCTAGTCGATTGTCACTGTGTGTGCTGGTCTTCTCCAGCTTTTGGCAATGCAAACACAACATCAAGGTGCACCTTCATTAGGTTCCGGATTTGTGTTGCCTTAGTAACTGTTATGACTGTAAACACGCACATATCTTCCCGACATAACAAACATTCTTATTCAAACCAGCATTTTATTCTACAGATGTCAAAAAATCATGGTAGTTTCACCATTATTGACTACCTGTTATTAGCAATTACATGGCGAGCTTAACCTTCAAGTGTAAGTTTAAGATACGGTAGGATGCACGTTATTGATACCAGGGGGAAGCTCCTTTGCATACAGCATACATGCTATCCGATCCCATCTATGCTATGACACATTGCATGTGGTCATTTAAACAGTCAGCAGTGTGCTAATAGAATTATGTTAAACCACTTAAGTTTATTTTTCTCTCTTTAAGCTCTTGTTTTCCTAACACGGACAGCAACCATAAACACAGCCAAGAGAGACTTCCTGAATGTAGCATCACTGATGCAGCGGAAGGGGGTTGTGTTTTACCATGGTGGACGCTCACCTGTTTGCAATTTGCAAAAGCACATATGGTAGACATTTACATACCATGTTCTGTACCATGTGTACAGTACTCAAGAAAAAAAGCTTTAAAATCACCCTGGGTGGTTTTTCCTCACAAAAATTGTGCAGAATTATTATTATTATTATTATTATTATTATTATTATTATTGCTGTTGTTGTTGTTGATGTTGTAGGTCTTGTTCCTGATGTTCACAATTTCTTAACTCACATTTCTTAAAATAAGATCTGAAAGTTAAAGGGCATTCAGGACAAGGGCAATCAGAAGCAAATAAGATGACTAAGGGGAATTTATTCACAAATACAAGCAGATATCATATCATTACAGTCACCCATAAGCCATTAAAAACAATAGCTTCCTGTGGGAGCCAATGCCAGCCTTTATTCTGTTTTCTTTCAGCTTATTATCTTATCTAGAGTGAGATCCTCTTCCCGCCAACCATAAAATCCTGTTTCTTTATGCTTTCAACAATGAAACTGGATTTATTTATTTAGATAACATTTCTTAATACAGATGTGAAATTAATAGCTACTTATTCTTTTGTCCACAAGAAAACTAAGATCTCGCTTGTCTGTAATAAAAAATAATAAACACCCTTATTAAGTACAATTGAACTTTTGTTCAGATACTTGTAGGTTTCCTGCTGATTGCCTGTAATTTGTGGTTACCCTTTTCCTTAACCAAAAATCTCTAATGAGAATTACTTTAGCAAAATACTTTCCTCAGTTTTAATGATTCCGCCTTGACAACTGTGGTTTGTTGCTATTGCCATATATTTTGAAAACAACAGATGCCTTTAATTTTTCTGGGGAAATCAGATTTTATAAATTGCATTGACAAGCCACATTTGTGCACATTGTCTCCCTGTATACAAAACAAACTCTTAATCTCTTAACTGAACATTCATTATCATAAATGCCACAAGTACGCCTTAAGTGCTTTAAATGCTTTAAATGCTTTAAATGTCCCAAATTCTGAAACCCCACCCTATCTTTTACTAACATCATGACTGCTAGGGTAGACAATAGTGAATAAATGTAAGGAATTGCACTAAAATTCCTGGCTGTTGTGGAATCCATATGGACTTGTGTAAATACAGCTGAGTAATTTTTGCTTCCTTAAAAAGACCCTTTAAGCATAGGATTCTGACAGGATCAGTGATGGCAGATTAGGCACTGAATCATTACCACCAAAGGTCTCACTTACCACCAAAGATCACACATTACCACCAAAGGTCTCACAGAAACTAATTTAAACACATCCATTACATCTCTTCTAAAATATGCCAAAATGTGTCTGCATTTTGACTGACTCTCATGTTAGTAATGGTGCATTGTGGTCAGTTTTGTGGAATACATTACTCAAGGATGAAATTTTAATTCAAGACGACATCCAGTACGAAGATAAAACACACAGAAGGTGGGCTAGTTCATTGACAGTGTGACCTATTTTAGTAAGACCGGGGAACAGCTTACCTGCCTTTGACGCAGTTTTACATCTTCAGCCATAAGAGCGCCTGACTCATTGTTCACATCTGGAATTTGAATTTTCTCACATTCCTCAACACAGGCAGTATCCCCATCCACATCCATGACGGCATGAGTAATGACGCCATCTCCCAGGATACACGGAAAGTCCACATCACCAAAAGACGGAGCCTGTCTGATCAACTCCATCCCCGATGCCTCACTATGAGTCCTTGCGATTTTGCCATCTACCTCCTGAGAAGCAGAGAACTCCTCAGTCTCACTGCCGGAACCTGCAGCGTCACATTCCTCTTGCCTTTGGCCACGCTCCTTTGCAGAACATATCACTTCACTGATCATATCATCTGCTGAGTCTGCATCTGTGATTTCCTCACTTATACTGGATTCTTTCAATATATTCCTGCTAGACTCTAGCTCTGTGTTCTGGGGAAGAAGCACACGCTCTGAAGAATCCCCATTCTGAAATTCACTTGGCCCGTCTGTGGAAATTTCCTCGAGCTTATTAGGCGACTCTGTGTCTCCGTTACTCTGAGGAGAACACACATTGTCTTGACACACATTATGATGACCAGCATCACCCTGAACACCAGCATCAGCCGGAGAATTACCAGGACCTGGAAGACCAACATGGTCCAGAAGACCGGCATCGCATTCTGAAGACACGTCAACGTGGCTCCACGCCTCTTCCTTCTCTTGCAGGCCAGACGCCTCCACAGAGGCCCGGAGCAGGATAAGACCCCCTTTATCAGATTGCTTCAGTTTTTCTTTCCCTTTCTGCTCATCGCTCTGGGAGCCGCTAATGTGGTCTTGGCCTGTAGCTTCACGCTGGTTCACTATGGGAGGCTTGTCTTTATCTTTATCTAGCCCCCCCCGCTGAGTGCCCTTGTGGGGGTCACTGGAAAAACTGTGTAAAACACAGGCCGGTATCTCCCCTCTGCTTTCCACGGATGCGCAACAGCCCTCTTCTGGGTAGTTGGCATTTTCATCTGTACCCAGATTTGGGGCCAAATCCCGTACTCCATTCCGGCACTCCGGCTTCGAGACGCATCTCTCCCTGTGGCCAGAGTGGGATAAGGCACGGCCAGACTTTATGTCCTGATGTGTAATTCCATAGCAGCAAATGATATCCAGATCATCGAAGCTGTACTGCAGCCCAGTTCTCCCAGCCACGTGCTCTTCCCAGCTCCTCTTCCTTGTGGTAACTGGCATGTCTGACCTGACGTCCAACGGCACTTCATACAAACTTCATGAGGTCCAGTTCAGATCCAGTACTGATCAGCTGACTTCTTTGGTCAAATGACTGGCATTGTCTGGTAGGTCATATAAACTTCATGAGGTCCAGTTCAAACTCAACACTGGTCAAACTGACCTTTTATCTCTGGAACTGACTGTAACAGAATAATCAGGAATTATTGAGAAGATATTTAGATCATACAGATGGACTGTCATAAAATGAAAAGCAAATTATCAAAACCTCAGAAATGCATTCAAAAAATAGTTCAGTTAGTCATTCCATCATAAAGACAAGAAAAAAAATATTTTGTTCACTTCAGTAATATACTTCTAAAAACAATTAGTGATTTGTTGGGGGTGGGGGGGGGGCGACACTGAAGCCTGTAAAATGAGTTTGACAGTATAATTTTAGCAAAGTCCTTAAATAATCAAACTTGCCTGTGATGTAGCTGCCCAATCGCCGTTAATCACTACTGGGCAGAGCACTGGAAAGAGCCAGAGCCTGATGCATTTGTACCCAAGAAAAGAGATGACAGGACTGAGTTACTACCTGGGAATGTAATAAGATTTAAAGAAATCTAATTAACAATATTTATTATGGTTAGATACAGCATAAACAAACAGGTCGCTGCACTTTACAAATGTCATAGAAGTAATTCAAAAATTAATACAATGCATCTAGGATTAAACTGCCATGAAAGAGCAAATTTACTGTCAAAACTGAGATAAATAATAAACATACAAAATATATTATATTGTTAATTTACACAGTAATAGTATTTTTCTCTTTTTTGATGTGTTCCTGATCTTTGGAATTAGTTTCTTCTCAGTGCAAGTGATTTCAAGCACTTTTAGGCTATTTAAAATTAAAGCTGGAAACAGAATGAAAGATGAGGTTGGGGAAGTCCTCTCTCTTTTTCTTCAGCTGGGCAGTCAATGACCCTGTCCGCCCTGACAGCTGAAGCCGGCACTCCGGAGCAGAGCTTCGGATGAAGATGACCAGCTATAGCCCTTAATAATTTGGGTTGGGTGTCCTGGCTTAGAGCTCCGGGGACCGAGCAGGGGGAGAGGCTGTTGGGACTCTGTTCTGCCCATGATGGGCTGCCTAGCTGGACTGGCACTGACTTGACCACCAGAAGGGACAGCCTGTGGTGACAGCAGACTCGATGCTGGGAGGACAGTGGAGAGCTGAGACACGCTGCTCTCATTTCTGAGCAAGGCATGTCTTGGGAATATGTAATACATTAGAAATTAAGCCAGGAAGATCAACTGCACAGCTGCATCCGAGAGCTGAATCTTAGAGACAAGCCACAGAGATTCTTAAGCATCATATAAAAGGATCATAAAGCTAAACCAGACAGAAAGGTACAGCTGGACCTGATTAAATAAATATCATGGACTGACACTACAGTAAATTCTATATATTGAGCCAAAGAACGAGAGCTGCAGTAAACAGCTACTTTAACCGAAAGGTTTAAGCAAAACATGTCATATACATGTCAACTCCTACACCTATAAACTATGACCTAAGAGTGGTCATCAGCTGAGATCTGAAAAGCTGATGAATAGCCAGCATGAAATAGGCTAGACAGCAGTGCAGCAGCAGACACCGACTCGTGTGAGAAATAAAAGTAAAATGTGAGTTAGCTGGGCTGCACAGTGTACAAAATCCTGAGTGAAACAAGAGGCTTCCCATGAAGTGATCTCATATCCATGTCCAAAGTTGATAGCAATCTTTGTTCTTACCTTTCCTGACAAGCCTCCAGATCCGCACAAATGCAGAGCGGCAGAAGCCCAAAGACAGTCAGTCTCCATCTTGATCACATTAGGATTTTGCTGACACTGAGCCCTCGGAGGAGCAGCGCTGGGTCCAGCCTGTCAAGATGCCCGGATCCCGGCCGTGGGACCTCCCCCGCCTCCCAGCCCACCTCTCGCTCCCAGCGCTCAGCACCGCTGCACTGCCGCTCCTCCGTCTCATCTGTTTATCTCCCCAGCTTTCTTCCCTCGCATAGCGACTTCCTGCAAATTGCACAGAGTATCTCTCGGGCTTGGGAAACGGCCTGGCTGTTTAGTTTTGATTAAAAGCAGACATGCAGCTTAGTAATCCTTGGGATGCTATCCAAAAGAGATTGCAATGTTTTGGCAGTGACTTTCCGAGCTGTTTAACGGTCGCTTGTAACTGTACAAGCATCCTTGCATAAACAGAGTGAGAGAAAATACATCGAGGCACATTTATGGACATTTTTGGAAGAATGTGCCATGTCTGCAAAAACACACTCCACCTCCTTCAGTTAGCGGAGTTTAAGATTCAGATAAATACCTGTCTACCATATTGATGTTGCGAATGTGAAATGGAAATGACAGCTAAGAAAATCAATATAACAATTTTGTAATTATTTTTATAAATGCACTTGTTTCTAAAATGTCGTCTTATATGAAATAACATACAATGTATGTAAATGTTAATTAAATAATTGAATGTTTTAGCTTATTTGCTATTTTAATTATCACATTAACTGCATTAAATTAGCCTACCTCCAAGTATCATAAGTTTTGTTTTTTTTTATTTGTATTATAAGTTTATAAGTATTATAAGTTTTTTTCACTACTTGGTTGAAATATCACCCACAGTATTATGGAGAAGTCATGGGCAGTCAATGAAAACGATATTTAAAAGATCTTCCTGTTGATGCAAAACTATGATACTGTGTCTGTCAATTTTATCAGTTCAGCCATTTCAAAACCTCTCTCCAGTATTTGCATCATCCATCCAAGACCTCTATGTGTTTTTCGACTGGACCAGTAGCACACCTTCTATGGCTAATCAATACCTCATTGACTTCTGTTTTAATTAATTCAGTTAATTAATTAAATCAGCTGGTGGTGAAATTTAACAAATACATGGAATGGCTGGGGTGCCCCTGAGGAGAGGTTTGGGAACAATGCCCCATTCTTCCAGCCATGCAACAAGATATCAGTAACTTTTTGGAGAACAGAAGAAACTCTTACTGTTATTATTCTAATGTTGGTGTTTTTTTCTGAGCAAATATGCACTTATTACCCAGATAAATAGCTTTCAACAATTCTTTGGACTGCCTAAGGCTTTTTCACAGTAATGCATAAAGGAATGTCTTTTTGTTTTGTATTTTGATTCCTAACATCAGTATTACTAAGAGTACTTTTGTGTGTGGAAGGTGGATCAGGTCATGACCCCTGTTTCTGTTAGGTGTGGAAGAACATCCAAAGTCCACAAGAGCACACCATCACAAGACAGAGTAAGGGTATGTCTCTGACACTCCAAATACTGAATCCAGGCCTCTGACCTCACACATGCAAAGCAGGGCTGTCCAGCTGGTCACCTCCTGCATCTCATTTTTTGTGTTGACGAGACCCTCTGGCAAGACAGTAAAATGTTTTCCATAAACAAACAAACAAACAAACAAAAAGTGTTTCATGGGTTTATTAGCCACTTACTAGTTATTCCCTTTGAATTGTCTCCAAAAGCACTGAGGATTAGGAACGGCAAGATCTGCCCTGGGAGGACAGTGACCTTTGACCCCTGTAGCTTGGGAGTCATATGTGTTGCTACTACATCCTTCGACTCTGAGCACTGGACAGTGTTAGCAACGACACAGGAAGTATTTCCTGTGGTTTTGTTTGTTTTTGTTATTGGCTTTTTGAACTTTTGGTGTAGTGAGATTGCCTTTCACGGTCAGGCCCGATCAGATATCAACCTGGAGGTGGTCCCGTCCTGACTTGACTATGACGTTATGACAAGACCACATGCTTGCTGACATGAACATGAGTAAACGGCTATTGATGTGAAGGTGAGAAAAAAAAAAAACACATTGCATATGAACAAGGCTGTGACCTGGTGAACGAGAGTGAAAGGCCACGGATCTCTTGAAGATCCAAGTGATTCATTGGTCGCTAAACCGAAATAGCCCCCTGATGTGCAATGGCGTCCCCCGAAGTCTGCAGGGCGGAGCTGGGGAAGAATAAGCCATTCACAGGGTGTTCAGAAGCTGCTTCTGTTAGATTTTCTAGGCCTAGCGTCCGTGAGTCGCAGTGGGACTGCTCAGAGGAAGTGCTCCCAGATTCCTCACTGATACAGTTTATTATTGGAAAATTCCAGACTAAATTGTGAAGAGAAATGATATGATGTCTTGCCCCCATAGGAAACTTTGGTGGATGCTGTTGGTTCCTGAATAAAACTTTTATTTTGAGTCCACTTTTGGCAAAGCGGTCCTTTTTGGACTGTTACAGTTTCATGGGATGAATTTCCATGAATTACAGCACAGGGTAACTGCAACGAGCGGAAAGCAGCGTCACAATGGTCTATGGGTGGAAATGAACAGAATGAAACGAATCAGTTTGCTGCCCTTACAAGTCCACGAGTGTTGAATTATCAAAGCACACTGTACAACATTATCAGACTCAATGGTACAGTCATGGACTAAACCGAAAGGTTAAATGTAATTCAACTGCTGAACCTTAGCTCTTTCACATGATGCCGGAATCATGGGATGGTCTGGGGTGTCATACCAAGCCTTAGCTGTCACTGCTTGGACACTGAAGACTCAAGACTCAGACCAGATGTAGTTCAGTTCAAAATGAGAAAAGTGTAAAGCATGGCATTTGCTTCATTTTCCATTACAGCCATAGATCACCCTACGTGACCCCTTTGCTGTCCTAGTGTTCATATCGTCATGACTACAGAGCACTGAACATGGAGTACGGGAATAAGCTGGGCCTTTTCAGAACATACACTGTAAATAGCGGACACACGAGGCCTTTGAATAGTCACATGTATCTGACAGCTCCCATGTCCAGCTGACAGCAAACACAAATAACCATGTAAACAGTCATGGTCACAAGGTTACAGTCAACAGTCCACAGCAATGGCGAGAGGCAATCGTGGGAACAGGAAGTCATGCGGCTGAAATGGATCAACGTGATTTCGAAGAAAATAGATCTGAATGGGGCATGACATTTTAACAAGTGAGTATATCTTTTCTTCATAGCAGTAGTTTCTTTAGCCTTAATACTGGGCTGTAGCCATATTTTTTGCAATTTTGTCTATGCAGCTTAAACCAATAAAAAGGTTTGCAATAACATATCGACCCAAAAAATTAATTCACATTTATAACAGAACAAACAAAATTACATTAAGTAAACTACATTAAGTAAAATAGTCTCTAATGCCCATAATATAGATTTCTCTCTGTCCCTGTGCAGAAACTCCTAAAGTTCATTATACTAAAGAAGTACTAGATTAGATATTGTAAAGGTCGTAAATAACCACTAGATTGGTTATTATAAGGATCATAAATAACTGTTAAATTAGAAAAGATTTGCCAGGCGTAGGTCATCTATAAGGCTGCGATTAATCCCCATTACCACGGCAGTTAATCAAAGGATCTTGATGTTATGATAATGCTTATTTGAGACTTTCAGGACAAAGCTCTGTTTTGCCAGTGGCTAAAGAACACAGATTCAAACCACATGTCCCCCCCATCTTTTGCCCCATATGGAAATACCTCGGGTGCAAGTGAAATTTTTCCAAGAGGACTGTATGCTGCACTCACATTTTATAGCCCCATGAAACGCTGGTTCACCACTTCATCCTTACAGAAAGCACCGTGACAGAGTCGAGTTTTTTTTCAGGTTCGATAGCTGGGCTCACGTGTGAGAACAGATTGATTATTATTTGGTTTGGATTCAATTATGCGACGCCTTAGCTTAGCATTAGCCTTAAGTACCACACACAAGTAGGATAAGCTTATTGCTATTTTTAGCATTGGTTTACTATATATACACAGTACTGTGCAGAAGTCTTAAGCTGCCAAAGAAAATTGTTTAAATTATCTTTATGTTGGTGTAAACTGTGATTTTATGTTTGTCAAAATGTGTTAGCTTGGCCATTTTAAACCCCCCCCCTAACGTCACCCCAGCATTTTCCAGTAACCGTCCAATCTACTCATGTATTTCATCTCCTCAGGGACGCCTCAGCCCTTCCATGTATTCATTACATTTCACCGCCAGTTCAATTAATTCATTTACTTAGTTAACAAAAAGTCAATGAGGTATTGATTAACCATATGTGGTCAAGTGAAAGAAATACTTGGGTATATCGTATGGTTGCTGCAAATCCTGGGTTGACTTTAGCAGACAGAGGTTTTGAAATGGTTAGCTAATGCGCTTTGAATGACATAATATCCTACTTTTACACCAATGTGAAGATGATTTAAACATCATTCAATTTGTCTTCCTAAGACACATATGTGCAATATAAATACTGCAAATAATGCAGTAGAAAAGAAGTAACCAATGCATTATGAAAAGAAATGCATGCAGCTTAACTTTTTAATATGTTTCTCATGTCTCACTGCAAGGCTGATAAACACACTGCTCTGCCTGTCAGTGTCCAAACAAACGATGAAAAGCTAGAAAAATGGAAGCCTTTTTTTTCTTCCATTTTCATATTTTCATCGAAGAACAAAAACTGCTGATCCTTATCGCCGTAAAGTGCCCTTTAAAGAGAACAATGAAAGCTTAAGAGCAGCCGCATTGTGGCACCTAAAAGGACAGGCCGTCCGCCATCGCCAACAACCAGAGCAAAACTGCCGATAATCTCAACAATTAACAAAATGAATTCCGCCTTTCTCTATCTCCTAATTTCACTCCTTGTCACCCTGAATACTGAGTTACTTCAGCATTGTTTCCCACTTTATCATTTCAGCCAGGGGCTCGTGTGAATTAGGGGAGGGCATAAAAGGAAATACACAAGGGAGGAGTCACCCCCCCCCCCCAGGCAAGTTTGGGTGACTTACGAAGATGAACATGCAGCAAGATTCAAAAACGGAAAAACCAGTAGCATTTATATTTTGGAGTACTGTTATTTAGAATCAAACTAAGTCACATAACATAACATTCAAATACTTTGCTGTGTTGTATGTTTATAGGATCTTTAACCATCATTAAGAATTTATAAAGAGAAAAAAAACATCAGAGATTGAACAGATGAATGCCATTGATTAAAATAATGATTTATACGATATAGGGTGTCATTTCCTCCGTGACCCTGTCCAGAATAAGCAGCTGGAACATGGATGGATGATGTATGAGATGTGATTGCAGAGTTCTGAATGAAACACTGCCTGCCAGAGATACTCTAATGCTTATACTGAGGCACTTGAATTTTAGAAATCTAACTGGTCAGGAAGGCAGAGAGAAATTAAAACGTTAATTTAATCAGAAATATAGTTAAATGCAAAGTAAATCATGCAGCAAAATAGGAGGAAATTATTAGGTAAAAAAAGAGGAACTGAAATTCCTGCAGCCTTCTTGCATACCAGTGGGAAAGATAAGTAACACCATAAATTTAAGGTCACTTTAATTATTAATCCTAGCATTCAATCAGTCTTCTATTAATCTAAGGTAAAATATTCCCGTCTGGGGCCAACTGTGCGCTGGTCCATCAAAACAACATTCCCCCGTGGATCTGGTGAAGATGTATTTGCATTCTTTTATGCCTGTTGAACACGTCGCATTGCACGATGTCTTTTTGCCTGGTTCTTAGTGGACCCTACATAGACTGAGGCCTCAGCTGGGTCATGCGCAGTGGCATATGTCCGTCGGGAGAGTGCTAACACCCATGCCATGCTCAGGAGGTCCATCACCGTTCTGGGACGGGGGCAGGAACGAGGCCAGACAGCACCTAGGCAGCACTCTGCTGGCAGTCAATTATTACGTCCAGCTGAAGACAATCGAGCTGGCTCTCTGCGGAGCTGTACAGAGCAGTGTTTCTCTACTCGTTCCTCGGGCACCCCCAGATGGTCCACGTTTCTGCTCCCCTTCCAACTCCCTGCCAGACAGTCTGCATTTCTGCAAAGACGTGGACCGTCTAGGGGTCCCAGAGGAACGCTGGTATAGAATCTTCCCAAACTAAGGCAACGTGAGAGAAAAGCTCTGCTTTGACTGACTGCACGGACCTTCTCGCCAAAATCAGATGCAGCCCTGGCCTGCATAGACTTCACCCCCCCCCCCACCACCTCTGCCGCACTGTGAATAAACACCCCCCTCTGGGGACTAAACGGATTCCTCTGTCTCCAGATCCTTCCTGCATATCACACCATGCTAGGATTTTAGCTCTTTTCACAGCAGACACAGTCTGCCTGCCCAGTGGTCTTAATGTATGCCAGTCACTTTACGGTGGAAGACCGTGAGATTTAGATTTGCTTATACGGACACCGATGTCTTTCTCTCAAACAGATTTTGAGACATTTTCTCCGGTCTCCCTCTATGGAAGCTCACAAATAATGTCACAGTGAGGGTTCTGCTGATGTAACATCTTGCAATATGTATGGTTTTCCTGTCTGCTTGGAGCTTCAGGAGCTTATTCTAGTGGACTTTTTAATTATTTATGTAGTTGTATATCTATATATAAATAAGTACACACACAATTTGCTCACCACACAAGCATGGTAGATATGGGGGACATTTATACTTAATAAAAGATAATAGACTGAATTACTTCTCATAAACTCTTCTTCATAAAAGCTGTTTCCTGAATTGGCCTTAATTATACACTTGTGTATTGACGATGTCAGTTGAGGCATACAATAACTGTGCATCATATTCTAAGTGGGCAACCATTCCTGGTATTCTCAGAGAGAATATAATTAAAACCTTGATTTATGGGTTATGCTTAACAGGCCGATTCATCAGCAAATGCAGACTTGAATTAAAAAAACATGTTCTGTAACAGAACCTGTCTGTAATTCTTGCTTCGTAAGGAATACTTGGACAGGTTTGTGGACTGACATCAGCAACAAAGTTCTGAGAACTTTCAGGCTCAGCCAGAAGAACACACATTAGTCCCTGTTCAGCTTCCGAATCCCAATCCAAGCTGTTGCAGCTGGAGTGTAGCAACATTCCCCACAAAACTCCAGCGGGGATTTGCAGTGGTGTATCCCTGAGGCAGAGAACATCCCGGAAACAGCCTGTCCAAATGCTTATTCTGGTGCTCACACTAACAAACAACATGCCTCCACACTAACGGCTGGCATTATGGGTCAGCTCTGGCTTTACCTTTCATGCTCAGAAGCACACAAGTTGGGTTCAAAGTTCACCTAGGCTATTTCTGGCAAGGCTGTAGTCAGAACGTGTGACGTGTTTATCACACATTTTCATGACCATTAAATTATGCTACTTTACAGTTGAAAATACCATTTAATAATCTGTCAGGAGAGTTATGTAGGATTTGCTATTTGAATAAAAAATTACTTTTTAAATTCACAATGACCATCTTGCTTCAATAAACCAGATTAACCTATAACTAACCAGCTATGAGACTAGTTCTGAAGTACACATAATTATTATTTTTTTGTTTGTTTTAACCTAACACCAGGAACCTTTGAGACTATAGAATGATTATGTGTGTGGTCTATAGTATTTTTTTTTACTTCCAACATGGACAATACTAAAAATAATTTAATAAAAAATTGCAGTGAAAATGCTTAATAATATGAAGTTAAACAAGACAAAAATGATTCTCCTACAATTACAAAACACCAGAATAACCATTACAAATCTACGCCATTGGCCTATAAGCCAGTTTTGCCATGTATATCTGTTTGATAGAAAGCTTCCAGAATGTTTCAGAAAACACAGAAGCAGTGATATACTGAATGAAACATTTACAGTTAGCCAGAAATGCAGTAAAGGAGGGATAAAGAATTGCAGACGAACCTTCCACCTCAGCGCTAACCCACTCTTCCTTGACGCTGCCTCTCTGCTCATCCACGTGCTCTTCTGTTGTCATGGTCTCAAAATGCTCTGAAGGACCTCCAGTTATCTGATAAATTCATTGACACAAAGTCACCACTGAGGACAAGAGCAGGGCCCATCTGAGAGACAGACGTGTTGTATCAAAGGTAGAAGCAGACAATTTATCTCAGTGATTTCATCATGACAAACAGAGCTCTCCTCTTTCAAACGTAACCTGCCCCCCCAGGGTAATGTGTCAGCCTTTATTTTATTATTTCCCTGAATTCCAGAGACAGCAGTTTGCGGAGACGAGCGGCTCTGATTCAGAAGCGGGGCTGAGGTCGGCCCGGTCTGTGGAGGACACATTCAGATGTAAACCCTCGCGTGTCCCTGGAACTCTCTGAGGTTCCCCTTCCTGCCCGATACACAAAAAGCCAGGAGACATGAGGTGTTTATATGGCTGGTTTTCACTTTCTGGGCATGAAATCACAGTCCGCACACACTAACAGAGAGATAAATGACATGGAATCGTGCTGAGATTGAAGAAATGTTGAAGCCGAGTTCATTAAAGACAAATAGAAACCCAAGTGTTGGCCAGTCAATGCTCCCCCTCATTTAGTAATTACTGCAGTCAATGGAAAAGAGGCTAAACCCAGAAAATGCACTTAAATCAGGACCTCAGACAAGCTTCGCCATTGTTTCAGATTACTTTATTTATGATATATAATCATAGTGTTCAAGTGCCTAGCACTAACACCAGGCATTCAGGTGTGTTTCATATGACATTCATAATTATAGGTATGCAACAGCCAGCTAAGTGCTGTACATTTATTAAGTTATGATTATTCAGTGAAAAATTAATTCTCAGCTATCAATGACAAATATTTTATACTACCTTTTTCTGGAAGAATACTCTGGAATTATACTGTTATTTTATTAAGACTGAACCACTAAACAGTAACACAATTGATTTTTAATACTGTTTTTAAATTATATTATAAGGTCATCCACGTGTTCTTCTGTCGTCATGGTCTCAAATATACAATAAAAAAGGATCATCAATAGTAAAACTTTTGATGGCATTATACTAGAGAATGACCTCTGTAATGCCACATTAAACTTCTGGAAATATACGCTTGAATGTTCAGAGCAAAAATACAAACCATTCCTTTTGGCTGCTTATCATTCACCAGCCTTCTCCTTCTTGTACATTTTGCTGAGCTTTTATGCTATTAGAGAAGATCTCAGCCATCTCATGATGGAGCTGAATAAATTACTTCAGATCCCTGCTGTCCTATCCTTCACACACATTGAAGTCCACGACCAAATGTTCCATTAACTGCAGGAAAGGGGCAGTATTTCCAAATAAGAGTAAGATCTAAAGACTAATTTGATTAGGTTTAAGTAATTCAAGTTAATTAATCTGTCCTAACTTTGTTACTGAAAACCAAAGTTGAATAATATAATCTAATTAATCGTTTACTGTGAAAAATACTCATCTTAATGCACATTCTTCTTCTTATTATTATTATTATTATTAATAGTAATAATAATAATAATTGTAAATATAATTAAAGCCCTGAAAAACAGCAAATTAAAAAGGTAGAAAAAAGTTACGATTGGCTTATTAAGTGCTTAGTTAAAACTATCCCAACAGTACAAAGGTTCTCCAAACAAAAAAATGACCAGTTGTCTTTCTCCATCCAACAATCCATTCATCTTCATGCACGTACCCACTACAGGGTCAGAGAGACAGGCTTTGATCCTTCCCTGGTAGCATAGAGCACAAGGCATGAGAACACCCTGGACAGGACGCCACACACACACAGTATAGGCAGGAGACGGCAACTCGAATGAGCTCGCATCGCTGGACTACATTAGGCAAAGAGAAAAACCCACATCATACAGGGGAAACATACAGACGCTCCTCTACTTACGAAAGAGATACGTTCCGAACGGCCGTTCGTAACTTGAAATGTTCGGAAGTCATTATTCAACATCATTTTAAGGGTATACGCAAGTACAAAGAACTAGGATGCTGGGAGTACACATGCTACGCTGCTGCATGGTGGGAGTAGCGGCCAGAAGTCGTACTGGGCGGAATTGGCGCGCAGAAAAAAAAATGTTGTGGACAGGAAACGGAAGCCTAATGATCACAATTTGGACTTCGTATATCTGACAGTTTGTAAGTTGAAAGTTCGTAAGTAGTGTCTGTACAAGTGTCATGCAAGCACGCGCACACGCACACACACACGCACGCACACAGGTTTGTAACTGCATCTTGGTGGGGACTCTCCATTCATTTCTGTGGGTAAATCCCTAATCCCAATAATCACAATCTTAACCCCTACCCAGCCCAAACCTTAACCATAAGTAACCAAACAAAATATGAGACTTTTAGCATTTTCAATTTCAGTTTCTTTTCAATAAAATTGAGTTTCCCCTTGTGGGGATTGAAAAAATGGTCTCCACAACATCAAAATAACAGGTTTTTAATCATATTATGGGGACACTTAGTCCCCACAATGTAAGATATACATACCCCCCCCCCC
>JAODJU010000014.1:12616119-12637480 GCA_026776725.1 Gnathonemus echidnorhynchus
CAAAGAAAACAAATACTCCCCCCCCCCCCCCCCCCCCCACACACACACACACATGCCCCATCTCAGTAATATGACTTCCATACACTCTATACATGTATTACTTTGAATGCTCCTTCAGGAAAAAAATACATCTCAAACAACGCAACATCAAATTTATTCCAAATGAACTGTCACTCTTTAGCTTCAGGGACTATTTGCAAACTGAAAAATGCCCAAGACAAGGCTTAGAATGAGCAACAAGAACACAAAAACAGAGATTAAATTAATGTAATATGGCCCTGTAGTTGATTCTAATTAATTTATGTGTCCTATCTGCGCTCCAGGGTCCTTTGCGGATACTTTTTCAGTCTCTGTGTTCAATAAAGTGATTAGCTCCAGTGCTGTTCAAAGCCTCCAGAGGCAGTAGACTGCAGCCACGCTGGACATGTTGTGTCCGGTGTGATCTATTGGCATTCTGGAGTGATATCAGAAGTCCTGAGCCAGAAGCATCAATTTAACGGCAAACATCACAAGAGCCCGACAGAGTGAACTTGACACTGAGAGGCCAGAGACGACCTTCTAAATAGCCTTTTCACACGCTAATCTTTAATTCTAATGACAGGAAAACCTATTTAATGGGATTGGTCTGACATATTTATTGGCATGGAATAAACAGTTATTGTGAATTTCTTTTGATAGCTTGTTTGAGTTCTATTGCAGGAATACATTTATGATGTTCGATTTGATTTGATTTCTACTTTAAATGTCAACATCAAATCAACTGATAGCTAGGATTTCTTTTTCAATCAGCGATATGACCATCCCATAATAATCCAGAAAATGAAACATTCTGTTTCGAGGTTCGTTTCTTAGTGAATTTTCTATGGAGAGTTTGGGAAAAACCCAGAGCAGAAGCTCACACATATTAGAGAAGAGCGCATAGCCTTTATGAGAAGCGTGCGATGATCGAGCTGTGGCACTGCGACTTCATCTGCCGCGTGGCATGACATCATCCCCCTGAAAGCCGCACAATCCTTGAAAAGCAGATATTGTGAATGATAGGCCTTTTCAGTCAGGATAAATCTGCCATACACAGAGAGAGATTACCATTTTGTTTGCCTTCATTCGAAAGCACACGCGGACTAACAAAAAGATCAGTTCATATATTATTTTCAATTTGCTGAGACAGATCTTAAAATAGCCGTTTGGAATGGCTTTCCCAAAAGACCCAGATTTATCCCGATCCACTAGTACAGCCACTTAGGAAAATTGCAGCGCTGTTTATTTGTGGATGACACCCTGAAGCACACATTACTCTGCTTCCTGAGCTTCCTGAGTAAAAAGCAATAAATCTGTTCTTGTTTTCATTAGGGCTTTCCGCAGAATTGTGCTTGGTGTACACCGAAGCTGGGGATTGCATTTATATAGCTGGGAATCATGCTTCCGTTTCTTAAAATTGTTCCTTCTTTTGATATAAGCAAAAATGCACAGAAACAAAAAAAAACCCACAAAGAGAAGATTAAGTTACTATCGGTAGTAAAATAAGATGGAAAAAAAGATATATAAAACCTAATAATCTTGTGGTCAGGCTGTAAAACTGCCTGTTAAAAGTGAAAGGTTTATAGCATTGCCAATTCAACCTGCAATCAATAATGACACATACATGATAAGTCAACACTTCTGTAATCTATTTTCTGTTTCTGTAGTTCAGTTAATGGCGCATAGCGTCAATACAGGAAGCATGCAATTTCCACAGTGTAAAGCCTTCATCTCTACTTGTCTAGAAGACGGCTAAATTAAATCATTATATTTTACACTGAATTTTTTTTTACTGTGGTAACATAAAAGACATTAGAAAAGTTTTTAGTGGTAGTACAAGAGGTGACACATCTCTTGTGTTTTATTTGTAAAAACAACCAGCAGGGGGCAGCACGAATATGACAAGACTGCAGTAATGGACGCAATCTCCTGAGTGTGGAATAGCTTTGGGTGCTGCATGCCAATGACTTTGGGGATTTGTAACATTGGACTGACCATATTTTGCTTTGCAAAAAAGAGAAGACCATGAGTAGGACACAAAGAGAGGCGTCAAAGCGACGCAGATATGTATACAGAAAGTATATTGACTGTAAAAAGCAAATGTCAACATGAAACAAAATGAAATCCAGGACATTTCAGGCATTTTAGGTCCCAAAAATGAGGACAAGTATGTGAAAAAAGAGGTGGTCTGGTGACCCTATGTAACATTAGATAAAGTTCTATTTTTATCTAATTTTATTTGCACATATATTTTGTTCTGCACAAGTAGGAAACTAACTGTGGTAATTGAGATTAAACATATCAATACGTTAATTTGACTGGGACTCAGTAGTAAATAGCTAAAGATGTAACAATCCATCATTTGACTGCAGGTCTACATTAGGGTAAAATGCACGCACATATTTGGAGAATCGTGTCTGTATGAAGCAGCATGAGAGAGTGCATTTGGGGAGGAGAAACTCCAAGAGGTGAGCTGTCTGGCGTTTTGACTTTCCCCGCTGACGGCCTACAAATCAGATGACATCACTGATGGTTGATTTGTGAGAATGAAACGGGCTGCAGGTTTGACGGGCATATCTCAATATCTCCAACACAGGGGGGAAAAGAAGTTCCAGGATGATTGATGACTAACAGTTTCAGCTTTGAACAGTGAAATATGATTCTGCAAACGAAACAAAGAGTTTCAAGGGATTAGATGGACGTCGCTCATCCCATCCAGGAAGTCCGCAGCCAGGAACCCTGCACTGCCTGGGGTAGCCTGCAGGCTCAATGCCACCTTGTATTCAACAAGCGGTTATGGAAGATGGACAGACGGAGGGATGGACGGACACACATGGGATGTGAACCCCACTCACATCACTCCGTATTTTTTCAATACATGCTGGGTTTCCATGGCTCGACCACATCCCTGCCCCTCACATCCCATCCTTTCTGCAGATCCACCTCTTGACCTCCTGATAATGCAGGCCTCTGAAAGGCTGGCCCCGACAGACCTTGCTCACCATTCTTCTCGTCTTCACAGTCCTCACACCCCGTCTGTCTTTTCATCTTCAATTTCTTGTCTTTCGAGATTATTATCAGTCAGAAGACAATTTCTTTAATCTTTTTTTTCTTCCTTTGCTTAATCTTCCTGCTCTCTTGTATTAGAGCAGAGCATTTTTACCTTTAGCTGTATCCTAAGGGCATCCTGTAAAAACTTTGATTTCCCTGCTTCTTCTTTATTCAGATTTAATGTTATGCCTTAAATTAATTTAGATCTTGTAGTCGTTTAGGAACTAGCGACCCCACTGCCATTGTGGATTTATTCTGGGCAGTAAACCTGAACCCCAACAAATGCTTAATTTAAATGAATAGTGAAGACAGAAGGTGTTACGCCTTATTTCTGATAGCTACCTTACACAGGAGGTTTGAGTTATGTTAATTTCATTCTTTTAATGAAAGGGATCCATTATCTGAGACTGAGCAGGTCAGTGTTTCTGTCTGATAGCTGGGTTAAAGTTTAAGTGCGATGGATAGCATATCCTTGTCATTTTCCTTGACCTGTTGGCCTCGCACATAAACACAAGCACGTGCAAACCGGCATTTACACAATTAATTTTAGGATGATGTTATACCATCAGGATCCGGGTTTCCATAGTGTGGTTCTCTGCTTATTGTACTGAACACTGGGAAGCAATGGTTTCAGAAAGGAGAATCAGGGAGTGCAAATGAATTAAACCTTTACTATGCTTTTAAATAAAGTGGGGAATTACACACTTACATATACGCATTTTTACTTTTTTGATTGCATTCACAGATCTTTGTGGGGACCTGAAAATGGTCCCCACAAAGTAATATAAACCGAAGCCACACACACACACACACAGTATAAAAGCCTGGATAACGGAAATAGGGTAACATTTAGATTAGGACAGGGTAGGTAAGAATAATTCACATTTTGTGGCTTGGCCTATTTTTTTAAAAATTGGCACAAACTAAATAGTAACCTAAATATAGTCGCTAACTAAATAATACGCCTGTTCATTCAGGAGAAGGTGTTTTATTTTGTTTGTACGGTTAACAAACATTCACATTGGATTTGGGATGGTCGATTACACACTGTCTGCAAGCTTCATTGCATTTCACTCGTCTGTCACACGCGTTTACATCGTGCGCCCCGGAAGGCACCTGCCACTTGTGTACTCGCCCGCGTGCAAGCGTGACACTTTTAAGCCACTCCTCCTCTCCTCTGTATGGTGAAGAGAAGCTAACCATCATTTTTGCTATTATTTTATAGATGATGTGGGTACACACTAATTCCTGAACATAATATAGTTTGGATAAAATAATTGAGAAGATTAAATTTTATTGAATGTGGTTAGAGATGGAGCAGCGAGCTTAAATGGTGATTTAATCTTCTATTCAAAGTGTATTAAAACTGACGTTTTATATAAAACACTGAGGACCTTTTTAAATGAGTTTTTGCAAATATTAGGCCTGAGAAGGATGAATGAAATCCAACTGTTAAATCCGGGGCCTTTTAATACATCTGGTAAAATTATAAATGTTGTAATTTAGTGTAAACACAGCTCTATAGCACTGTGTAACTAGATCATGGGTCCCCTGACACACAGAAGCTGAATTTTAATTCTCTTGTTTGGGGCTGTTGTAATTACATTCCTGAGTTTGCACATTTGTCGTTTTAAACTTAACTTCTATGCGAGTTCAGAAACTTTACTAAATATCTAATGGTATTTCCGGCTGTACACTTCCGAAATACCCGCAAGTCGATAACTGCGACATGTCGTAAATGCTCATTAGCTGAGCATCTCCTTCAGTTTAATGCCTGAAGGCACAATTAAGCTTTTATTATAGAGCACCTCAGTCCTGGTCCTGCATTCTTATTGACTAGCCAATATTCTAGACACCTAACTGCAAATTGTAATCAAGTCTTGACTTCCAGTGAAGCAGACCTCCACTGATGAAAAGCATTATCTCAGAAATCCAAAGGAGAACATAAAGACTGGCAGTTGTCATGTCAGCAAAATGACATGGAGGTGTTCAGCTTCTATCCGAGATGGTATCAGACTAACTGAAAAGTTGACAGAAAAAAAGATTTTCTAGCAACCATATGCACACACACACACACATATATATATATATATATATATATATAGCCATGCACATGCACACACACACATACAGTGATAAAGAAAATGACATAATGTCATTGCTGGTGACATCAGTTAATCTTTCCATGGTGCCACAATCTCATAGTGAAATGTGAAGGTCATGTGACGTCTATGAATATATAGTTACAATACAAAGCCATCACAACTGAGCACGATTATTATAAAGGCAAATTTGTCATAACAAACAGGATGCACCTTATACGCTAGTAATGCTGATTCTCCAACAACTACATGACATTTTCTCTTCTTCATGCAAATATAAATATGCACATGCAGTGTTTTATATGTTACGCTAAATCTGTTTGTCAGCTTATTTACATAAAATGGTCTTTAACCTCTTGCCATGGAATCTGCTCAATTCAGCAGATGAAGAGCAAAACACTGCAGTCTTTTTTTTTCTTTTTTTTATCCAAGATTTTATTCTGCATGGTTGAAAAACAACTCCAGAAAGTACGCAAGGTCAAGGCAAATGAGTGGGAATATAAAAGCAGATAAGAACAGACAGAAATGGAAGACAATGCAGGAGAAAATAAATAATCTGCTGGGTATTATAATAGAAATGTCAGGCTGCCATGCACCCGGCATTGTGAGCAGTACAGGTGTCCCCTCTGAATGTTCACCCCGGAGTTGGTAACTGGCGATTCCAACACAGCTTCAGAGAGTTGGCGAATCAACACAACCTCATTACTGGTTTGGAGAGCTGGTGACTCCAACATAGCTCCAACGAACTGGGGGAGTCATCACGGCTTTAACATCTGTTTTTTAACACCCAATTGGGGTCGGGGGGTGTCAACGTATCTCCAGTGAGCATGTGAATCAGCACAGCTTTAACATTGATTTGGGGAGCTGATGATACCAATGCAGCTTCAGTGAGCTGGGGAAGTCAACAGTGATTCACTGTGCAGCTGGACACAGCTTTAAAGAGCCAAATGATACCAAAGCAGCCTCAGTGAGCAGAGTGATACCAGTGTGGCATAATTGAGCTGGCAATGGCAACACAACTGGGATGTTACAAGCAAGCCACAGAGACCGAGTCTCTCAAAGAGATCCAGATGGACAAACTCTCTCTACTGTATCTGTATCTCTCTCTCTCTCTCTCTCTCTCTCTCACACACACACACACACACACACACATTTGTATTCATATCTTTTTGGAGACAATCCATTCATTTCTTTGGGCAAATCCCTAACCACAGCAATGATAACCTTAACCATGAATTACCAAACAAAATACACGACTTTTTAGTTTTTTGGATTGCAGTCACAGATGTTTATAAAATTGAGTTTCCCTCGTGGGTAAGACCATGACAATGGGTGGGTACCAAGACAATGGTAGGATTATCACACACTATAGAGCTATGAATTGTTTAAGCCCAGTACCATTAAAATATGACACAAGTGTCCTTAAAAACTGTATGATATAGATGACTGGGGAAAAAATGTTAATCTTATTTTTCTAAGCAAGTTTTCTTTTATTATTATTTTTTAATGTTTTAATATTCGTACCAAAACAATGGTACCCACAATGCCAAAATAACAGGTTTTTATTTGGTCTTCACAATATAATGCATACATGACCACCCCCCCCCCACACACACACACACACACACACACACACACATACACAGGGATCACACTTTTTGCAAAAGAGAACCAAGCTTAGTTAAACAGCAATCCATGAGGCTGCAGGAAATACCATCCAGTATTAAAACATTAAAAAATAATAACAAAAGAAAACCTGCTTAGAAAAATAAGATTAACATTTTTTTCCCCAGTCATCTATATCATACAGTTTTTAAGGACACTTGTGTCATATTTTAATGGTACTGGGCTTAAACAATTCATAGCTCTATAGTGTGTGATAATCCTACCATGATAACCATACCTTTAACATAAAACCGCTGAGAGTAATGGAAATGCTGGCAGAAATTCAATCAGGATGCCCATTAAACCAATGGGTTTATAAGAATTATGTCAGCCTTTACGGAGAGTAAAGCTCATGAAAGAAATGGTGCCATTGTTTAAAACCTGTTCCCACCTTGGCGACAGCGTGCCAAAGAATGCAGATGTATGTCAGTATTAATTCACATGAGTCTTCATTATGGATTTTTATATATTAAATTGAAGCAAACTGTATATCATACATAATTATAAAAGTTGGTACAAATCTGTGTTCTCAACAGAGGCCAAAGCTATAAATGAAACCTAAATTTGAGACAGGATGAAAAATTCACTGATGATGGAGAGTTATTTGTCTGTGGCTATGGGTCAGTCCTAAGAAGCAAACACAAACAAGCAACTGTATAATTAATGGGATAAGTTATACCAGCGAAATTAGCTTCTTTATGAACAGTAGGATAAATAGCTGTAATTTTCCAAGGGTAGTGAGAATGATTATTATCTGTCATCAATATACAGTGACTGATGTCAATTAATCAAATCACAAAAATATACTTGTTGGAATTAAGAAACTGTTTCAACAGAAATAACTCAAACTGCATTACATAGCTAGCCCACACTTTTTCAGAGCATAATGTATGTACAGTCAATGAAATATTCCACAAGTCTTAACATCCATCTCACTGATGCATTTATGACTCTTCCACTCAATTGAAATTACAAGCAATTTTCCACTTTTTCCTTTTATTAGCACTATTTATAAATCTATAAATCAAAAATTGGAGAAATCTTTCAAAAAGAAGTGATTTTGAGCTTGAAAATTATGCAACGCATATTAAACCAAGGTTCCTAACCAGCTGCTGGAGCTCAGGATGGTTTTGTGGTTTTAGCCGCAAAACGACTAAAATACTCAACTAAGAGATCATTTCTAGTCATGGTTACCGATGTGCATCCATTAATGCAGTGTAATAAGGCTCATATATGTTCAGCACTGGGTCTAATAGTTTAGTCACTCATGCTCTTGTATTGTTCATATGATTTCAGGTACAGGTAAAATTCTTGCATGAACAGCCTGTTGGGATGATCTCACTACAGTTCGACAAGTACTTATTGGTAATCATCCTCTTGCAGACCCCCCAACCCAGAAACATCTCTCATAGCCATTCCAACCTGCAGCTTCAGCTTCATTTTTTCCATAACTATTCTGACCATGTGGCTTCAGTCTCCTCCTTCTAGCCATCCAGATCCTTTAGCTCAGTGTTTCCCAGTCCAGTCCTTGGTGACCCACAGGCAGTCCACATTTTTCTGGGAGCTGGGAAGGAGCAAAAATGTGAACTGTCTGGCAGGGAGCTCGGAGGGAGCAAAAACATGGACAACGTGGGTCCCCGAGGACCAGATTATTGGGAAACACTGCTTTACCTTAATCTTTCATAGCCACTGTCAACCTTCAGCTTCTTCTCATAGCCGTCCATATCTAACTCCAGATTTCTCTCATAGCTATTTTGCAACTACAATATTTATAGCCATTGTGTCACAATCTGCCTATCTGCCCCTCCTGTCTCCTCCCTGGCGTGGCTCTAACAAAACACACCTGGAGCTTGTTTGTCTTACCACTTGTTCCAGCCCTTTTGTTAATCACTCCCAGCTGCCTCCTGTTTGCTCCCTCGTTAGTCTAGTATTTAAGTCCTTCCCAGGCCTGTGGATCTCTCATTAACACTGTACTCCCATGTTGCCAGTGTCCTGCCTTTCCTTGTTCTCCCCATTTGGATCCCTTGTCATTCCGTTGATTTGCCATTTTCCCCTTTTTAGTTTAATAAAGTGCTTTTTGCTTGTTCATAAGTCTGCTGCCACATGCTTCATCCCACTAGTCACGACCCATCGTCAGCTTACAAATATATTTTCTTATTTATATTATTTGCATTGCCACTTGATTTCTTATACAATAATTAAATATGACTCAAAAGCAGGCACACCGTACCCAACCACTCATGAAGCGTGTCTGATAATGAATTAATGCTTTTTGAAAATAACAAGAAATACTGAAGAGGGAAAAAAAGTTTTGCTAAGAAATACTTGTAGAGCGAATATTGAAATGTGCATTGTACACTTGTCTTGTAATCCAGTATGTACTGGCTGAACGCTTAAACAAGGCCTCCACTTCCTCGCAGATTCAGGTGTCTCTGCGTTTCCCAGGCTCCCAAGCTGGTAAATGAAATCAAACCTACAGCAGATATTGTACATGACATGTATATCCATATGCACGGTGTGGGTGAATGCTCTGAATAAGCAGCTGAAGATAGTGGTGGCCTTCGTGTCAGAGCTGCCTTTTGATTGAGCCACAAGCTCATCCTACAGTCTATACCCAGCATGCACCTGGATGCACATGCACACAGTGTCTTAGAACAATGTCCCATACGCCTCGCGCTAATCGCCAAGCTCTCCGTCTTCATCTTTTCGTACTGTCCTACTTAAATCCTCACAAAATTTAGCACAAGTTTCTCTAATCTCCACATAAACTGCAGAACAGACATGAGCTGCAAGCCCATCCTTCCATGTGTCACTTTTCAGGGGAGCTAAGGTGAGAAGAAGAGACTATGAGGACTGAGGATTATGCTGCGAATTGTGAAAATTGTTAAAAATGTACCTCACGAAGAATTCCCAGCTTCCTCCTGCCACAGAATGTTTAAATCCTGATCAAAGCAAATAGAAAATGCAATGTATTGATGTCTCCCTTATTCAGACGGCAAAGCTCTGTGATGTATGGGATGAAAAGTTTATGTAATAAGTTTGGAAGGGTTTAAATGGCAGTGAATTCAGTGTATCAGCATTTTCTTATTATTATAAAGGTGCCTAGCTTGCAAAAGAGTGCATTTCAACTTGAGTTTTGCTGATTAAAAAAAAGTAATGAAAAATATATAATCTCTATAAAATCTACACTTCAAAAAATGACAGACTGACGTGCAAGACTGCAAGTAGATATTTAAAAGCACAAACTTATTAATACAGACCTTGCTACTTTGTCATCCAAGTGCAATATTATAGAAATAAGAGCAAGCATTTTGAGTCGAATCAGTACATTGGGTTTGTCAAAAATGAAAGACTAATTACTTTGTTTCTGAAGAACGTTTATTTTGAGTTATCTGAAAAATTGTGCTTACATATTCTTCAGATGAAATCTACTTCAAGGCCTTTCACTAAAGCTGGAAGCTAAGGCTGACCTGGGACCAGATGATGTTTTGCTGATGAATTACAATACGGTGTGCTACGTATGCCTGGTCTCAGAGGTCTATCCTGTTTAGGCAACACAGAAGCGCATTTGCTATTTTTGGGCTTCATACCAAGCCCACAAAAAACCACAAACACTAAAAATGCTTACACACGTATCTGCAGTGATGATTGTTCTTTAACAGAAATATGCCTCCGCAAATGCAAGTGGGATCACATTCTTAACTGCATTTTTTAACCTTTAGAAAAACTTTTATTTTAAAAAAGACTGAAATTGAAATAAAGTAGTCTCTAAACACAAAGTTCTTAAAAGTCAAATCACCTTTGTTACTTTTTAACTGGAAGATATTAAACATAATCATTTCCCCTTTGCACTTTACATATTGTTTTTAGACCCTATATACTCTTTTGTTTCATGTTAACCTCATTATCCAATCCTGTGTTCAGCACATGTGCACAAGAAAGCAAGACAATCCCAGAGGGCACAAGAAAGTGAAAATTGGTGTAAGATTGAACCCTTCAAACTCAATTCTGTTGTGCAGTAATGCTCTTCTAAACTAGTGTCTGACTGCTGTATGACATTAAAAAAGAGCCATAGAGGTCTATATAATTACCTCAGGAGAACTCTATTTCCTTGTTATGATGGAGCTCTCCTCTTCATTTGTGTCATCTGGAACACCCACAGACCATAACAGAACATTCAGTCTATTACATGCCTGATTAATAGACTCATTGAATGAGGTAGGAAACCTTAGTTTGATTGGCAGCCACGTCATATGTGGCCGGACGCATCAATGAGCTGGGTCCGAACTCGCAGATTGACTGGTAGGTAAAACTTAACATTTACTCAGTCCTCTCAGTCAAACTCACCTGAGACCTGTGATCGCCACAAAAGGAAAACACAAAAATTGTCACACATAACCAAGCCCATAACTTTGGTTAGAACATCGGAGGGGTTGAAGTCTCCACCCCTTTAGGGGGAAACATGATTATTGGGGGGGGGGGTTGTATTACCTGATTTTGATTTATTTAATTTACCCCCAGGCATATACCTATCCGTGCAAGCATCATTTGCTTAATATTAAAAAGTCTACTACTATGACCAAATGAGACATTTCAGATAAATGACCAGCAGCCCATTAAGTCACCCTTATTTATATATGACAGTATACATACATTTTGTTTGGTAACAAAAGGAGAAGCAGGGAAAGTGATGATGACTGAGATTTATAGAGCGGCAGGTGAACTGAGCTATCACTCTTAATTAGCCTAATAATATTGATAAGTACAAAAGTGCTTGAAACACTTAACCTTCTTGTAGGAGCTTCTTGTTTTCTTAATGTCACCTTTGTCTGTCAACTAAAAAAAATTAAATAAAAAATTCTCAGCCCAAGCAAAAAGCAAAGTGAGCATTTGTCCTGAAGTATTTCAAAGCCTTATTTATCCTTACATAACAGAACGGCAAAACAATCAGATAGTGCCATTAGATAATGAGATAATCTGAAAAGAGATTCAAGCTCTTTTCAGGCCTGAACGGACAAGTTATTTCTCTCTAAATGTCCCCAGAAAGCAGAGCTTTGTTCACATCCAGCAACTAGGACGTTCTCTGATTGAAGTCCAACCACTGACCTGCATTTTCTTTATCCTGGAATCTGAACAAAAACAGGGGCTAATTCATAACAGCATCTGGATATGGCCGGATAATTAAGTAACTCCTTTAGGACTTAAAAATATGGCACTGAAAATGTCGCCTAGATAACATGTACATTATTCAAGGACTTTGCCTCCCCAAGAATGTGCGTATATCTAATATGCAGCAGCAGAAATGACGAGAAGCGACGGGACCAGCTCTTGGAACTGAAGAAATTGTCAGTTACACGTACTGCCGGTCTGAAGTTTTTGAGCACTCCATATTGTAACGTTTTTGCTTAAAGAGAAATGTCAATTGAAAATAAGCTAACAGAACTATTTCACGAAGAAGGAAGATGAAAGAACAAGGGTGTCGTTAGGTCTGATCACCCAGGGCTATAGCCCCAAGTATTTTAAGCCTAACCCCTAGTATTTTAGTCACAATGCTAATCTTCCTTCTAAAAAAGTCAAATCCCAGTTATACTAGGCTTAACCCCAGATCTTTTCCATAGCTACAAAAATCCCTATGAAGGAGACTTCGGACCCCACGACCCTGCACAGGACAAGCGGGTATAGAAAATGGATGGATGGATGGATGGATGGAAGATGAAGCAATTCATTGACACAAAGACAAATTGGCTACACAGCCAATCTGATCATTTGTAGGTCAAAAAAATACCTGAAATGTGATTGCACACTTCAAAAGACTTCTGGGCAAAATCGAACCTGCTGGCCAGAGCGACCTGTTGCATACTTAAACAGCACTGTCACCTTGTTAGTCCTGTGTCATGTCGCAGCCTAGAGGGCGCAGAATGTTTTTGATGCAGTAGACCCACATACGCAGCGCAAGTAAATGTAATGTCGTGAGCAAGCGAGTTATTTTTGTAAAGGAGACGACAGCTCTTCTATTATCAACCACTTCTGGTTTAATACTAGCAGCGGCACTGACAGGGAAGATATCGATTCGACGATACTAACAGTTACATTCTAACGCATTCTATGACATATTACACAGTTAGAATATTTTCTATTAACAGAAAAACACGAATACGTATATTAAATGAACACTATTTAAAGTGCGGTGCTGTGCAAAGCATGTCGTTAACTGTATAATTAATCCTGCTGACCAATTCCCCCGGCTTCACATTTATGTCAGCCAGTCGTTGACAGTGGGTGGGAAAAGAACAAATGAAAAGGTTTGCATTGAGGAACCTGCACAGACAGTTCACTGAAACGGTTATCACTGCCATGCGATGTCGTGTCAAAACAACGCTGACTCCGTCAACTTCGTCTGAAGTATGTGGCGACTGCAGCTCATTACAAAATAGAATGCCTAGAGTTTTTTCAGCTGTAATCACTTTTAAGGCAATTTTAATTAAAGAGTTAGCATATTTTACCATAACAAAAATTTAGGGAACTACAAGCATTCAGATACTTTTGACTAGCAGTGTAGGTGAGTATTCATTTCAGGCAGGTTGAAGTCCTCATATTGTGTAAGCTTTACATAGATCGGACAGCAATAAACCAGCACCCAAGATAAACAAATATACTGTAACTTTATATACTTTATGTGTAATTTGTTATGCAGGTCAATAATAACGCTAATCCTTATAGCCTCTATGGGCTGATGAATCAATACTCAGAGGTGTCTGCCTGAATAGAAAGTGAGAGCATGGATATGCGGACTGCTTACCGCCATGCTTACATGACTTCCGAGTAATGATTAGGATTGTGTTGTCTTAAATAGTGATTATTTCGATGCTATTCAAGATTTTGATTACGTTCATTCACGTCTCCCACCATACATAAACCGAAAAATGAAATGAGACGAACAAAAGACGAGAATGGGACTTGTTTTTCTGCCCAGTTCATCTACGAGCTTGTGTTACTGGTCTGCTTCTTAACTGGTTTCCACTATATCCATTGCTTGGGTTTTTGCTTTTCTCTCTGTAAAGAGAAATAATGATTCCAGTGGGGGCATTTATCAACGTACCACACTATGCTCTGTTGCAACAGTTAAGTGCTGACTAACATTAATATTCTGCACAAGTACCGGTGCAATCCCTTTAAACTAACAAAGCTGCCGCGAAGACGGTGCATCCAAAGGAAATATAAAAATTCAAGGTCAGTTCCTAAAGGTATTTTTGAAGGTCGACTAGGCCCTAAGCATTACCCAAATTTACTGAAAGTAGATTATTCAATTCCGATTATTAGATTCACATTATTAGAATGGAGGCTGACAGAATTAATGCGACAGACACTTCACATTATTAGAAGTAATCCAGTAGCATATAAATGTCATATTTTAATAAATTACAGCTATTTGTTAGTGTCTGCATTGAAAAGTCTAAAATAAAAGGCTGTCTGCAGCTGACTGTTTACATCCAGAACACCATATTTTGCAGTATGGAATCAACAGCATATTTTCATTGATATGGCATCTCTGTATATTATACAGTAATTACAATGCTTTCGCTGCATTGGAAACTGACAGATATTCAGTGAATCTCACAGTATGGGTCCGCAATGTAATTGTACATGGTTCGAATCGGCTTTCCGCCAAGGAATTATACTCTGTTTGTTCCTTTAAGTCGCTTAGCAACACCACTCCAGTGTGGATAGAAAAGCTCCAGGTGGAGACAGGATGATAACTCTATGATTTATGCACATTTCTTCAGACCCATGGAGAAACTCATTCTGTAAAGACTAAGGCCTTATATAATCATGTGCTAGGCTATCTCCGCAGTACTGTCATCTTCTTCCAGAACAGAACTTTCAGAGGAATACTCCTGAAGATATATCTTTTTGCACCAAAGACTGATGGCTCATCAGCGGATTTTCCGCAAGCCCAACGTACCTCAAGCTTCACATATTTTCCTCTCATGGAATGGAGTCCCTTATAAATCACTAAATCAGGGGAAAAAAAAGATTTTGACTTTCCAGTTAATATGCCATATAATATTAATGGAAAAGTCAATTTCCAGCTTCTTTATTAATAAAACTGATAACATCTGACTTCAGATTTAGCCGACAGCTACTACATGTGATCGGAGTAGTGATATGTTTTGCATGAAACCATTGACTACTCCCATATAATTAATGAAAATGAAAACATATGATTTCTAGAAGAACTTGTTCTAACTTTATTTTAACTTTATCCAGCTTATAGACTTCTTGGTGGTATTTCACCCATATTTTAAAAACCTAATCTGATTCCATCCATCCATCCATTTTCCAAGCCGCTTATCCTACTGGGTCGCGGGGGGTCTGGAGCCTATCCCGGAAGCAACGGGCACGAGGCAGGGAGCAACCCTGGATGGGGGGCCAGCCCATTGCAGGGCAGACTCATGGGCAATTTAACCACTGCACCACCATGCCGCCCCCCCATGAAATGGTCTTTCAAAAAACTCTGGAAAATGGTTAAACAGCTTATACGTAATTTGACATTCATACTTAGACAATGATGCTGTGACATTGTCAAAATTCCCGCCAGTGTTCAGTCTTCTGTCTTCTTATGATGATTGAACATACAAAATACCTTTATTTGATATTTCTAAATCTTCAGTCTGCTTCTATGGTCCTGCGGTTATGGCAGTCTTGTAATCATTGTTAATGGTTAAATATTCCAAAGGGAATTATTAGTCTCATTCATCATTGGCACGGTACAGCTAAGAAAGTTCAAAGAAAGCCATAACATCCAGTTTCATTCCAATGCTGATGCCACACAAATCAGTTTATGTCCGTTTCGGCTCATCTGTGACCCTCAGTGCATAGATCTTTTTTAAACTAATGTGATTTCAACTGGCATCCTGCCAGCACCTTGTGTTTTCTGGGTGGCTCCCTGGCTCACCGTGAGCCTTTATTGGTTAAGTGGTATGGAAAAAGGATGGGAGGCTAGATAGTCTGATTTCTTATCGTTCAATGTCTGCAAGAAATTCAGTGAATTGAACCAGTGTAAGAGACATTCCCTCACACTTAGTATTTAAATCCAGACTAACATTATTTTAGTACAACCTTCCTTTGTGATAGCTGGTGCTCTGGCTCCAAAGCAAATGTTTTTGTTCTGTTTTAACCTGAAAGCCTAAACCAACTTTGCTGCAAACAGCTGCCTTTATAATTTGTGCAATATGTTGATTGGAATCCACCTGTGTTCAATTAAAATGATTAACTATTCAGAGTGAGCACATCTGTATAGATTATACACCTATCTGTCAAGGGACTGAATACAAAGTATCATTAAGGCAAAGGAGAACAACTCATGAAAAGAGCTTGTGGAAGTATTACTTACACAAAAATGTTATGAGGGCAGAAGGAAAAATGATTGGTTCAGAGAGATAACCAATCAGCTTGTGGAGGAGGTGGATCCAAGCAATCAGAGGAGGAGGGACCAGTCAATCAGATGTCTAAATCCTGCCTGGGCGCACCTCCTCTGCAATCTTATTAGTCATCTCTCTGAACGAATCTTTTTTCCTTCTGCCCTCAGAAATTTTTTTTTGTAAGTAAAACTCCCATGAACATGAAAAGAGCTGTAGACAGACACAAGACAGGAGATGATGTAAAAAGTTATCAATAACACAGAGCATTTCACTGTTAAATCGATGATCAAGTTGAAGGCACATCACACTACACAGAATCTTCAAGAAAGAGTCAAAAATAGCTCAGGTGCTGCAGAACCATGCAGAACCATGGCACACGCGGGTGCTTGTGGACTTGTTATGTTAGAGGACAGACCCTCTGTAATAGACCTGAGACTGTATTGCAGTTCATCTTTCAACAGGACATTGATCGCAAACATAAAGCCAAAGTAATTCTTAAAAGAATGTCTTAAAAAAGTAGAAGCCCTGGAGTGGCTAATTTAAAGTCCAATACAAGGCAGAAACTGAGGGTTGTTCCCCACTGCATTGGCATGGAATTCAGTAGCTGGAGGGATTTTGCAAGGAAGACTGACTGTAAATTAAACCCTAAATATGCAAAAAGCTAGCTACTAAAAACTGCGAAATACATTATGCTAATGAATGTAAACTGGGCAAGCAAACTAAATATTAAACACTAAAATAGCTGTATTTTTGCTTCTTCTATTTCATGAAATATTTCTTCAAAATAGAAATAAAAGCCCAATTCTTCCTACACCCACTGCATGCCTATCGCATTTCTGTTATTTTCTCCTACCTTATCCTTGTGTTTTTGTCCCTGGGGCAAATATCGACTGTTCGTGAGCATCAACTGCAGAATCAAGCTCGCTTCAGCTCTGCCACAGACTGACCCGTGGAACATCACTGCCTGCACTAACAGAGGCCCGAACTGAAGCCCACTGCATTACTTTTCATTTTTTGTTGTAATGACAAGCAAATAGCTATTCCTGACATGTTTAAGGCGAGCGTGTCAAAGATGCTTTGGCAGAAGCTACTGTTGCACATTTGGTTTTCTGTAACTGCCAGTAATTTGTGCTTCTCCTTCATTTTCTTCTCCATTACTTGCTGTCTTAGAAATGTGTGATTGTATTGTAAATGCTTGAAATATATTTCTTTTGTTCCTAAATCCTTTATAAAGATGTTGATATGGAGCTTAAAACTTATTAATTTAATAATGACCATTGCTGGGGCAAATAGTTTGTTTTTTTTCCTTTGTTGTTTGGAGGGTCTTTTTTAAACTCATGTTTTTATACCACTGTGGTAACGATTAATTGGATTAAGTGCCTGCTTCTCTCCTTGGGATGGGAGGGCTGCACACATTCTAAAGCTGGAGGTGAAGCTGATGTGAATGATTAATTCACGACGAGCTGCAATCTCTGGTCCACTGCCTCTGCCGTCTGTTCTTTAGTAGAGCATGCTGGGAAATGGAAGATCCCTGTGTGAATAAGCCCAGTATATTATCCTTTAATAGTTCCTTCAAAATGCAAGTGTTCTTCGAGTCCAGTGCCTTTATATGTGAGACATGCAAGGCTTTTGAAAAAAGATGCACGTCCAAATATCAGCTGCTCACCAGCGAGGGCATTTGCTGCCCGTATTAGCATTTAGTGGTATTTAAATGTGCAGTGCTACTTCTAGTTACACCAGAATGCCATTTAAGTAGCTGAAAATGCGAGCTCACAGAAAATGCCGATGGTGCATCACAGAAACTGGAACATTTAGCATCTAAATTGTTCCCAGGGAGTTTTGATTCTTAATTTTGTTGCATGACTTGGCACGGCACAAGGCCTAAATGTAAGTGGGCGGAGAGACTGTTTTTCAGTGTTAGTGGACACAAGGTGACTGGGGTGACTTACTGTAGGGTCCCAGAAGGTTTTGGCCAAACACTGCCTTTGATATCTCATATAGACTGTTTCCTTTCACACGCATTATTGCCTCCAAGGTGGATCTTTTCCTTAAATTTATCTTCGTTTTCTGGCCACTTAAACATGCTTTTATTAGCCATTTTTGGACAATCCGCATAGACATAAACCCTGGCGTAATTTGTCCCGTCCGCAAAGGGCCACGTTTCCTTGAGGGCATGAAAGAAAAACTGTTTTTCTTTCTTCTTCTCTACACACCACATAAAAGAGGGATGAAATCTTTTAAAATACAGCGGGTGCGGCTCTTGATCCCATTGCTGTATAGTTCCTGTCAGACTCTGGTCTCTCTATACAAACTAAAAAAAAAAATCCTTCTTCTTCTTGGTTTGAGCAGGCATCAAACAGAATTTCTGACATATTAAACAGCGAGATTTAACCTTAACTCCAGCTTCTGTTGTTTTTGAGAACTTTAGTGTGACCAACAACTCATATGACTGTCACCTGGAATACCCGCCTTTCCTCTTTTTTATACTGGCAGAGCGGAATGAATTCAGCTGAGCGAAGCAAAGTCATTCCACCACATGGCTTTCATATTAAAATCATTGCAAAAACCTTGCTGATGACTTTGAAACTTCAGGGTCTCTTATAACATTCTGACCAGCTCCTGCAGCCTCACAATACTTCAACATCAGGCCTTGAGGCTTGCTGTCAAGAGGCCATAAGCTTATTCTGCTAAAACTTGGAACAAAAGAGGAGGTCCTTCATAATTCGTGGGCATAAAACATTCTGTTCTAATACTAATTAGTATACAGTCATGCCCCGCATAACGATATTTTGGTCAACGACACATTGCATATACAATGGTGGTCCCACATTGTCATCCTCTAACCCCCCCATGTCCACTTGACCCTCCTGTCTCCTCCCTAGTGTGACGCGGGTGGCTGGATTGTCTTTCCTCTCGTTCCTTACCCTCATGTTAATCACTCCCAGCTGTCTCTCATTTGCTCCCTCGTTAGTCTAGTATATACGTGCTTCCCAGTCCTATGCTCCCCAGTCTGTCATTGATGTCACTCCTCCTGTCAGCCTGTGTCTGTTCCTGTTCCAGCCCTCTTGTTTTGATCCCTCATGATTTTGTTAATTTCCCTGTTTAAGTTTAATAAAACTCCTTTTGTTTCGCCCCAATAGCCAGCCCTCAAGTCATTTGCATGTCATGACACAAGATTATAATGGATCTGAAGTATTCCTATCACCTAATGTAGTTGTTGTAACGTCATGTGCAACACATTACTTATGTACTTGCAGTGATGCTGGTGTAAACAAAGTGACTGCACTGGCAGTAGTGAAAAGTATAGCAGATACAGTTATGTACAGTAAATAACACCTAATAATGACAATAACTATGTTACTGGTTTACATATTTACTGTACTGTATTTTTAAATCAGTATTTTATAATAGGGGTCTCCAACTCCAGTCCTGGAGAGTTACTGTCCAGTAGGTGTTCTATCCTACCTGGCTTCTGATGAGCCACACCTGTTGTCAGGTTTTAGAGTGTACTCTTTCTACTTATAAAAAAACTGGGATTTACTGTAGCTATGTGTGTAGTAGGCTACTATGATTTTGTTTTATACATTCATTTTTCGTTTTTGCAGCATCTGAAGTGCACAAAATAAGAATTTCATTGTGTGCTGCACATATGACAATAAATTGCTTGACTCCTCTTGACATTGATGGGCACGGCGATGTGTAGACTTTTAATAATAATGGTGTTTCTGCAGCCATTGATGGCCACGGCGATGTGTAGACTTTTAATAATAATGGTGTTTCTGCAGCCATTGATGGCCACAGCGATGTGTAGACTTTAATAATAATGGTGTTCCTGCAGCCCACTGAGCAGCCCTTTTTACGGTGCTACTTTGGTGTAGAGCATCTTAGCCTTTCCCACGGCATGATAATGAGCAAAACACTACACACTAAATATAATGCTCATTAACTCTCCCTCACTGAAGATGAAATACGATGAAGCCATTTGGGCCTTCAGTACGCAGATCAGAACTATTATCGCCAAAAGTGAGTTTCCTGATTGTCTGACACAATATACCACTGTTTTCCAGACCGGTGGAGACCTCAATCCTCAACAATGTTCAAACCAAATTTACACCCTTGGGACCGACTGTGGTTCCCCATGGACTGGATTAGGAAACACTGCATCATACGATATATCTGTGACTGGTTGACGTTTCCAGATGTTTGTTGGGCTCGTACCATCTACAGGTATGTCAGAGGGACCTAACATCCCTGCTCCGCAGTTCTTCAGTTCATCTATACTAACTGACATCATTTCACGCTAACAAGCTTGATGGGCCGAATGGCCTCCTCTCGTTTGTAAATTTCTTATGTTCTTATGTTCACGGCCCACATTTGATTATCGTTACACCAGGGTAATTTGGCTCTTGTTTTGACCTATGCTGTTTCAAATGCACACAACCAAATCGTTTGCATGCAAGCTACAGTATATGAATACCGAAGAGAACAGGAAGGATAAGTAGAGTGGTGAGTGAAATAAAACCGGGTTTGGAAATTCCATCATGCTTATTATGGTACGGAAATATCAATAGACACTTACACAAACTTCTTTAAAAAATTATTAATCTCAAGATAAATGAGATTCAACACACACAACACATCAAAGGCGTTATTTTATCAAGCAGACGGCGCATTAGTCGATAAATTTATACACCCTTGATACCAGTGTTTAATCAAACTTGCAGTCTTCCTTCAGGCAACACGTGCTCAGAAATGCTACATATTTGATGCTTCACTTGGTGTTTTCACACAGGAATGCCATGTATAAAAATTAAACATTTATATACTTCAGGTGAGGATCAGGCTAGTTGCTGCATCTACAAAAAGACCTTCCTGTCGGGTGATTAACATTATGCTTATCTTAAATGAACATCTCTGAATTTCGATTGGCTGACTGGGCAGCAATGTCGCCTCCACATCTCCTCTTGGTAATTCACATTCCTTCTACAGCCCAAAGACATGCGATTAGGGTAAGTGGTATCTCTAAATTATCCATTGTTGGTGTCAGTGTATACCTCTTGATCTCTGTGCTGCCTGGGACAGGCTCCAAAGCCCCCCCCCCCC
>JAODJU010000014.1:12637580-12649494 GCA_026776725.1 Gnathonemus echidnorhynchus
CCCCCCCCCAATGGGCTTCTCCAGGGTAAGTGGTTAGAAGATGGATAGATGAAACTCAGGCTGGAAGGGGTGTTTGTAGTGCACAAGAGCACACCGTCTTCAAAAAATCCGTCAGCGCCCACCTGACACAGGAGTACTCCCCTTTTGGCCGAAGCGTGGTTTGCGTTTCGCTGGGGCTGCTAAATTATTTACGCTGCTCAGAAGTAAAACGTGACCTCTAAACTTCGGCAAACTTCAACCTTTTTTTTCTTTAAAGAACTTTTTGTTTTCTCTCTGAACTCAGGTACTCTTAATTCCTATGCAAGATAGCAAGTTATAATATAATATTTGCATTTATTACTGGAATATTACTCTAGTGTTTTTCATTACTCTGGTCTGCAATGGGGTTTTCAGTTCTGTTTTAATGTTCACTTTACGATGCTAAATAGAACTAAAATAAAAGCTGCAAAGCATTGAAGTTCTGCAAACACAAACAGTATTTATTAAAACCTTTTCATCGCCGTTCAATGCTGGTAATACTAAGAAGTATTGAATAATCTTTTTTTCCAAAGAATCAACCATGTTCTACCATGTTATTCTGCTTCTTTGATAAAACTTTTGCTTACTGCCTTCAAATCTGTCCTTCATTCAAACCTGAACGCAAAGCAGAAATTGGGGATATTTCACAGTAGAACAGTATTATGTTGTTTTAAAATGAAAAAAAAAGTATTGCAGTCAACACATCACCTTCCTCTAAAAAAACATCACAAATATAAAAATCTCTAAAACACTTGCTGCACATAATGTGTGTGTTTTTTATAAAAAGTGAGATTGACTTGTTATTTCACTGTGAAGCAGCAAAATGATTGCTGGCGTCCTGATGAAAACACACACACACACCACATACACAGAGGGTAAAGGCACACACACACACACACACACACACACACACACCACATAAACAGAGGGTAGACAAGGCAAAAGTCAACCTCAGCCTAATAAACGGTGATGTCTATAGCCTATCACACTGTGGGAAGCCAAACAAGGATGTCCAAATGTAGTCTGTTGAAGGACAGAGGGAATCCTCAGTGCTGGATTAACAATATTCTAGTTTGGCATCCTTGCTTTTCATTGAATATATTAAGAAAACAAATATTGAATTCATAAACAAATGAGGCTTCTGCTAGAGGTGCCTACTGCCGCCAGCTGAATAATGAACTGCACTGCAAAATTTCAGCAAAAGATATCTTGCATGTCATTTGATGTTTACAGATGATGGAATACAAGACTTAGTGTGTTTCCTGACAGGTGTTTATTTAGCTGAACCACAGCAAGTAGTAAATCTTTGAAATGCAGCAAATTGTGACTCTGGGTTATCCCACAATGCTTTTGGGCAATTTGCAGAAGAGGTGGGAAACTGTGCCTTTGAATGTAATCTAGTCAGAAAGCCCTTCAAAAACACCAACAATGGAACTGATTGATGTGCCACGTATTGCCATTATTAGTTGCATGAATGAATCAATATCACACCCCACTCTCTCATGCCAGGTTATAGCCCCAGTTGGCATTATCCCCAGATGACCAGTGGCAAACCATTTTTTATAATTAATTTTACCTTATTCTACAGTGATGTAAGACCACTTCTTAATCATGATTTGTGCCTCCACTTTAAACAATCAATGCCTCATAGCTGTACGTTCTTATTAGTGCAAGCAACCAGTCTCTACGAATCAAACATGGCTAAAAACTGAATATATATATATATATATATATATATATATAGAGAGAGAGAGAGAGAGAGAGAGAGAGAGCCTGTAGAGGTCAATAGGTTCACATACTGTTCCTCTAGGTATCTGAATGACTACGGTGCCTGATTTGGGTGATGTTAAATGTGGCATGATGATCAAGATGAGGATGAGGCGGTTCTACAATCTCAGAAACAGTCACACTTCCTAGCATTTTCATGTACAGTGGCGTCTAGCATCCAGCCAGTGGCAGTTCTGTTGCAGGAAACACCTTATTAATAAGAGAGGTCACATGAGAAGGAGAGACTCCAAAAAGCTAACAGGAAGCCCCAATAAAAGCCATAAGTACAGCAGTAAAAGCGCAATTCAACAATGGTGCACAGAAAGGCAGCTGGCAATGCACAAGTCGTGTCCATTTTCTATGCACAATTTACTGTAACCATTAGCATCTGTCTGGCAGCAGATATTTATCCCACCATTTTAGTGAGTCATTTGCTTTTAGTATGTAGGTTCTTATAAAGTCTTTTCATCATGTATCAAGTTATTTGGAGCTTAGTTAAGAGTTAAATTCAGATTTAGGTATTACCAGCCCATGTACACCATGGTATGTGAAATATTAGCAGTATGTCCATATTTATTTAACTCTGGTTAGGTCAAGCCAGGTTCAATATAGACCATTACTGTTAACAGATGATTAGATTATTACTTATATACCAGCTGTGCTGATCTCTCTTCATCACCCGTCACCAAGACCTGCCCGATGAGGAGAAGTACGTGTGTCTTACTATCCAATAATTCTTAATTACCCTCCTTGGGAGGTTTATTGGCATTTAGCATCGTATGTTAATACATCACTCACCTAATTAAAGCTGATAAAGCATCAATGTAAATGTGCTTCAGTATACGGGAACTGTTTATCGGGGGCTGGCGGATCTCAGTCACCGTTACAAACAAGGTCTAAACAGCCGTAACTGTGAGTTTATGTGACACTTAAGAATCCATCTTTTGGAAAAACAACAAGGGAAAGAAGATATATAACTAATAAAAAAATAAATAAAACAATATGGATAGCAGTTGCAGTCATAACAACCTCTGGTTTAATGACAAAGTCAAATGAATGCGAATAACAGATTTTATATTATATAAGCACACGGTGTTTACAAACATGGTCACAGTTATAGTCGCTCTGCATGACGAGAACTTGCATAGCCGTACCTGCGATATTTATTTCCTTTGCTGTCTCCTTCTCTCTTGCTTTTTAGGATTTTTAGGACCATACAGTAAAATTTATAGAAGACAAGTGACTCATTCCCTAGGTAACCAGCTCGCTTCAAATAATCACTGAGAAATGGCGCTGCCAATTTACTGCTGCCAGTTAATCTATGATGATTCCATAGTTTTAATGATGACAGGATGTTTAATACTGCAGAGGCACAAATGGTTAATCAGCTCTCTAAGATGTAACATGGATACACCCTGATTCTGCTATAGTCGTGCTGCTACACCGGCTGGCACCAGCTGGGCATTTCCCAGACAGGTTCTCTGCCGGAGGTGAATTCGCCACGCTGTTTATGACTTTTAAAAGCCAGATGCAGACAATGTGAGAGTTGGCTATTTTGGCTAACCACCGACTGCAATGTCAACTGCAAAGATAGAAACAGAAAAACAGATCTAATTTAATCCTGGGGTTTGGCAGCTGCAGTTGCTGCATCTTTATTGCATGAGAGATGCACTGTTCTACCTTTCAATTAATCTTCCAATTTTCTATTACTATTCTCATTTTCACTTATTTCTTTCACTCTTCTTTCCCTTGGGTCCCCCGGTTCTGTATTCTACTGCAACAGTTTTGAACCATTATTTGCCAACCAATATTGCCCCGGGCAGTACACTATGTTTGCTGCTTTTTGTTCTTGTTGAGCTCCTAAAGTATTAGCTATCCTTTACTGCTCTGTTGATGGTATGAATCGCACAACTAAACATAACGATACAACAAACATTTAAGCCTGCAAATATTTTTACATAGTCAAGCCGAATGAAAGTTTCATATTAGCCATGAATACCTGCAATGGTTAAAAAGATTAGAAAATTGTTAGTCATTATATGCAAAAAAGAGCTGCCTTTATTTGACGATTTGTGAATCTAACAAAACAAATTTATATCAAACAATCCATCAGTTACCTAATTATTCAATGGAAACTATTAAGTAATCAGTTTATTTGCACAATTTAAAATGACAAAGTAGAGGGGAATATCTTTTCCACTGCAGACGCTTCTCAGTGATTAAAATCTGGTTTAATTCAAAAGGGAAAAATGCAGTAAACTAAAACATATGGTTGAGTTTGATTTAAAATCTTAATCTGGAATAATTATTTAAGAGCTCAGCTAGGACAAGAAACAGTACAGTACACTATGATGTAATTATACGGGAAGAAACTCAGAAAGGATATATTCTGTGACATGCACAGATGTTGATGACTAACGGTTAACTAATGTGATATAAAATATAAAAGTGTTGGGTATTTTGAAAAGCTTTTGAGAAAACTGGTAGTAATCTGAAGACAATGACATTAGCCTTATACTGAATTAGTTTATGCCAAAATATAAGGAGATCTGACTGCATTGGGCAACATCAAGATATGTGGTGAACAGAGGGCTGGCTTCCTCTTCTCTTACTGCATCAGTCCACACCAAGACATTGTTCATTGACTGAATTAGTTTACATGAAGATGTGTGGTCATCAGAGGAGCACTTCATCACTTAACGACTGCATTGATCTGCACCAAGATGTGTGGCAAACAGAGAGCCAAGCTCACCTTGCAACGACCAAGTCAGATGACATGAAGGTGTGGTAGTCTGAAGAAGTGCAAAATATGCACCGGATTACCCAAGCTATTCAAAAACATTCAACATTAAATAATTTCAGTAGAAAAAAACCTATGGTCAACAAAGCAAAGAAAAAAAAACTTAATTTTGTAATATCTGCAAATACATTGCATAGAATCTGAAAGAAAATATTTCTGTTCCTGTTTCAGTTATTTCACAATTTACAGTGGCATACAGATGGTAGTACGAAATGAATGCTTTATATTGTGTTACACCAATATGTGTTAAATTCATTATCATTATTATTCTAGTTAAATTTAAAATACACACTGGGCAAATCTTACAGGTATTCTATGTAAATTCGATGAAAATTCTTTTTCTTTGATTACAAAAGAAGCTAATTATATATGAAGCAGGTGTGGAAATATCAACAAGGAGCAAAATTTTGCATATAATGTTGTTGAAAATGGCACGAACTAAAGAAAAACAAGACCACATACATTACTTTACCTCTCATTCCGTATTGGTTGTCAGTCATACAAAAGCAATATTCTGCACAAAACATTTCACAGATGAATGTCTTATTGAGGAGGATATCTAAATATTCTTCACCACCAGAACAAAAATAACTGACAAACGACTGAAATTTTCAAATGTTTTTAAAATTATGTGACTTTGTATAAACAATGAAGCATCTCCTATGAAATAAGGACCTCACCCTTGCCATGAACATGTCGTAAGTTTAGATAAACTTTCATTTTTTGAAATAAAAAACTATATTTAGGTACTTCTCAGAAAAAGTGAAACAGAAAACCAACCTTCAATTATTGCAATACAGCTTTGACACAAATAATAATAAACAAACAGGTAAGTGAAAAGGTAGCAAATCAATTTTGACTGTCAAGCTAAATAAACAATGAATAATATACCACTTGTTGGCTTTGGTTATATATATATATATATATATATATATATATATATATATATAGAGAGAGAGAGAGTGTACACACACACAGTGCTACTCAAAAGTTTGAACACGCCAAGCAACCTGCAAGGGAGAGTGTCACACATGACATGGCCACCTAACATGAACACAGTAGAAATGGCTTTGTAGACGTTTGACCAGAGAGTGAAGGAAAAGCAGCTAATCAGTGCTCAACATAGAGGATATAGTAGGAGCTCAACATCAAACTGGTGTAGAGGCGTCAGTAGAGTCAGCCAGTCCCTGGAGTGCTGGAGGTGAAGGACCATGCTCGAGGGACCAATGGTGGGATCACAACCTTCTCAGTCCCAACCCACAGAGCTGCCCCGCAAAAATTATTTTTTTTTGTTTAATACTTTTTTTGGTCACATAATTCCATATATGTTATTTTATAGCTTTGATGGATCATTATAATTATTCTTAAAGGGACAGAATAGTACAAGCTAACCTTTTTATGGGTAGGTGTGTCCAAACTTTTGACTTGCGTTATTTTGGAAATAACAGGCAAAACAACATGTCCAAAGAAGAGTTAAACATATTATTAAATGGGCAGATCGACTAGTAATTAGATTTTTATTGGCCTTCTTATGCCACTTAATTTTCCCCACTTAAAACCCAATTTAATGCTTGCCACAACGCCATTACCTCACAATTAAATATAGTTTTGTATGCAACCTGGTTTAGTGCTTAAAATTATTTACGGTATTAAATACTAGCTTGCACACATTACCAGCAAACAAAACTGAATAAATTTAAGCAAGCTCAGTGAACTTGATTCGACACAAAATGGTTTCAGGTATTGCAGTGTGTCATATAAATAACCACAGAACAACTGTTTCAAAGGCTTAAAGACAGCCTTAATACCACCAGGAAGTATGAAAAGTGCATCTTCTTTGAAATAAAGGTTTTCTTGGTGAACTGAGATAATGAAAACGTAGAGAGAGAGAAAAAGGATTAAAATGGCTAGTCCTGCACTTCTAAGAAATGGCTGTTTTTTGACTGTATTTTAGGAAGAATAACAAGGAGTTCACTGGGTAAATATACTATTAGCTATGTCTACTTTTACGTCCACACTTTTATCATGTATATTTTAATATGTTTAACAGGGAGTGGACAATATAATGGAAATGCAACCCGAAAAATGACTAACTTTTGCAACGGGGAAGAGTCTGAGAACTCATGACAGTATATGCTGAGCACAGACAAACTGCATCAGCAAAGCTCACCAGCAGGGACAGACGGACACTTAGCGGAGAACAGCAGAGGAGCACAGCCTCCAAAACCACCGCAGAACTGAATCAGCACCTCTGTCACCCAGTCTGACGAAAAAATGGCACTTTGTGAGCTTCACAAAGCTGCAGTTTGTAGCAGACCTACCATCGTCCAAGACCAACGTACAAAGATGGAGAAATTGGTGTAGGACACGTAAAACCAGAGCCCTGAGCAATGGAAAAAGGCAAGAGCATCTGATTAGTTTTCTGATTATTTTACCCTTCTTCCTACATCTAGAAATGTTAATGTTTGGAGAAAATCAAAGGCATACTATGCAGCCATAATGTCTACTGCCAGGTGTTAAACGTGGCGGAGGGGTCCATAATGGAAGAGATTTCCAAGGAGTATAATGCCATTTTAGAGAATTATGTGCAGCCTTTGATGTTAACACTTTTCTCTCATGATGTCCCAGTATTCCAAGATGACAGTTTCCTAAACATGTATTGATTTAGCAGATGCTTCTATTCAAAAGGATGCACAATTGAGAAACAGGGTCAGCCAATGCCCTGGAGTCATCCACGGCATTAAGTGATTTCATGAGCACCAGAATGCCTATTGCATCCCTACTCATCAGATCTCAAACATAATTGCACCTTCATGGGAAGTTCTGGAGCACAGACAGAAAAGCAGATTTCCATGTCCTTTACTCATCAAAGAACTGGAATTTGTTCTTCTTGATGAATGGTCTGGTATCCCATACACAACTCAGGACTTGCATGACAGCGTTCCAATAAGTATTGAAACTGCTGTGAAAGCAAACTTTGGCCTGTTCTCCTTATGCCCTTGGTATTAATATATCCATAGGCGTTTCCGTTATTTTGTCCATACCCTATACACCATATTTAGACTTCAAATTTTGTGTAATTTGCATTAAAATATAAATTGATGCAACAATCTTGTGTAACGTTATAAATTGCGTAACATTTCAGATTTTTTGTGTTTCTAGATAATAATAAACACTATTAGTTTGCAATCAGAAATAAAGACATTACGTAAAAGAGCATTTTCCTTTCTTAAACAGTTTAATTAGTTTGAAGCCGATATGTTCGATATAGTCTTTGCACAGATGTTTATGTGCACCTTGTATTTGGAATAGTGCTACTTTGTAAAAACAGTAAAGAGATTGCCATCTTAATAACATTTATAGGTCTGATTAACTTTCAATTCCGTTGATTAAAATAGTGATGGTCTGGAGTGTTGCATCATTGTATCTTGTGTACTTTGCGTTAATTTGGTGATCATATATCTTACTTACTTCAGTCTCCTGTTTAGTTTCAATGGTTCTATACGATGTAGATTGGAAGGTGGAATGTGATTGTTCTAAATATTTTGCTCTAATACAATTTGTTGAGGGGGAAGAAAAATAATTCTTTTCCAGTTAGCCAATAGAAAAGCTATATTGAAATGATATTATAAAAAGAAAAAAAGTGTTTCCTTCAATTAAAATACAATTAAAATAGCATCATGTCATCAAAGTATAAATGAAATGAAAGCATAATAAAAATAAGCTAAAAGGAACTTTTGAAACCGGCAAGTAAAACATGCACGTTTTAGTGAGCAAATGCTGGGTAAATCACTTGCTGAACATGTTGGCAAATTTTTTAAACTGACAATTATCGATGGTCTAAGTCCAGGGTCTGTCACACCATCACAGCATTTAACTCCCATTGAGGATTTTAAATGGTCTGTTTCTTTGTAACACATGTGCCTCAAACTGACACCGATGTAGGAAAGAAAGACAGCGAAGAAAAAACAGCAGAGGAGCGGATTTGTAACGTCAAAATAACGCTGTCGTGATGGACGCGAGCATCCTTTTAGACCAAATTGATGAGTACCTCAAGTAAGAAAAAAAATGAAAATGCACCTCATTCTTTGGTTTTTTTCATACACAATGTAAAAGACGTAAAATCACGTAAAGCAGCAGGACTTCAAATTTCAAAATCGCACAGACAGAAAGATCGTCAGTGACTGAAAGACGTAGGATAAGACAATGATGTGCACATACACTCTCAGACTGATTTAGCAGTTTTTTCACAGACAACATTTATATTACATGGCATGACGCATAAAAAAAGATTTATTATTTTTCTTTTAATATTATGAAACTTCAGACCAAACCAATAAAAATATACATGACTGTTGTACCTAAATAAAGTACTACTGAGCATTCTCAGATACAGTATTTAAAAACCTGTATTATTTCATTATTATTATTTATTTGGAATTTTCATACATGTTATGAATTGTGCTTTTACTAAAACAGTAGAGAACTGCATACTGAATAGGAAGTCTTTCGATTTTGTTCGAGAGGAGGACAGATTCCTCGAGCTGCAGACGGCACGCTGAAGATGGGGAGGATTTCGGGTATAATGTGCTTTACTGACAGTAGCAAAGGCACCTGTGCTTTTTTGTGGGTCACTAAGAAAACCTACTTGATCCCAGGCTCATCTCCTGCTCGTCTTCCGCCCCGTCTGGCTCGTATTAAAAGGAGGATGGAGAAATGGCGTGGAGGGGGCTCCCGCACCATCCGGAAGAGGAGGCTGCTTCTCAGTGTCCGTCGGCCGAGGCTAGCGCCGGGGTGGGCGGGGCCATGTGGCACCCAAGGCTTCTCTGGTGTGGGGGTGGTGGGCCGCTCTCAGCTCCACAAGCAGACGTTGCTGGTGGTCTGGCAAGTGGACTCCAGAGCCGCGGGGGACAGGTAGAGCCTGCCGCTGGGACACGCGCACAGCTCGTACACAGTCTGCTTGGGACCCGGGGCCCCCCGCGAGGCGGCTGTCGTACCCAGGGGCAGGCCGCCCAGCCGGATGGTCTCTGCGTTCAGGAATATCTGTACCGAAAAAAAAAAAAACCCCACAGGAGGATTAGCGTGAGTGCAGAGTTAGCGTTCATCATTACCCCGCATTCTTGAACAAAAGGCCCATCTGTTTACATTCTTGGCATAGAGAGATGGGCAAAACAAAATGAATTAGCAGGTATCAGTGCGTGGCTTTATGTGAGAGAATTTAATTTGTGTCATCTTCATTTGGATTAATGGTTCCGTGCCAAAACTGTGAAAAGTCTTCTGCAGATAGCCACCATGGGTTTCAACCGCCATGGGTCTTCTGCAGAAGTTGCTGCAGATACTGTGGATATAGGATACTGGCAGTGACACTGGTAATGGGTCAGAAGGTTCCTACGGTGTTGAATCTCTTTTACAGCTGTAGCTACCCCCTAAGTAAAACTTACAAACTACTTCCGGGGGTCTCTTTAGTGTTACTGTTACTCGTCACTTTGGGGTAACATGCGGCTCATCTATCTAGAGCTTTATTAGAAATATCACTCAGAAGGAAAAAGGAGCTCCTGAATTAGTGTGGACACACGAGATAAGCTGAAATTTGTGAACGCCATTTCCTGCTGGCTCGCACGTTGGGCATTAATCTCATTAATGAGGAATCCCTCTATCACATTTCACTTCGGGGATGGAAACGAGGAAAACAAAGCAGACAAGGTTCTGGGACGGGAGGGAGGCTGCCTTTTGTGTACCGACGTATAGCAGAAAGCCCGTTGGATGGCAGAATGGCTGCTCAGCCAGGTGTCTCGTCACAGAAATAAACACAAACAAGAATCTTACTCATCTGGAGGCGAAATAAAAATTTTTAGAAAGCCTGTCAGTAGCTCACCTACAAGTCACTGCATGACGCCATTAAATATAATAAAAATAAGTTGTTTTCTCAATCTTTTCCTGTTTAATGCTTCTCTGAACTCTCACAAGGGAATTCAAATACAATCTACTAAACAAATATATAACAAGCACCTACAAAATGATTCATTACATGACGGATGCCTACACAGGTGGGTACATTATAATGTGTGACTGTTGACTCACCTCTCACTAAGTGAGACTTAATGGGGACCAGCAAACTCCAGCTGACTCATCTTGTAATACATCTCTTTAAAGAGAAATGGATCAGTTTGTAGTCACTGATTTAACACCTCAACCTGCAGCCTACCTACAGCGTAACGGCTTATGTGGATATTCAAGTGCAGATAGCTGTTCCCTCTTGGCCAGACATGAAACAATAAGGTGATAAACGTTAAACGTCCAAGTAATTTATGGACTACTAGAGGGGATCCGGTCCCCATGGCCACAGTGTCAATATAATCACAGCATCACAGCATTCAGCCATGGTCACAACAGCTTCTCCGTGGCTACAAAGGTCACAATGGTCGCCACGGTGACAATCCTGTCACAGTGCCCCAGCCATCAAAATTAACAGTTACTGTTGTGCCGAGTTAAAAGGAAGTCTCACCTTCAATCATTGAACAAATATGTTTCACAGAAAAATGTCTTGCTGTGCTGGAATTTCAAGCTGTTAAGCGTAATACACAATATACGTGGAATTCAGAAGTATTTTTACCAGTTACATGGATAAATGGCAGTAGCTTCAGACTTGCAGTCTGTTTATGCAGTGAACAAGCAGAAAGGCATTATGGTTAAAATTCACTCACTCATTCATCAATTCATTCATTCCTTCTCTGTACCCACTTGTCCTATTCAGGGTCATGGGGGGGCTGGAGCCTATCACTGAGGCTACAGGCACAAGGAAGGGAATAATTCAGGATGGGGTGCCAACCCAACACAAGGCTATTTTTAAAGTGATTATTAATGTTATTATTGTCTTAACTTGGGGTGTTCCCTGGTGACTTTAGGGTGGAGTTTGAGGCTCCATTTAATGAGAGTCTGGCATGGCTCCCCAGTGATGCCCCAACCGAGTGTTACAGTGATATCTGTCAGAGAATATCATTCAGTGTCTGTCAGATATGCTGCTGCTTTTTTCTACGCTTTACATTCCCGACCAGTAATCTCTGCATGAGGTGGGGCGGTGGGGGGTGCACAGGGAGCCGCGTTGGCTCCAGGATGAGGAGCATGCAAAGATGTGCACCACCTGTACTGGGCGAGTATCCGGGGACCTCTGCTGGCTGCATGATAAGAAGGAGGGGTACATGCAGGGCTGAAATGGCTGTATGAGCAGTAGCAGGGCCGTGCAGAGACCTGTGTTGGCTGTATGAGCAGTAACAGGCTGTACAGAGACCTGTGTTGGCTGTATGAGCAGTAACAGGCTGTACAGAGACC